>JAQQTP010000063.1:11965000-12565000 GCA_029884605.1 Ormosia emarginata | reverse complement strand
TATATATATATATGTATGTATAAATTTTTTTCTCACAATCACCTTGCATATTACACATCAATTTGCACAACCCCCACACTTGAACTATTAATTGTCCACAAGCAAAAGAGCTCCTTAAATGAAAATGAATCAATGCTCTCCCATTCCCTAAGTAAGGTAAAAACATGATTTTTCACAAAGGCATATAATGAGCTAAGACAAAGAATAGACAAATAGGCTCAAGGGGGTAAATCAAAGGGAAATGATATAAGGTTGGCTATTTGGCCAAGGTAGTTAATCAAGAAAGAATGCCTCAATCATGTTCATGCATGCAAGTGAAATGTAGCCTAAAAAAGAATCAAAGCAAGTTCTAGAGTGATTAATTAACATAAGTGAAAATCACACAAGAAAGAAAGGAATGACATAACTGATAAATTCATCCATCAATAGGCTCAAAATCTCACAAGGTATGCATCTATCAAACTCAATCCACAAATTCAAACATCCACTACCAAGCATATCAGTTTGAAGAAGGAAGAAAATTTATTCAATTATGCAATGAACCTTGAATTTCAAATGCTTCAAACTCATAAACTTCATAAATCTCAACACATTATTTTTTATTTATTTACAGAAAATGAAATTTAAAAACAAATTATTCAGCAAAAACTGAATTTTAAAAAAATTGAATTTAAAAAATAGAAAACAACAGACAGTATGCTAAAATCTCTCCCTCACACTTAAATTTTGCATTGCCCTCACTGTAAAGCTCAAAAATTAGTAGCAAAATAGCAATAGCATCAACAAATATGAGACAAGCAAAATAAAAGAAAAGGGAAAGAAAGAAAACATCCTTAGTAAGTGGGGTAGATGAAAAGACTTCCACCAAGATCCCATTGGAGAAAGCATAATGACCAACTTATGTTTGAAGCAGTATGAGATCTTCCACCAAGGTCCCATTGGCCCTCCTTAATTTCTTTGGGATTCACCCAAGTGTTATCACCAGGATCCCAAGCTTTCTTATGCACTTTTGGAATTTTTATCAAGCTCTCCTGTTGTTCAGCAAAGAGGTTCTTGGCCACAAACATAGGATGTTGTTCATCGTTCGCTAAGTATGCATACTTCAAGTGTTCGGGTAATGGCTTCAGCTCCAACTTTGGTGGCTGCACTATAGAAAGTAGTAATCTAGGGGGTTGCAATGATTCTACATGTGCTACTTGAACCTGTGTATATATATATATATATATATCACTTGTTGCACAATTTGTTAACACAAGAACATATGCATCTTATCCCAAAAATATAGAAATTTCAGAACATACAGAACACAACTTATTACCACCACAATAAGCACATAAATCACCACACACAGAGTCATCAAAATTAGTAATCTTAGGAAACTCGTCACACAAGTCAGTATTTGAATTATCAACCAAATCATTAATTAAATCAATATGAAAGATAGAATGTTCTTCAATGGGATGTTTCATAGCATCAAGAATATTAAACCTCACAAAGGAATCTCTAAACTCCATGGAAAGAACTCCAGCATACACATCAATCTTTGTCTGTGCTATTTTTGTAACACCCCAAAAATTGCTTATTTCACAATATATATTCATTTTATAAAATTTGTGAATTTTTGTGAATTATTTCGGTGATTTTGACTATTTTAATATATTTCTTAATTTGCGTGTGCACTGAGTGAGGCTGGGAGAATAAAATATTTTTCCCGAGGCTGGAAAACCTTGGACTATAGAAACGTTGACGAGGGATCTAACTAAACCTGTGGCTGAACATAGTTTACGAAGTTTCATTTTTTGAGATTTTATTTGATAAATAAAATCGTGGTACGTTTTATTATCCATTGGACAATAAATATTGATTGTGTTAACTGTAACTTTTGTTCACTGGATAATAGCTTTAGTAGAGTGTTAGTCATCTTTTCTAGAGAGCACTTTAATGACATCACTAAGATGACATCATCAAGATGACATCACCCTTGACATTTTCAAAAAGTGCACAAAGCTTCTCAAGGAAGCTTCACACCAAGCTTCTAGAGGAAGCTTCACCTTTCCTCTCTCCTCCTTGGAGACTCCACGACAATGAGGGGAGAAAAGATGACACAAATTGTCATCTTTTCACCTAAACACATATTCACTTTCACTTTTCAAAAGTTTTTTATCACTTTATCTCTCAGCATTTTCTTTTCTGTCACTTTTTCTATCCTCTCCATTTTCTCTCCACTTCCATGGCCAAGCTCACCATTTTTGGCCATCCAATCTTGCTTGCTCAACCAACCTTATTTCTTGTATCTACTCATCACCTTGAAGTTTTTTCCTTTTGTGACCATCACTTGATTCTTCCATCTTCATCTTCTTCCATAAAGCCCTAAAACTTGAAGCTTTGAGGTAAGGTTCTTGATTTTCTATTTTCTTTCCTTCATTTTTGTGATTCTTGGTCACCTTTGTGATCAAGGACTTCTTTTTTCAAGCTTTGGTTGTTGATTATATGAGTTTGATCATCCTAGGGTTTTGTTGGTGATGGTGGACGAAAATTGCAAGAAGCAACAAAGGAGCTTGCTTTTTCTTGTTGTCTCTTAAGGTAAGAGGGAGATCATCCTCTTCAACCCATCATGGTGCTGAGGAACACGTTTTTGTGTTGATAGTAAGGAATTCATGATAGGGCTACTCACTTTGTTGTATGGTTTTTGGTGATTCTTGATGATTTTATGGTTATTTTGTCTTGTATGATTTTACTACTTGCTATTGTATATCTTGATGGATTTGGAATGGTTTGGATAGATTAGAATCATGTATGAAAAGCAAGGGCTCATTGCCCTTTAGTTTAAGGCTCGCGGCCAAGCACCCATAAATGGGGTGTCCAAGTTCAAAACTTTGTAATAATGTGGGGACTAACTAATTAAGTGATTAATGATGAATGAAAAGATGAGAATTTAGGTTCCTAGCCCCTTGGAGCTCACGGCCTCATAGGGTACCCAATGGCAAATATTTTGTGTTAAAATGGAAACTTAATTAATTAGATGATTAGATGTTGATTAAGGATTCATAAAATGGAAAGAATAAAGAACAAAATTTTATTCGACAACCTAAAGTGATTTTTGGCCAAAGAAAGAACATGAGTATAAGTGAGGTTTTGAGAAACTTGAAATAATTATTATAAGTGAGTTTTATTTGGAACAAAGGAAAGGACTTGTTTACTTAGAGCAACAAAGATTAAGTGAAGAATACTAGAGAATTCCCTTAGAGAGGCTTAACAAGAAAGTGTTGAAGTTAAAGTGTAATTTTATATCAAACCTTAAAAGTATGTTTTCGCGATTGAGAATCAGACAATGAATTGTTGTGGGTCCATAAGTGGGACCAAGGATTTGTTGATAATTAACTTGGCCAATTATGGTGTGATTATGGAAGAATTATATTATTGTTGAATACATGTGTATATGCATTGAGTCATCATACATTGTGAAAGTTCAATGGACTTTGTTGTAAGGCTTTATGCCTAGGAGATGAATTACACCTTAGTGCGGGTGCGAATAGACTAGAATAGGTCATATGTTGACTTTGGGGGCGTCGGGGTGTGGGTATCACACAATGGGCAATTGGTAGCTCCATTGTACCGTGGGACAGACCATTGCAAATGCACCGACAATCTGGACCGAGACACTGTCCTATATCGCGATCTTGTGAAGAATGTCTTGTATAAGCCATGTTACGCAATTTGTTAATATTGAATCACTTGATTTGAGGCTGATGAGATACAGACATGTCTCCTTGATCGTTCTCTCCGATGTTGTGTTTAGCTCCATGGAGTAAGATTTTGGTACTTGTGCATGTGCATAGTCGGTCAACATATTTACCTGGCATATATATATATATATATATATATATATATATATATGATTGTGGAACTATTTCTTTTACTGATATTATGACTGCCTGGATTATTAAACTGTTTATTTTTGGAATCTTGATACTGCTTAATATTATTTTTGTTGTGTTGTATGGCGTCAGGTGCTGTTTCTATTTCTTTATTGTCATGTTGGTAATGATTTTGGATATCTTACATCTTTGCTTTGTTATTATGTTTATATCTGTGCTTCTTTAAAGACCGAGGCGAGGAAGAGCCTAAGTTTCCTAGTTTTTAGTTAACCTAGCCTTATATATATATGATTATGGAACTGTTTCTTTTACTGATATTATGACTGCCTGGATTATTAAACTGTTTATTTTTGGAATCTTGATACTGCTTATTATTATTTTTGTTGTGCTGTATGGCGTCATGTGCCGTTTCTGTTTCTTTACTGCCATATTGGTAATGATGTTGGATATCTTATCTCTTTGCTTTGTTATTATGTTTATATTTGTCTTTCTTTGAAGACCGAGGCGAGGAAGAGCCTGAGTGTCCTAGTTTTTAGTTAACCTAGCCTTATATATATATATATATATATATATATATATATATATATATATATATGATTATGGAACTGTTTCTTTTGCTTGATATTATGATTTGCTGGATTATTAAACTGCTTATTTTTGGAATCTTGATACTGCTTATTATTATTTTTGTTGTGTTGTATGGCGTCATGTGCCATTTCTGTTTCTTTACTGCCATGTTGGTAATGATGTTGGATATCTTACCTCTTTACTTTGTTATTATGTTTATATTTGTGTTTCTTTGAAGACCGAGGCGAGGAAGAGCCCGAGTGTCCTAGTTTTTAGTTAACCTAGCCTTATATATATATATATATATATATGATTATGGATTATGGAACTGTTTCTTTTACTAATATTATGACTGCCTGGATTATTAAATTATTTATTTTTGGAATCTTGATACTATTTATTATTATTTTTGTTGTGCTGTATGGCATCATGTGTCATTTCTATTTCTTTACTGCCATGTTAGTAATGATGTTGGATATCTCACCTCTTTGCTTTGTTATTATGTTTATATTTGTGCTTCTTTAAAGACTGAGGCGATGAAGAGCCCGAGTTTCCTGGTTTTTAGTTAACCTAGCCTTCTGTTTTGTGATGGCATCCTGACGAGATTTTCTTGGGTATGCCAGTCTAAGGTTCCACAGAGGCGTCGACTGTTGGCATGTCAACTTGAGCATTGAACGTTTCATATATGTGGGAGATGTGACCGTATCTTTGACTTGGGGTCGCTATGATCCACCTGTTTTCTCTTTTGATGTTGCAGTATCGCTAGAGTTCTACATATCGATACGCGGTAACCGCGAGTATACCCCACAGGAGGATTCATTCTTGTCCTCTGCACGAGCTCCTGCTTATAAGTTTGTTGCTCTTATGAGGATTTCCTCTTTTGAGGAAGATCCTGAGGAGGAACCAGAGGAGGACCCATCTGAGGCTCCTTCTCAGTAGTTATTAGGGGCATGATACTTTTGTAGCCTTGGTGGTCGTCTGTATATATATTTTTGGGCATGTAAAGCTTTTGCTTTCTTTTGCTAAAACTGTTGATGTATCTAAATACTTATGTCATGTTTCTTTTGTATAAATGTATGGTTTGACCTTCATGTTAATTTTCGCTAAGTTTATGCTTTTCGCTTACAAAAAAAAAAAAAGAAATTGCTAAGTTATTATATGCTTTATAAATGAACAAGTTACCATCTATATGTATATAAACTGGGCCTTAGCATTATCTTTTGAGTTTCATTTTCAGTGTGATTGTCCCTCTCCAAAAAGGGGTGTTACATAAGTTTTGGTATCAAAGCCCCGGTTTAAGTTTTCTTTTGGGTTTTGTGGTTAGGTCTGTCTTGTTTGTGCTATGTGATTCTTTGTGTTTGGTTTCCAAAAGGTTACATATAATTTTCCTTATGTTTTATTTAGTCTAACTCTGAAAGAGAGTGATGGCTCATGGTGGAGGTATGGTTGCAACAGTTGAGGCCATGCAGCGAATATCAAATGTTATTGTACAACAAAAAGAGAGAGCTGCACAACAGCAAGAGGCAATGGCTGAAACCCAGAATTTGTCAGAATTTCACCGCAACAACACACCTCAATTTAAAGGGGAAATCGATCTGGAAAAAACTAGTCTTTGGATCAAGGAACTAGAGAAGATATTTCGAGGGATGGGCTTTGCTGATGACAGGAAGGTAACTTATACTACCTTCATATTAGTTGGATAGCTGAAGACTAGTGAAATGGAGCCCAACGATTGATGGAAGCTGTGGGAACAACGATGGGAAGTCTTCAAGAATAGATTATTGGAGAAGTATTTTCTTGCTAGTGCGAGGCACGCTAAAGAGATGGAATTTCTTGATTTTAAATAATGAAGCATGATAGTTAGCGAGTGTGCAGCAAAGTTCAAAAGTTTATCAAAGTTCTTGAGGCATTTCCAACTCCAGCCTGACGAAGAGTGGAAATGCCAGAAGTTTGAGGAAGGATTGCACCATGACTTGAAGAGAGCAATACTACTATTGGGAATTGACCAATTCCCAGCCTTACTAGACAAGTGTCGAAGGATTGAAGAGCTAGATCAGTCAAGGGACACGAGGAGTCATAACTTTGGACCTTCTAGGTTCCAAAGGGTAAACAACAGCAACATAAATCACTTTCAGAGGAAACGTTATTCTCGACTGCCAAGGAATCAACAACAATAATCACAAGGTGGAGGCCCAAGTGGAAATTCTGGTGGCAATCGAGCTGGTCAGACAGTAGCATCTTCACTAAAGTGTTTGAAATGTTGAAAAGACCACCTGATAAGGGAGTGTGCAATCAAAGGGATTATCTGCTTCAGATGTGGAAAACTTGGACACATCTCCAGAGATTGCAACCAACCCAAGGTGGAGCCTTCTATCGACAACGTGCGAGCTGCCAAACCTCAGGTAGGAGGCATAGTTTACACAATGAGTGAAGCAGAAGCCTCCAAATCTGAAGATCTGATACAGAGAGATGGTTTCATAGGAGGTAATCTTTTATTTGTACTGTATAATTCAGGGGCGACCCCCTCTTTTATTGCTTATGATTGTGTGCGTTGATTAGGTTTACCTATATCTTCTTTGCCTTTTGATTAAAGTGTTTCTACCCCTACTGCTAAACCTGTTGTTACTTATAACATCCTAATACAGATATCTAGATATATCCTAGATAGACAGAGATATATAAAGATAACCAGTACTAGAGACGTCACTTCTATACTACATACTAACATATATCTATAATCACAACTGAGTAATTATAGAAAGCCTTGAGAGAGATTGTGGAAAAACTTACACTCATATATATATATAAATACAAACTTTGCCATATGAGGGCTTATTGTAATACATATAACATAAAACTTATAGAACAAACATAAACTTATTACATAAGTTCTGTCTACTTAAAACAATAAAAACTACTCTAGTCTTCATGCTTTATCTTCTCACCCTTAGCAGGGTTTGTACCTCTGTACTGGTGCCTTGCCTGCATCTATACCTGTGCCTGCATCTGGATTTACATGGAATAGCAACTGGGGTGAGAATTAACATTCTCAGTAAAAGTAATTCCAATACCAGTTCTCTATAACATTGTATATAACAAATATAACAAATGCTATAATTTCTAACTTAGGAGTTTCCTCCTCTTTTCTCATAACTTAGGAGTTTCCTCCTCTTTTCTCATAATTGCACACTTTCTTATAGTGTGTTATCAACTGATAGCCTGCACACTGTTAATACATATAACGCCCATATAGCTGTACATACCAACAGTGACAGACAATGCCCATACAACTGTCCGTTAATGCAATGATAATGATATGTAATATGAATATGCCTAAGGAATCCTAAAAGCATGTGAATAAAATACAAATGCAAGGTTTTGTTTTGAAATACATGCAAAAGTTTATTTTGAAAATGAAGAAGTTTGCTAGGAACTAGTCAGTATATCATCCAGTGGTAATTAGAGGAAAAGCTTATCCTCATATTACACATATCCTGGTACGCTGAGAAATTCGGGCTACATCCTTGCTCAAAGAGCGTCTTTGGATTTCCCACTTATCTCCTTTGGCCTTGGCACTATCGAGACATCAGGGTTATGTCCTTCTCAAAAGTCCTTCGGACACCCATCTATCTCTTTTTGCCTCCATGAATGACATCAAAGGATACTCACCAGATCGATCCTACTTGACCAATTCATAGACTTACATTCGTACTTATATACTTAGTTCCTTTTCGATCTAAGTATATTCTCCTAGGAACTTTGGCTTCTTATGTTTACCCTTTGTAATGAGGAGAATCTGTAACCTCATACTACATGTAACCTTAGCACTTGGTTAGAAATACTTGTCCCCTTAGGAACTTCTCTGATTCCTTACCTTCTGGCTAAATGACCTCACGTCATATAACGTTACATTCTCAGGTAAACATTACCAAACTATTCCTCATACTTGTATCCAAACACCACCTCATCACTCGTATCTCTTAAGTGATTTCTAACGCAACACTATGTTGCTGAGGTGTTAGATACATACCTATGGCAAACCACTTATCTTGGTTGCACTTAGGTTCTTTCTCTTCACATACATACTAGCTTAACTGACTAGTGTGTGAAAAGCTTAATATTATGTTTAACTCTTATATAAACACCATCTTACTCTCTTATAGACTCCACTCATCCTAGTGAAAGAGTCTGTCTTAACTAATGCCTCATCTACCCTTGCTTAAGGAAATAAATGAACATTTCTCTAAAACTTTGCATAATTAACTCAACTTTAACTAAAGAGAGTAATTCATGCATCTAACTTTCCTTTCTATCACACTTCTGGTAGTAGCTTATACTACACTTATGCGCTAATATACGTATTCTGGTTGTATCTAGCTTTCCCTTCTATCACACTTCTGGTAGTAGCTTATACTACACTTGTGTGCTTAAGGTTCCAGATACCTCTTTAACTATTCCAAACTCATGGAATGCTTAAGAACTTAACTTCCATACTTTTGTTAGTATCTAAGGAAGTAAATTCCCTTTATCTTGTACTTCTAACTCATCTTTGCTAATACATGAGTTATTGCACATTTCTATTCTACCTTATGATTATGACATCTTCTTAGTCACAAATCATCTTATTGTGTATTTAGCAATGCACCAAGTCCCACTTAACTTGAGACTTAGTACCTAAACATTCCCTCTTTGGAACTAATACACAATCTTGTCTCCACTCAAGTGAATCTAATGCAAGAGTAGTTCTTACTTGCAACTCTTTGTTGCCTAAGGTTCTAGGTACCTTCCTAAGGTAATCCACTTCTCTTGGATCCCCTAAGGTTCATACCTTTCTCATTCTCTACTAGAGTGAATACTATTATTCATCCTAGTATACTTATCTTCATTGCACTATCTCATCACATCTTGAGTGATATCTATTACAATGTCAAGTTACCTAAGGTGCAATGTCATTACCTAAAGCAAACCTTTCCTTTAGGATGCTTAAAAGCCTATGCTTTCTCATACTTGATAGGTAAATATTTTTCACTTGAAAATATCCCCATTTGTGCCTTAACACACTTTAGGAAACATATATAAATGATTCCCTTTACTTTAGAACTTCAAAACATCCAAAAATAACATTTTGGATCTTCAGGGTCTTACGCCGCGGCACGGCATATGGCACGCCGCGGCACCCTGCTCTCGGGTGCTGATACTGGGCTGATTTTTGGTCTCACGCCGCGGCATGCACCACCTACGCCGCGGCGCCCATGACAGAACAGCAGTTCTGCAGAATGTGGTTTCTGCATAATTGGTTCAAAAACCAATTTCCAATCCTTTTCTCATGGATTCTAAGTGATTTCTAGCATTAATCTATGCCCTTTAACTTGTTGTAACTCTTTTACAACCTATAAATTCTCGTAAGGCATAATCTAAGTCCAGAATCATATAACACCAAATATTCTTAAAATCTATTTTCTATGGATTCTATGATTATTCTTGAGCCATAAATGGCCATCTAGCATTCTCTAGGCTTAAATTATCCTATGCTAGTCCTCAGAATCAAGAACCAAGTTAAGAACATGGATTTGGCTATCCAAACCCCTATTTCTATTCAAAACCCCAAACTATATTCAAAGATAGTCAAAGAGGGAGAAATGAATAGAAATCCCCTTACCTCTTGAAGACTCGAAGTCTTGAAGCTTGATCCTCTTCCCCTCCTTCTTCCCTTCTTCCCCTTTCTCCTTCTTCTTCTCCCCTTTTCTTTCTTTTCTTTCTCTTTCTCTGGTTTTCGGCTCTCTGCCGAGGGAGAAGGGAGAAATAATGGGGTGGGATGTAGAGGGAATTACGGGAAAAAATTAACTTAAGTTTCTACACTGAAACTTATATCTGCTATGGACACCCGAATTATGCTAATTTGAGTTTCCTAGCTTCCAACAACTTTAGAATAAATCATAAGATTCATCTAAATTGTTGTTTTACCATTTTCCTTATTTTCTATATTTGCTGCTAGTCATTCGGTATTAAAACGCACAACCAGTATGCCTAAAAATACCAAACTGACTATGATTCTCTTGAAACTTTTACCACATCTTACTTGGCTTATTTGTGACCTAGAAATAAACTTTCTATGTTTATTTCGCTTAACGTAGCAACTTATGCTATTATCTGAGTCATTTTAAGCCACTTTACAACTTCTGTGTTGCAACTAAGTGCCTAAATGAACTCAGTTTGTCACAAAACTTGACTGACATGCTAAACAAGTCAAATGCTACCTTTGGTAACAATTTACCAGTCTAACATGTGCTTAAGGGTATTAGATTACTACCCAAGTTTGTTTGAACTATCCTTTATCAGTTGAAGGTCGAATCTTTTCTCTTGATTTGATCTATTTACCTCTTTCCCAAATAGATGTAATCTTAGGAATGAATTAGTTATCTTCTAACCATATCCTGTTGGATTGTTCCAATAAAACCCTAGTTTTCCCTAAGTCTGAAGTTTCAAGATTTTTGACGGCCAATCAAGTTAAAGTTTTCTTAAGAGAAAGAGCTCAGGGATACATGCTATTGTCTTCCTTAGAAGTCAAGAGCGAGATGGATGTGAATGCTATTCTGGTAGTCAATGAGTTTCTCGAAGTCTTTTCTGATGATGTACTTAGTTTACCATTAGAGCAGGAGATAGATTTCACTATCGATCTTGTACTTGGATCTGGTCCTATATCCATAGCACTGTACAAGATGTCGTCGTTAGAATTGGTTGAACTTAAGAAACAGTTGGTGGAGCTTCTAGAAAAGCAGTTTGTCAGGCCTAGTGTGTCACCTTGGAGAGCGCCAGTATTGTTGGTCAAGAAGAAGGATAGAACTTCGTGCTTATATGTAGGTTATCGCCAGCTGAACAAGGTCATAATTAAGAACAAGTATCCACTTCCGAGGATAAATGATTTAATGGATTAGCTGAAGGGAGCCGCTATTTTCTCCAAGATTGACTTGTGTTCTGGCTATCATCAGATCCGAGTGAAGGTAGAGGATATTCCCAAGATGGCTTTTCGTACACGTTATGGGCATTATGAGTACCTTGTAATGCTGTTTGGAGTGACGAATGCACCTTCTATATTCATGGATTACATGAATAGAATCTTTCGTCCTTACCTAGACAGATTTGTTGTTGTTTTTATCGATGACATTTTGATCTATTCTCGAAATCAGGAGGAACATGCCGAACATCTCAGTATAGTTCTCCATATCCTGAAAGAGAAGAAGTTGAATGCCAAGTTGTCAAAGTGTGAATTTTGACTGGAAGAAGTTCAGTTTTTGGGTCATGTAATCTCAAAGGATAGGATTGCAGTGGATCCATCGAAGGTCGAAGCAGTTCTACAATGGGAAATGTCAAAGACCGTGACTGAGATTTGAAACTTTGTGGGATTAGCCGGTTATTATCGAAGATTCATTGAAGGATTTTCTAAGATAGCAGGACCTCTCACTCAACTTACAAGGAAGAACCAAGCTTTTGAGTGGACCAATGCTTGTGAAGAAAGTTTTCAAGAGTTGAAGAGACGACTGACTACTTCACCAGTTTTGGTTCTGCCCGATCCAAATGAACCCTTTGAGGTGTATTGTGATGCTTCACATTAAGGATTAGGATGTGTGTTCAAGCAAGATAGCAAAGTGGTGGCACATGCTTCAAGACAGTTAAGAGTGCATGAAAAGAATTACCCTACACATGACCTGGAGTTAGCAGTTGTGGTGTTTGCTTTGAAAATATGGAGACATTTTCTGCATGGAGCAACGTTTAACGTCTACAGCGATCATAAAACCATGAAGTACTTATTTGACCAAAAGGAGTTGAACATAAGGCAGCGAAGGTGGTTGGAGTTTTTGAAAGATTATAATCTTCAACTTCGGTATCACTCCGGAAAGGCAAACATCGTGGCAGACGCTTTAAGTAGGAAGATGCTTAGTATATTTGCTATGATGGTCAAGGAGAAGGAGTTGATAAAGTAATACATGGATATATAGTCATCTGTGGAATTGACACCAGGGAAGATTTGTTTGAATATGGTTACTATTTCAAGTGATCTAATGGAAGAAATTCGAGAGAAATAGAAAATTGACAATTTTTTGAAAAATTAGAGGGAGCTGATGAAACGCGACATTGTGTCAACAGTAGAAGAAGGACTTGACAGAATCCTAAGGTTCAAAGGCAGGGTTTGTATGCCCAAAGATCCAGAACTTAGGAAATTCATTCTCGAAGACACTCACACGAGTAAGTTGAGTATGCATCCGGGAATGACCAAGATGTACTAAGACCCGAAACAGTTATTTTGGTGGCACAGAACGAAGAGGGATGTTACCAAATATATGCCATCTTGTCTGGTTTGTCAGAAAGCTAATGTTGAACATCAAAGACCTTCAGGAATGTTGCAACCTTTAACTATTCCCGAATGGAAATGGGATAGTATTGTAATGGATTTCGTGGTTGGATTGCCAAAGACCCGAAAGGGTCATGATTTGATATAGGTAATTGTTGATTGGCTTACGAAGTCTGTACACTTCTTACCGATTAACATAAGGTATTCAATGGAGAAGTTAACCCAGCTGCATATTAAGGAGATGGTTAGACTGTATAGTGTGCCTTCTAGTATTATATCCGATAGAGATCCGAGGTTCACATCAAGGTTTTGGCAGAGTCTTCAAGGAGCAATGGGAATGAAGCTATGTTTGAGTTCTACTTATCACCCTTAAACCAATGGTCAATCGGAAAGGATGATCCAATCGTTGGAAGATTTGCTTAGAGCTTTACATTGGAACATATTGGAAGTTGGGATGAAGTTTTACCTTTGATAGAGTTCACCTACAACAACAGTTTTTACTCGAGCATAGGGATGGCACCCTATGAGGCTTTATATGGACGACGGTGTAGAACACCTTTGTGTTGGTAACAAGATAGAAAGCATCTTACGGTTGGACCTGATCTTATGCAATAAACAACAGAAAAGGTCAAGATGATTCAGGAAAAGATGAGGACATCTCAAAGTCGATAGAAAAGCTACGCGGACAAAAGGAGAAAACCTATTGAGTTTGAGGAAGGCGAGCACGTGTTTTTGAAAGTCACGCCCACGACTGGGGTCGACTGAGTTCTTAAATCTAGAAAACTCACTCCTAAATTCATCGGACCTTATCAAATTCTTCGTCGGATAGGTCCAGTAGATTACCAAATAGCCTTACCACCTTTTCTTTCTAACCTTCACAATGTCTTTCATGTGTCGTAATTGCAAAAATATATTCCTGGTCCGAACCATGTCATAGCACCAAATACTGTACAATTAAAAGAGAATTTAACCTATGAGACACTTCTTGTAAAGATCGAAGATAGGAGAGTGAAGCGTCTCAGAGGGAAAGAAATTCCATTAGTGAAAGTGATCTGGAATGACATAACTGGAGACATAACGTGGGAATTAGAGGACAAGATGAAGGAACAACATCCATATTTATTCTAAGGTATGACAAATTTCAAGGATGAAATTTCTTTTTAGAAGGAGAGAGTTGTAATACCCTGAAAATTGCTTGTTTCACAATATATATTCATTTTATAATATTTTTTTATTTTTGTGAAATTTTATGAATTATTTAGGTGATTTTGATTATTTTAATATATTTTTCAATTTGCGTGCACATTGAGCGGGGCTGAGAAAATAAAATATTTTTTCCGAGTTGGAAAACCTTGGACTGTAGAAACGTTGATGAGGGATCTTACTAAACCCGAAGTCAAACACAATTTATGAAGTTTGTTTTTCGAGATTTTATCTGATAAATAAAATCGCGGTACGTTTAATTATCCATTGGACAATAAGTACTGATTTTGTTAAGTGTAACTTTTATCTACTGGATAATAACTTTAGTAGAGTGTTAGTCATCTTTTCTAGATAGCACTTTAATGACATCACTAAGACGACATCATCAAGATGACATCACCCTTGACATTTTCAAAAAGTGCACAAAGCTTCTCAAGGAAGCTTTGCACCAAGCTTCTAGAGGAAGCTTCACCTTTCCTCTCTCCTCCTTGGAGACCCCATGGCAATGAGGGGGGAAAAGATGACACAAATTGTCATCTTTTCACCTAAACACATATTCACTTTCACTTTTCAAAAGTTTTCTATCACTTTCTCTCTCAACATTTTCTTTTCTCTCACTTTTTCTCTCCTCTCCATTTTCTCTCCACTTCCACGGCCAAGCTCACCATTTTTGGCCATCCAAGCTTGCTTGCTCAACCAACCTTATTTCTTGCATCTACTCATCACCTTGAAGCTTTTTTCTTTTGTGACCATCACTTGATTCTTCCATCTTCATCTTCTTCCATAAAACCCTAAAACTTGAAGCTTTGAGGTAAGGTTCTTGATTTTCTATTTTCTTTCCTTCATTTTCGTGATTCTTTGTCACCTTTGTGATCAAGGACTTCTCTTTTCAAGCTTTGGTTGTTGATTATATGAGTTTGATCATCCTAGGGTTTTCTTGGTGGGGGTGGACAGTAACAAAGGAGCTTACTTTTTCTTGTTATCGCTTTAGGCAAGAGAGAGATCATCCTCTTCAACCCATCACGGTGGTGAGAAAAACGTTTTTGTGTTGATAGTGAGGAATCCATGAGAGGGCTACTCACTTTGTTGTATGATTTTTGGTGATTCTTGATGATTTTGTGGTTATTTTGTCTTGTATGATTTTTGTTCACCCCAAATTTTACTATTTTATAGTAATGTCTAAAATGTGTTATTTTGTGATTTCTAAGTGCTGTAAATTTATTTTGACTATTCCGTGACTATTTTTGATCTTTGTATGTGATTTATTTCGAGTCAGGAAAATAATATTTTTTTAGTCGGAAAAAATCTTTATCTAATTATTTGGAGCTGGGGGATCTTACTAAACCTAATTACGAGTGATATGTGTATCAATCTTTTAATTTTTAGAATTTATCTGTGAAATAAAAATATTTTATATTTTAATATTATTTTATTATCTATTGGACAGTACCTACTGACTTAAAAGCAGTAACTTCTGCCCAGTGGACAATAGGAACCGAAAAAGTCTTTGTGACTTACAACTCAGTGAACCAGTAGAAATCAATCAACGTTAGTGGCTTGATTTTCTAAGCCAATAGAATGTGGTCAATATTAGTGGTTGGACTAGTTAGTTAGAAACTAGATGACTTAAACTAAGTTAGCCTAAACTTAACTAAGTTAATCTAAAAAGCCTAAGTAGTAACTAAATGGAACAAACCTAGTTTGCTACTCTTTAGAACCTTAGTTACAAGAAGGTTCTAGCGTATTCAAGAATGGTTAATGCCTAATGTAACTAGATAGTTAGTAAGTAACTAAGTAGTTAGCAAAGAAGCTAGAAAACCTAACTAAGTTAGTATAATTTGGTTAGAACACAATTGAATTAGAAACATAGTTAGTTTTCTATTGATCTCATAGTTAGGAAGCTTCAAGAACTAGAGAAAACAAAGTGGCCAAACAAGCTTTCTAAGCCTATAGAAAACAAGCTTGGAGGCAAAGGCTTTGAAGATCAACCATTGATTCCATCTAAGGTCATTAGGAGGTCTTGAGTGGTCAAACAAAGTGGCCACCTCCTTTGGTGAGCTCCACGGCCATAAGGCTTTAGGAGGAGCTAAGGATGACACTTTGTTTGTTTCATTTCATCTTCATCCATTTCCTAAAGCAAGCTTCACAAAATTTTCCCCTTTTTCTCTCTTGAGAACCTCACGGCCTCTACACCATATCCATACTTCTACTCTTCTATAATTTTATCCAACACCACTTCTTAAACCTAAACACCATTCTAGACATCTTTCATGTCGTAAGTTTCATCAAAATCATTCATCTTGTGCTTGGAAAACAAGGTTGAAGTTTTCTACTCAATATGGTAAAGTCCTTGTTTCTTGTTTCTAAATTTATTCTTGAAGTTCTAAGCCATGATTGATCCATGGTTTCTCTTTTTCAAGCTTTGTTTGTAACTTTGTAAATTGTTCAAGTTTGTTAGGGTTTTCTTGGAGGTTCACAAAAATCACTAGGAAAACATCTAAGAAGAATTTTGTCTTTCTTAAGGTAAGAGGGAGATTTAATCTCATCAACCATGTATTGGTGGTGAGAAGATGAATTTGTTTGTGGTGAAGAATCCATAAGGATTCATTCACTTGATTGTTTAAAGTTTTTCCTATTTGTGATGATTTCTTATGCAAGCATGTCTATAGCTTTGATATATGTTTTACTATGTGTTTTTGAAGGCATGATAGTTATTGTATGTAGTAGGATGTGAATAACATGAAAAGGAATTACATGAGGGGTTCCAAAGAACCCATGAGGCTCTCGGCCTACACCACCACAAAGAGGGCAAAGTGTTCTAAAATATTTTCCAAATCATGGATTAAGTGATTTAATAATAATAAATTGGATTAAGAATTTTTACAAGAGATTAGATGATGGGAAATAATTAAATATGATTTATAAAGTATATAATGATTTTTGGCCAACATGCCTACTTATGATATCTTTAATTCAAAATTATTTCCTAAGCATAGAATTATGTAAATTAAAGAGAACTCAATTTAATGAATTTTAGAGAATAAAATGAAGTGAATTTATTTTAGAGCTTAATTAGGGAAATTAAGTAAGGATGAGAAAGAAAATAAATACTTGAAAAGTATTAACATATAGCTCACCTGTTGGGTTTTGAAGCGCGTTAGCAAGTTTCGAGCTGTAAATATTAGTTAAATCCAAGAAAGGTAACTTTTAAAGGAAATAGTAGAAAATACTACTTAAAGGATTTTCAAAAGGAAATGTTGTAAATAAAGCTAAAAATAGATATACAATGGAGAAAGTTTCAAAATTTAATTTAGAAAGCAAAGAAATATTTTACGCAGTTGAAAAATATTAGAACAACCTTACACGTATTTAAAATAATGATTTTTAAACTACGCGGTTGAGAAAATGATTTAAAAACGCTACGCAATGGCAAAAACGTTGAAAAATATTTATGTGATTGAAAATAACAGCAGTTTGCTGTCAGGTTAAAGTGGTGGACTCGATTATGTTGAAAAATGGTACTGCCAAGTGGTGGCGTACGATTATCAAAAATAATGATAACATTGTTATTTGTGTATTTTGGCTTATGCACCATACATAGAGAAATGTGTCAATTTGGTTGACATTGGGAAGTTGCCTAAGAGATTAATTGCACCATAGTGTGGGTGTGATAGGCATAGTGTTGTTCATTGAGTGAACTTGGAGGCGTTGGTGTGCGAGGATTCCACACATGGACAGTTGGTAGCTCCTCTGGGTCGTGGTAATGGGTAACACATTAGCAATCTCGACAAAGCACTATTCTTAATCACGATCTAGCAAAGAGTGTCTAGTACAATGCCTGTTGTACATGACAAATAGACTGTGTAATACTTGGCTGGGGCAGCTGGAGCTACAGACAAATCTTCTAGATCATTCTCTCTGACGTTTGTGGTTAGCTCCATGGAGTAGGAAAGAGTCTGTGTACATCTGCATTTTTGGTCTGCATCATGATGTGATAATTATATTGATCTGAGATATTATGTATATTGTGATAACATGATTTGATGTATTAAATGCTATATCTATATGTATTGTCATTTTCTATACTAACATGCTGGTAGTGATGTAGATTGTCTCACCTCTTTGTATGCATTTCTGTATTATTATTTATGTTCGGTAAAGACTTTAAGGAAGGAGAAGTGGAGCAACCTTTGAGTTGTCAGTACGAGGAGGAACAACATTCTGGTGATCAGTATGTAGAGGGCGAGCCTCTAGATCATCCTTATCGTTTGGATTGATTTTGACACGTTATGATGCTACTGAGTTTTCTGGGATTCGTGAAACTAGAGTTTCATGGGGGTTCCGAAGCTTGGCGTCTACAAGCTGATAGAGAGACTGCTGTTTATGTGGGACGAGTGACTATGTCCCTTAGTAGAGAGTATGATGGAGTTCCTATGTTATCTACTACTGTCTATGTACATCTAGTTACCCTTATCCATTAGGCACTATTGGAGTGGTCGTTTCCATGCCCCTAGTGAGCTTAGTAGTATGTCGACTGCACGGACTCCTGTCCATAGGGCTACATGTAACATCCTAACCCTAAATACTGTAGTATAGCCTACATATACTAAGTAAATAGAATTAGTATGTCACTTTCTAACTTTAGTGTAATAAACAACCTATTCAATATTTATTTAACGAATAAATATATATCGCCTTTAAAGAAGCAAGAGAGCAAGACATTTAACACCTCAGAAAACTTGTTCTTTACTAGAAATCTATCTGATATGTCTGAGATTACAAACATTTACAAAACTAATTACATCAATTTATTTACAAAGCCATAAATATAATTAAATAACCAAAACTATTAGAATAACAACATAAACAAATTTTCATCTCCTTGCATTGCGCTTGCTTGAATCCTCCTCTGGATTTATCATGGAAAACATAAAGAGTTCGAGGTGTGAATTAACGATTCTCAGTAGTAAGTTTGAAATCGTAACATCATGGTAAATCTAACTGTTTTAGGGTAAAACATAAATTGTACTAAATCATTTAGAAATGTGGCATAAGCCAAAACTCAGTCATTTCCCTTCCAAAGCAGACAGTTCATTCAATTACAAAATAATTCATTTATATCATAACAAATCAATTCAACATCCCAACTAAAAAAGCATGTACCGTAAACATTTATCATTATACTATAAACAACACTTAATTCCTTTAAATACTATTATCAACCTTTTATAATAAGCTTTTAACCTTAATCTCCATATTGAATTAAAACAAGACGATTGTCCATACAATCATCAATTTTTATGCAATGCATGGTAATGTATGATTATGCCTAATGAGAATCCTAAAATATGCTCATATAATGATTCTTTGAAAAGATTTTATTTTAGAAAACACATGTTATTTGATTATTTCCAAGAAGCCCTTTTGTTCCAGGAAGCCATTTTGTTCCTTGTATTATTTTTTGGGTAAGCAGGATATAACATCCTCCTTAGGGCATCACATTTCTGACTACCAACTTATAATCTGAAAATTAGTTCATAAAAGGTTTACGGGTCCTACTTAATAGCATGGTAAAATACTAACGATAAAAACTCAACATACTTATTCTGTCTTGTATCCATCTTGATGCGTCATATATCTGTTCTTTCTCAAAACTATGCACTAACCAGTCCGGGATGATCACTCCCTGATGTTGTCACCGAACTCAGAATATTTGTTTCCATTCACGTCTAAGAAACTCGTTCCATCTACTATTTAATTTTTAACAATACAAAACACAACAAAATAATATAACAAAGAGGTGAGATCACCTATGCTAATACCAGCATGGTAGCACAGAGATAACACAAACAGTATACCATACAGGTATATCATACCATAATTACAATCATGCCGTCAATCATTATTTATCACAACAAATATAATAAATAATAATTACCATCATACCATTAACATTATTCAGGTATTCAACAGTTCAATTATCATAACCAATACTCAATAATTATGCATGTGCACATAGACTCAATGTCCTACTCCATGGAGGTTTTCACAATTTCGAGAAGAATGCTCTGGTTAATTGTCAGCCTTAGCCCAAAGACAATCTCCAGTCTTCGAAAAGAATCATGTTCTTGTCAGGTATCGCCAATGCGTTGCAACGGACTGCATCGCCAAGTGGCACATGGTCTTTTGCCAATCAACGTCCACTGGTTGACCGCCGCGCCTTGATGCCCCCAAGATCCATCATAGACCTCACTTTTCAATTCTCATTCTCTCTTCAACCACAAGGGTCACAATAGCTATCAACTATTAATTTTCATTCAATACACGAATATCTCAATGTAATTTTGTTCAATTTCATCATATGCCTCACTACATATTTTTCAATTTTATCATATGCCTCACTGCATATTTTTCAATTTCATCATATGTCTCACTGCATATTTTTCCAATGCATGTACAATGCACCAAATGCCAATCACAGACAAAATTCATCATATTCTCATACAGTGTCCATATAGTATCCATTGCCAATTACAGGCAAAATTTATCATTTTCTCATACAGTATCCATACACTAGCCCAACAGTAATCCTACTGTTAAATTCATTTGTAAAATCATATTATCACGCTTTCATAGTCACGCAATACTTTTGTCGCATTTTTCACAATCGCACAATATTTCTGTTACGTTTTCACAATTTTGCAACATTTCTATTACATTTTCAAATCGCGTAGCGATTTTCCATCGTTTCTTAATCACGTAAAAATATTCCATCATTTTTCAATCACATAGTGGTTTTTCAACGTTTTCTCAATTATGTAAAAATATTCCACCATTTTTAAATCTTGTAGCGATTTTTCAACAATATCTCAAAAGCGTAAAAATATTTAAACGCTTTCCAAATTGCGTAAAAATATTTTAACGTTTTTCAAATCACGTGGAAATAGTTAAACATTTTTTTTCAAATCGCGTAGCTTAAAAATCACGTTTTTAAGTTACGTAAATCATTTTTCACCATTTTACAATCACGTAAAATATTTCTCAATATTTCAAAATCTCAATTTCAACTTTCTCAAAATAATATGACTTTTCACATTATTTTCAACATTTTCTTACTCAAGAAAATCATTTTTACAATATATTCCATAAATTCACCATTTCATTGAATTAAATAAATGTTTCTCACTTAAAATTTCCTAACGCGCTCCAAAACCCAAAGGATGAGTTTTACGATAGTACATTTTAAATCATCAACGTTTCCTTTATAATTCAAAATAAATTCTTAAATTCAATCCTCTTTCAAAATAATTTGAAGTTCAAACCCTTACAACCTCTCTTTTCCTTTCATAACCGAAATTTCTATTTCTCAAGTGATAAAACACTCTGATTCCATTTCCAAAATCCTTGTACTAAATCAAATTATATTTTCACTTTGAAATTCACTTTGTTTCATAAAACCAAGGCATTACAAGTCTTCAAAACTATGGTACTTGGCCATTGAAACCATCAAATATTTTTCCTTCTAAATCAATTAAGTACCATTCTTGTTTTTACACAAACAAAACCATTAAAATTTCCTTCAAAAACCGTGAGACTTTTGATCTTTGAAACCAATTCATTTGTTCATTTTCATGTCCACTTTCTTTGCAAATCCTTAAAATCATCAACGTAATACCCTTTTCATCGAAAATCTCATGATTAATAAAATGTTTAGAATCTTTTGCTCCAAAAATATTCTTGAGGCCGTGTGCCTTTATGGTTCTTTGGAACCAAAAATTATTTTCCTTTCCATCATCAAATCATGGCATATATATACATATTCATCATATATATCACAAGCATGCCATAAACAAAAGCAATAAATCATGCAAAAATCATATCAAGCATGAACAAATAAATCAAACACATAAACACCCACAAATAATTACATGACCATGGATATGAATCCTCACATGGATTCACCATCCATCAAATACAAAACCATCTCTCACCACCATACTTGATTGGCGAGATGGATCTCCCTCTTACCTCTTGAAGAACTTTAAAAGCTCCTTGGTTTGCTTCTTTTTCCAAGTCCTTCACCACTAAAAGCTTCTCAAATACAAAACAAAACACAAGTTTATTAGCATATTAAGCTTGAACAAGATAAACCATGGATCAAACATGGCTTAGAACATGAAAAAGAGATAAGAAATGAAGTTTCCTTACACTTCACCATAAAAACCCTATAACTTTGCTCTTGAAGAAAGTCCTTGAAGATAAAAGATTTAGAACTTGCTCCAAACTACAAAGTGTCTTAGAATGAGGTATAGATTCAAGAAATAAGATTGTATGAAATTAAAGAGTGATGGAAGATAGATTTTGGGTGCTTGGCTGAACCATGCTTGAAGGAAAAGGAGAGAAAATTTTTGAAGATCTTTAGCTTTTGGAAATAATCAAGAATGATCAATAATGACCAAGACAACTAATAATGGTCTTCAAACTTTGCTTTAGCTCCTAAATCAACTCCAAAACCGTCCCCCCCCCCTTCTTACTTCTTCAAAATGTGACCAATCTCACTAGCCACCATTTTAGGCATTCCTAGTCATTGATTAGATCAATGGTTAGGATTAATGTAGATTCTAGGTTTAGCCTTAGATTAGAAGACTTAATTTAGGCTATTAGATCTTTCCTCCTTGAAATCCTAGCCATTAGATGTATCTCCAAAATGAAGGGTCAAGATTACTCCTTCAAACTTTACATCCAATGGTCATAAATGGTCCTAGCCACTTTATAAGACCAAATCTCCACCCTTGATTTTTATAAGACCAAATCTCCACCCTTGATTAAATCAATGGTGGATATCCAAACCACCAATGTTGACTACGTAGTGCAATATTTATTTTTATCTACTATAACCGTACAAATAATATTTTTATTGTATTTTTATCACCCGATAATTAAATACAGTACAAAACACAGTAAAAGAAAATTTTAAAAAATGTTTCCGGATTCAGGTTTAGTAAGATCCCCGGTCTCTGTCTTAACAGTACAAAATTTCCTGGTTGCAGAAAAATTTTTACTTTTCCGAACCCACCTGGGCCCACATACAGCCCTCCTAGGCCCATAGACAGCCCATGGATAATATTAAAATAATCAGAGAAATATAAAAATTTCATAATCATCCACAAAATCACAAAAATTATAAAACTTACGAAAATCAAATCAGATTACGTAAAATAATTAAGATTTAACAGTAATAATTAAATTACGTAAGATTTTTTCCAGCTCGAAAATTATTATTTTCCTGACATGGAGTAAATCACACAAAACGATCAAATATACTGACAGAATACTCAAAATAATTTTACAGTACATAGAAATCACTAAACAGTAGAATTCTGTTAACTGTCAAAATTACTCTCAAATAGTTAGAAAATTTGGGGTGTTACACAGGACGCCCTTTTGTTCTTTGCACTACCAAATATTCATAACTTTGGCATTAGGAGCCCTTTTGTCCAAGCATAAATTTACAATACATGGAAATATCAAATAACAAGTTTGAAAACAAAACATGCAAAAGTATTAAAACCTTTCCTTCCTTCACTTTTTACATAATCGTACTTTTTTTTACATAATAGGGAAGCAATTACCATAATCGTTAAACTTTCCATTGTACATTACTATACAAGTTTGTAGAGAGGGACTCATTCAACCTCATCTATCTTTACCCTTTCTTTTATATTGCTTCCCAATATCATGTTCATCAACCTTATCCATACCATACATGGTATATTCAATGTATTATAACATCAACATCATTCACATATGTCATTCATTTCATACTAAGTGCATATAATGATTTACTTCATAAGTTATTCAATCCGTTACATTTATACATCAATATCATGCATACATTTCATTCCAAGCTCAATAAAGGAGTATTTAATTCAAGTTTAACCCATAAAGGAGAAAACACATTTCTACTGCACTTTAATAATTCAACTTTACCTATTAAAGAAACTACTAAAGTTTCTAGGGTCCAAACTTTCTCAAAACTCCCTTAATTTTTGGCTAAAAAAGCTATTTTTCAAGAGTGCACCAACTGCACATACTAACTTCAATAATTCTGAGATTTTACAGTCATATAGCCTTCCCTCATATCTTTCAAATGTCACAAACCTCACCTCATTTGGATAAATGTAGCCAAAGTTATGCGACATTATGCAAAAGCTAAAGCAGGGTATTCTTTGTTTTATCCGAAAATGACCTAACTTTGAAATGAAACTGGGAACAAACTAAGAATTCAAAAATTATGAAATTTAACAGTCATATAGCCTTATGTGTTAGCTTTCAAATGGCACTGGTTTCATGTAAATATGACATCGGAGCAAGAAATTATGCAATCTGGTTTAACAGGTGCCAGATTGCTTTTTCTGTAGAATTTGGCTCGGTTTCAAATCAAAACTGGGACTAATTGGGTTGCTCAAAAATTCTGAAATTTTTAATACATGAAGCCTTGTGTCTTATCTTTCAAATGGCTCCAGAATCAAGTTTATACGATGTCTGTAGCTCAAGTTATGCAACAAACATCACAGACTACTCGATGCTGTCCTGTTTTCTGCATAATTCGGGTTATGCATGATTTTGGTTTCTAACCAAGTTCTAATCCTCAAATCATGGATTCTAAGTGTTCCTCATCCCTAATCATAGTCTCTAATCATGTTAGGATCATTAAACACTTAATTCAACTCATTAATCACATATTTAAGTTCAAATAAGCAAGAAAATATCATTTTTCTTACTTTGTGCATCAAGGATCCAAATGAAGAGTCCTAAGTTTCTAACTCAAACTTTTATCATAAACAAGTCATAAATAACCATTGATAATACATTCAAGCAAGAGAATACTCAAAATAACTCAAAATCACATTTTGACCTATTATACCTCAACTAAACATGATTTTTGGAACTAAATGCATCATAGTATACTAAACATACATAAATAAATCATAAGAGAAATTTGTGTTCTTATATCAAATCTCCATTTAATTTATCATAAAGTACCTTTAGAATCAAGCTATCATGTCATATCACAAAGCCTCACATTTCATTAATATGCAAATAATGCATAAATCATTCATCTCTTTCATGGGTAACCAATCAAACATTGATCAACCTCATTTGATCAAATTCAATCTTATAATCACTTCTCAAATCATATTCAATACATGGATAACTCCTTAATTAATCTCTTTCTAATCCAATCAAATCATAAAATGACAAATAAATACATATATGCATAGTATATATATATAGGACAACATATTAAAATGTTGTTACGTGAAATGACATACAATCATCAATTTTTATGCAATGCATGGTAATGTATGATTATGCCTAATGAGAATCCTAAAATATGCTCATATAATGATTCTTTGAAAAGATTTTATTTTAAAAAACACATGTTATTTGATTATTTCCAATAAGCCCTTTTGTTATAAGAAGCCATTTTGTACCTTGTATTATTTTCTGGGTAAGCAGGATATAACATCCTCCTTAGGGCATCACATTTCTGACTACCAACTTATAATCTGAAAATTAGTTCATAAAAGGTTTACGGGTCCTACTTAATAGCATGGTAAAATACTAACGATAAAAACTCAACATACTTATTCTGTCTTGTATCCATCTTGATGCGTCATATATCTGTTCTTTCTCAAAACTATGCACTAACCAGTCCGGGATGATCACTCCCTGATGTTGTCACCGAACTCAGAATATTTGTTTCCATTCACGTCTAAGAAACTCGTTCCATCTACTATTTAATTTTTAACAATACAAAACACAACAAAATAATATAACAAAGAGGTGAGATCACCTATGCTAATACCAGCATGGTAGCACAGAGATAACACAAACAGTATACCATACAGGTATATCATACCATAATTACAATCATGCCGTCAATCATTATTTATCACAACAAATATAATAAATAATAATTACCATCATACCATTAACATTATTCAGGTATTCAACAGTTCAATTATCATAACCAATACTCAATAATTATGCATGTGCACACTAGACTCAATGTCCTACTCCATGGAGGTTTTCACAATTTCGAGAAGAATGCTCTGGTTAATTGTCAGCCTTAGCCCAAAGACAATCTCCAGTCTTCGAAAAGAATCATGTTCTTGTCAGGTATCGCCAATGCGTTGCAACGGACTGCATCGCCAAGTGGCACATGGTCTTTTGCCAATCAACGTCCACTGGTTGACCGCCGCGCCTTGATGCCCCCAAGATCCATCATAGACCTCACTTTTCAATTCTCATTCTCTCTTCAACCACAAGGGTCACAATAGCTATCAACTATTAATTTTCATTCAATACACGAATATCTCAATGTAATTTTGTTCAATTTCATCATATGCCTCACTACATATTTTTCAATTTTATCATATGCCTCACTGCATATTTTTCAATTTCATCATATGTCTCACTGCATATTTTTCCAATGCATGTACAATGCACCAAATGCCAATCACAGACAAAATTCATCATATTCTCATACAGTGTCCATATAGTATCCATTGCCAATTACAGGCAAAATTTATCATTTTCTCATACAGTATCCATACACTAGCCCAACAGTAATCCTACTGTTAAATTCATTTGTAAAATCATATTATCACGCTTTCATAGTCACGCAATACTTTTGTCGCATTTTTCACAATCGCACAATATTTCTGTTACGTTTTCACAATTTTGCAACATTTCTATTACATTTTCAAATCGCGTAGCGATTTTCCATCGTTTCTTAATCACGTAAAAATATTCCATCATTTTTCAATCACATAGTGGTTTTTCAACGTTTTCTCAATTATGTAAAAATATTCCACCATTTTTAAATCTTGTAGCGATTTTTCAACAATATCTCAAAAGCGTAAAAATATTTAAACGCTTTCCAAATTGCGTAAAAATATTTTAACGTTTTTCAAATCACGTGGAAATAGTTAAACATTTTTTTTCAAATCGCGTAGCTTAAAAATCACGTTTTTAAGTTACGTAAATCATTTTTCACCATTTTACAATCACGTAAAATATTTCTCAATATTTCAAAATCTCAATTTCAACCTTTCTCAAAATAATATGACTTTTCACATTATTTTCAACATTTTCTTACTCAAGAAAATCATTTTTACAATATATTCCATAAATTCACCATTTCATTGAATTAAATAAATGTTTCTCACTTAAAATTTCCTAACGCTATTCCAAAACCCAAAGGATGAGTTTTACGATAGTACATTTTAAATCATCAACGTTTCCTTTATAATTCAAAATAAATTCTTAAATTCAATCCTCTTTCAAAATAATTTGAAGTTCAAACCCTTACAACCTCTCTTTTCCTTTCATAACCGAAATTTCTATTTCTCGAGTGATAAAACACTCTGATTCCATTTCCAAAATCCTTGTACTAAATCAAATTATATTTTCACTTTGAAATTCACTTTGTTTCATAAAACCAAGGCATTACAAGTCTTCAAAACTATGGTACTTGGCCATTGAAACCATCGAATATTTTTCCTTCTAAATCAATTAAGTACCATTCTTGTTTTTACACAAACAAAACCATTAAAATTTCCTTCAAAAACCGTGAGACTCTTGGTCTTTGAAACCAATTCATTTGTTCATTTTCATGTCCACTTTCTTTGCAAATCCTTAAAATCATCAACGTAATACCCTTTTCATCTAAAATCTCATGATTAATAAAATGTTTAGAATCTTTTGCTCAAAAAATATTCTTGTGGCCGTGTGCCTCTATGGTTCTTTGGAACCAAAAATTATTTTCCTTTCCATCATCAAATCATGGCATACATATACATATTCATCATATATATCACAAGCATGCCATAAACAAAAGCAATAAATCATGCAAAAATCATATCAAGCATGAACAAATAAATCAAACACATAAACACCCACAAATAATTACATGACCATGGATATGAATCCTCACATGGATTCACCATCCATCAAATACAAAACCATCTCTCACCACCATACTTGATTGGCGAGATGGATCTCCCTCTTACCTCTTGAAGAACTTTAAAAGCTCCTTGGTTTGCTTCTTTTTCCAAGTCCTTCACCACTAAAAGCTTCTCAAATACAAAACAAAACACAAGTTTATTAGCATATTAAGCTTGAACAAGATAAACCATGGATCAAACATGGCTTAGAACATGAAAAAGAGATAAGAAATGAAGTTTCCTTACACTTCACCATAAAAACCCTATAACTTTGCTCTTGAAGAAAGTCCTTGAAGATAAAAGATTTAGAACTTGCTCCAAACTACAAAGTGTCTTAGAATGAGGTATAGATTCAAGAAATAAGATTGTATGAAATTAAAGAGTGATGGAAGATAGATTTTGGGTGCTTGGCTGAACCATGCTTGAAGGAAAAGGAGAGAAAATTTTTGAAGATCTTTAGCTTTTGGAAATAATCAAGAATGATCAATAATGACCAAGACAACTAATAATGGTCTTCAAACTTTGCTTTAGCTCCTAAATCAACTCCAAAACCGCCCCCCCTTCTTACTTCTTCAAAATGTGACCAATCTCACTAGCCACCATTGTAGGCATTCCTAGTCATTGATTAGATCAATGGTTAGGATTAATGTAGATTCTAGGTTTAGCCTTAGATTAGAAGACTTAATTTAGGCTATTAGATCTTTCCTCCTTGAAATCCTAGCCATTAGATGTATCTCCAAAATGAAGGGTCAAGATTACTCCTTCAAACTTTACATCCAATGGTCATAAATGGTCCTAGCCACTTTATAAGACCAAATCTCCACCCTTGATTTTTATAAGACCAAATCTCCACCCTTGATTAAATCAATGGTGGATATCCAAACCACCAATGTTGACTACATAGTACAATATTTATTTTTATCTGCTATAACCCTACGAATAATATTTTTACTGTATTTTTATCACCCGATAATTAAATACGATAAAACACAAGAAAAAGAAAATTTTAAAAAATGTTTCCTGATTCGGTTTAGTAAGATCCCCGGTCTCTGTCTTAACAGTACAAAATTTCCTGGTTGCAGAAAAATTTTTACTTTTCCGAACCCACACTGGCCCACATACAGCCCTCCTAGGCCCATAGACAGCCCATGGATAATATTAAAATAATCAGAGAAATATAAAAATTTCATAATCATCCACAAAATCACAAAAATTATAAAACTTACGAAAATCAAATCAGATTACGTAAAATAATTAAGATTTAACAGTAATAATTAAATTACGTAAGATTTTTTCCAGCTCGAAAATTATTATTTTCCTGACATGGAGTAAATCACACAAAACGATCAAATATACTGACAGAATACTCAAAATAATTTTACAAGATGCATAGAAATCACTAAACAAGAGAATTACGTTAACTGTCAAAATTACTTCTCAAATAGTTAGAAAATTTGGGGTGTTACACAGGACGCCCTTTTGTTCTTTGCACTACCAAATATTCATAACTTTGGCATTAGGAGCCCTTTTGTCCAAGCATAAATTTACAATACATGGAAATATCAAATAACAAGTTTGAAAACAAAACATGCAAAAGTATTAAAACCTTTCCTTCCTTCACTTTTTACATAATCGTACTTTTTTTTACATAATAGGGAAGCAATTACCATAATCGTTAAACTTTCCATTGTACATTACTATACAAGTTTGTAGAGAGGGACTCATTCAACCTCATCTATCTTTACCCTTTCTTTTATATTGCTTCCCAATATCATGTTCATCAACCTTATCCATACCATACATGGTATATTCAATGTATTATAACATCAACATCATTCACATATGTCATTCATTTCATACTAAGTGCATATAATGATTTACTTCATAAGTTATTCAATCCGTTACATTTATACATCAATATCATGCATACATTTCATTCCAAGCTCAATAAAGGAGTATTTAATTCAAGTTTAACCCATAAAGGAGAAAACACATTTCTACTGCACTTTAATAATTCAACTTTACCTATTAAAGAAACTACTAAAGTTTCTAGGGTCCAAACTTTCTCAAAACTCCCTTAATTTTTGGCTAAAAAAGCTATTTTTCAAGAGTGCACCAACTGCACATACTAACTTCAATAATTCTGAGATTTTACAGTCATATAGCCTTCCCTCATATCTTTCAAATGTCACAAACCTCACCTCATTTGGATAAATGTAGCCAAAGTTATGCGACATTATGCAAAAGCTAAAGCAGGGTATTCTTTGTTTTATCCGAAAATGACCTAACTTTGAAATGAAACTGGGAACAAACTAAGAATTCAAAAATTATGAAATTTAACAGTCATATAGCCTTATGTGTTAGCTTTCAAATGGCACTGGTTTCATGTAAATATGACATCGGAGCAAGAAATTATGCAATCTGGTTTAACAGGTGCCAGATTGCTTTTTCTGTAGAATTTGGCTCGGTTTCAAATCAAAACTGGGACTAATTGGGTTGCTCAAAAATTCTGAAATTTTTAATACATGAAGCCTTGTGTCTTATCTTTCAAATGGCTCCAGAATCAAGTTTATACGATGTCTGTAGCTCAAGTTATGCAACAAACATCACAGACTACTCGATGCTGTCCTGTTTTCTGCATAATTCGGGTTATGCATGATTTTGGTTTCTAACCAAGTTCTAATCCTCAAATCATGGATTCTAAGTGTTCCTCATCCCTAATCATAGTCTCTAATCATGTTAGGATCATTAAACACTTAATTCAACTCATTAATCACATATTTAAGTTCAAATAAGCAAGAAAATATCATTTTTCTTACTTTGTGCATCAAGGATCCAAATGAAGAGTCCTAAGTTTCTAACTCAAACTTTTATCATAAACAAGTCATAAATAACCATTGATAATACATTCAAGCAAGAGAATACTCAAAATAACTCAAAATCACATTTTGACCTATTATACCTCAACTAAACATGATTTTTGGAACTAAATGCATCATAGTATACTAAACATACATAAATAAATCATAAGAGAAATTTGTGTTCTTATATCAAATCTCCATTTAATTTATCATAAAGTACCTTTAGAATCAAGCTATCATGTCATATCACAAAGCCTCACATTTCATTAATATGCAAATAATGCATAAATCATTCATCTCTTTCATGGGTAACCAATCAAACATTGATCAACCTCATTTGATCAAATTCAATCTTATAATCACTTCTCAAATCATATTCAATACATGGATAACTCCTTAATTAATCTCTTTCTAATCCAATCAAATCATAAAATGACAAATAAATACATATATGCATAGTATATATATATAGGACAACATATTAAAATGTTGTTACGTGAAATGACATGCTCATTTTGCATTCTTATACAAATGCATATTATATATGTAGGACAACATACTACAATGATGTTATGTGAAACAACATGCTCACTTTACATGCTTATTCCTCATCAAATTCGTCTCTGGTGTACCAGCATATTGTAATGCTATTACCCATTTTTCAATCCTCAAAAACGATAGAAAACTAACATTACAAATCTCATTTCCTTACTTCAAAAACCAAGAACAAACCATTATTAAGCTTAAAGGAACGAAAATCAAGCACAAAGATCACATTTAATATGAAAAGCCCATTTCTTTGTCATGCTTAAAACAACAACCAAACAAGAAGGAAATTGAGAGTAAACTAAGAAAACATTCCCCCTACCTCTAGCTTGAAGTTTGGCCGTAATTCCTCTTGGTTTCCTTTTGTTTTTCTTCATTTTTCCCTCTTCGTTTTCCCCTTCATTTCCACCTCTATTTTCTGCTACATTTCTACTGCTAGAGCATGTACAGAAGAGAAGAAAGAAGTGAGAAATTCTCACTTTTAAAGACATAAAACTAAAGCCATTTTTGTCCTTTTACAAAACTCATATCTCCTAGGAACACTTTGATCTTACTATTTCAAGTTTTCCAACCTCCATAAATATTAAAATAAATTCTAAGATTTACCTTGATACTTATTTCATAGTTTCCTTAATTTTCCATATCTGTGCTGAGTCCAGTCGGTATCAAAACACGTACTCAGTGTGCTTAAAAATACCAAACGAATTCAATTTACCTTCAAATTTTAACTACAACTTTCTTAACTCATTTATGACTTAAAAATAACTTATCAATAATTATTTCTCTTATCTATGCAATTTATGTCATTTTATGAGTCATTTTATGCCACTTTTCACATTCTGTGTTGCGATAAAGTACCTAAACTAGCTCAGTTTGTCATGAAACTTTACAGGCATGTTAAACTAGTATTAGGCCACCTCGGTAACCCTTTACAAGCCTAACATATTATCGGGGATGTTACACTACATGACATCCAAGATTTCTGTCTTCCGATGATCTTCTAGAGAAGGATCTTTCAGAGGATTAGAACTTCTAGATGTGTACTTGGGCTAGTTTATGGTTTGCTTTGAGTCAAATAGTTTACAGCTTTATTAAACAGTTTGTAGTGTGTAGTTACTTGTATCCTTCTAAACGAAATTATATGTATAATTATGGTGTGTATTTAGTAGTTTGTATTATTTCATGTTCTGTTCATTTTATTTAATAATATAATGTACAAAAAGAAATTTTCACAACTGATATTATTATATGTTGAGAAATGATTTATAACTTGGGTAACATTTTATTATAATCATTCGTAAATGTGACATCCTAAGGAGGGTGTTACATTAGTTGGTATCAGAGCCTAAGTTAGAGTCTTTTGGGGTTTGTGGTTAGGTCTACTTTGCTTGTGCTGTGTGATTCTCTGTGATTTGTTTCCAAAAGGTTACATCTGACTTTTATTTTGTCTTGTTTGATTGATTGAAGAAAGAAATGTCTTGTGGTAGAGGAACACGTGCAAACATGGGGAGTGATACTGATGTAGTGACTGTAGCTGCTAAGGCCATGCAATGTATGGCAGAAGTAATTATGCAGCAGAATCAACGAGCAGCCCAGCAGCACGAGGTGACTATTGATGCCCAAAACTTATCTAAGTTTCGACGCAATAACTCGCCGCAGTTTAAGGGCGAGTTTGATTCGGAGAAGGCGAGTCTTTGGATCTAAGAGTTGGAAACGATTTTTGAAGGAATAGGATGTGCAGATGATCGAAAGGTGACATATGGTATGTTTATGCTGATGGGAGATGACGAGAACTAGTGCAGAGGAACTCAGAGGTTACTACAAGTTGAGGGAATAGAAATTACATGGGATGTGTTCTGCGAAGTATTTCTGGAGAAGTACTTTTTGGCCAGTGCATGACATGCCAAAGAGATGGAATTTCTCAATTTACGACAAGGTAACATGACTGTTGGTGAGTATCAAAATTTGAGAGCTTGTCAGAATTCTCAAGGCATTTACAAATCCAGCCTGATGAGGAGTGGAAATGCTGCAAGTTTGAAGGAGGGCTGAGGTTTGAATTGAAAAGAGGAGTGCTACCAATGAGGAAGAATCAATTCCTTACCCTGATGGATACGTGTCGACGACTTGAGGAACTGGAGCTGTCACATGACCCGAGGAATCGCAACTTTGGATAGACTAGGTTCCAAAGAGGTGGAAACAATAATAACAACTGGTTTCAGCGCAAACCGTACTTGAGACCACTGGGGAACCAGCCCCAACGTCCATCTTTTGGGGGAAGTCCTAGTGGCAACAAAACTAGTCAAACCGTGGCGTTTACGCTGAGGTGTTTTAAATGTGGGAAAAGTGGCCACATATCAAGAGGCTATTCAATCAAGGGAACTATTTGCTTTAAATGTGGAAGGCTTGGACATGTTTCTAAGGAATGCAACTAGCCAAAAAAGGAGTCAACTATGAGTAACATTTGTGCTACTGATAATCACATATTTTATTCATTAAGAAACCCTTATGTTTAGTCATTTACACTCTCCATATTCTTAATTGATTGAGTTTGGTATGATTTTGTGAGTTTAAGCTCAAATTGGTCCTAATTGAATATTTTCAGCATTATTGAGACTTGACACTGTTTCTGTATTTTGGCCATAACTTGAGTTCCTAATATCTAATAAACATGAATTTTACCTTGTAGGAAAGCTAAGAGGAAGCTCTACAACTTTTATGAAGAGCTTGAAGTCCCAAACAGATGTCTAAAGGACCTAAGTTTACATGGAAGTCAGAATACGGGTTCTGTCACTAGAATCCGAACGGTGTGCACTCATAAAATCATATCTCAAGATGTAATAATGGAGATGGGCTTAAATTTGGACAGTTGATAGTCAAGATCCAAATAAACAACTTTCATGAATAACAATTTTTGAAAAAATGAAGTCTAGTAGGTCAGTTTGAGCTTGCAAGTCGGAACAGAGGTGTTGAAGTTGGGTTTGAGCAACCTGCGGTATTTGGGACATATCTTGGGTTGAAGGAAGCCAAATTGGACGAACCAGATATGCATTTTATAGCCAAGACAAAGATCTACAACTTTCATGAAGAGTACTTGTCATGGTTCTGCAGTATAGTGGGTCGTTTTTGGCTTCCAAGTCAGACACGAAATTTTCGTCCTCAACCACCCACTCATCCATCCACTAATCCACTCATCCATCCACTAATCTACTTATCCACTCATCCACTCATCCACTCATCCACTAATTCAACCACTCAACCACTCCACCCACTTATCCACTAATCCACCCACTCATCCATCCACTCACCCATTCATCTCCATAATTTCCCACTCACCAAAAGTCCTTTGGCATTTTCCACTCAACCATTCCATTCACTCATCCACTAAACCAATCCACTAAACCAACCCACTCAACCACTCCACTCACTCACCCACTCATCCACCCACTCCCCTTTGTCATTTTGTTACCCTAGACTTCTATAAAAGGCACCATTGGTTATCATGAACAAGTTGTATTCTCCTTCATTTTCTCTCATAGTTTCTTCTTGTTTCTTCATAGTTTCTCATAGCTTTTGTATATTTTGATGCTCCCCTTCATGGTAATGGAGGGCTAAGCTACTTTTGGTCAATTTAGAACTCTTGAAGAGATTGTGGTTTGGATTCTTGAGATCTTGGTTATGTATTGTATTTGATTTGTAATTGAATTCCTCTTTTCTTCTTCTTGATCTTGAATGTATAAATGGTGATTCTATTTATGTTGATCTGATTTGATCTTGGTTTAAGATTGAGATTTGTGATGAAACTTAGAACTGATTGATCTAAATTAATCACAAAATTGAAAAGGTTAGGTTACTGATTTGTGCCTAAGTTAATTGAATTCGGTACTTGAAATTAACATAGATCTTCATGAATGGTGTGATTGCGGATTTGTGATTATCACTTGTTAATTAAATTCTAGACAATCGTCTAGTATGAATTCTGGATTTGATGCAGAGATCTCGGTTAGATCCAAATTAACAATTCAATTGCGCTTCAAGTGTTCTATGAAGGGTCTATGATTGAATCCACCCAATCTTGGATAGGTTTCTAAATTGACTGTCTTTAATTGTTATTTCTTCCTTTAATTTTGTTAAGTGCGATCTTAAACTATCAAACCCCCCTTTGCTAACTTTCACTTGATTTGATTAAATTGCATCTACAATCCTCGTGGAGATGATCCGGTGTTGTCACTGTGCTACAAGCTTAGGTAATAACTTCGGTTATAATTTTGACTGAGTTCGGCGCTCGTCAAAAAAGTTCTGCTTTGAGATTATCATCTGCACCTACTCCTTGGAAAATTGAGTTCTAGATGGCGCGGTTCTTTTGTTGTCAAACACGTGTATCCTCTGGGGCTGTAGATATTGAGGATCCTAGGAATGGTAATGCGCTTAAAGTTAATGGACAAAGACTCAACCATTCTTGGAAAACCAAGTTCTTGAGTTCTTTGTGTTACCGGTTTAGTGGCGGATACGGTACTCCGTGACTCTCAAGTCGGTTTATTTTTCAGTTTCCCAAAATAACTGAACCCTTCTTCTCCTTCAAAATGGATGTCATTCTTTCAAATCTGAGAAAACATTTTCCTTCTCTTCCTCAAAATGCTCTGAGAAAAATCTACAAAGTTCGATGTGAAAGATTGAGACTGTTAATGCACAAAGGTATGCCAGAAGATGTACGTTGGATAATTGAAGCAAAGGTCCGATTAGCAGGTGAGTCCTCAATTTCATTTGACTCATATATGCCTGGTCTTGGAAGAAGTTCATATTCTAAAAGGAGAAGAGCAAAAAGGTTACAAGTCTGTTACAAATGTGGACGATGGAATTGTAACATGTAATGTCGTTCTTTGGGGATGGTTTCCGCAAACAAATTCTTCATTAAGAATGGACTGAGTAAGGAATCATTAGATGATATTTTATTGACTCTTGAGACGCGTTCTTATGGATTGATCCAACGTGAAATTCTTAATTTGTGGAATCTCTTCAAGAATGAAGAAAAACGCTACAGTCTTGGGAATCGACTCTAAAAGACCACTTTTGCCAATTTATAAGAAAATTGGATGGGAAGCTTATCCTCGACTCATAGAAGACGTTTAAGCCGTTCTTTGGACGTTAAACCAGGCGATGTGAGTCATATCCACAAACAATCTGTACATATCATCTTCTTCTTCTTCTTCATGTCATCTTTAAAAAAAAACAAAAAAAATAATTTAAAAAAAATTATGTATACGTCTTAGGGTTGGCTTTGGTAACACAAACCGTGAATGGGGAAATGCATGCATCTTGATCCAACCTTCTTAATTGAAAAACAAAGAAGGTAGATTGTATCCCACATGTGAGGCAGCCAGTCGTATTATGGCCACTTGTCCCTTTTGGGAGCCCTATGTTACTTATTTGGTCTTGAATGGGTCGAATACTGGTCAACAATGCTTTGGCACAAAGCCGAAAGAGCAGACTACCTCCATCCCAATCTTAAGTAAGTATACACTCATCTTTCATCAAGTTTTTCTAACAATTTCAAAAAAAAAAAAAAAAAGGGACGTGATGTCTACTGCACTCATGACGCGCAGTATAAAGATACGCCATGGAAACTGTACATACAGGTATGTCATCATTTTCTATTTCTTTTATCTTTGTATCATTTTGTTGTATTTTGATTTTTGTACAGACGATCCTTTGAGCAGGGTCCTTCAGGGGTTTCTAGACTTCTTTACCTTGATGGTTTTCTTGAAGTCAAAAAAAAAGAAAAGAAAGAAAAGATTCTGTGTTTCTTAATTTCAACCTTTTCTGACAACAGCCAACCTACCCTTATAGGTGAAATTATTCCCCTCTCCATTCTTTTTCCTATTTAAACACTCCATTTTCTCCACTTTCCTCCAACTCATAATCATTCAAAGAGAAGGTGAGAATAGAAATGGAAGGTGTTTCTGTTCGTCAACTTAAAAATATCTGTGTACTTTGTGGATCTAAGTATGGGAAGGGTTTAGAGTTTGTAAACGCAGCTACCACTCTTGGTCGATCACTTGCTGCGAGGAATATTCATCTTGTATATGGGAGAGGTTGCCGTGGGTTAATGGGGGCTGTATCACTTGCTGTATATGTAAGAGACAAGGTTTTAGGTGTCATTCCTGAACCTTTAGCTCAACAGAACATCAATAGAAAGACAATTGGGGAGGAACTTAAGGTATCATCAATGCATGAACGAATGAAGATAATGCTTGAAAACTCTGATGCATTCATTGCCTTACTAGGTGGTTTTGGTACTTTGGAAGAAATTTTTCAAATTGTCTCTTGGGCCGAACTGAACATCCACCATAAACCCATTAGTTTGTTGAATGTTAATAATTTCTTTGATCTTTTGTTATTTTTTCTTGACAAAGCTGTGGAACAGAAATTTATCACTCCTTCGGCAAGACAACTTCTTATCTCTGCTTCCACTATTGATGAGCTCATTGATAAATTAGAAGCTTTTGAGTATGTACCTGATAAGGTATTAGCTCAGATAGATTGGTCAATAGGAAGCAGCGAAGGAAGTAACAAGAAAAAAAAGCCAGATCTGAAACTTTCTCTTTAATGGGTTTGATTTTATTAAAAAAAATAAAATAAAATAAAATTTTTGTTTGGAAAGTATGATATGATTGTCATGGACTTATTAAACCAATTAGTGATGGCAGAGTAAGGAGTAATTTTACTCTTGAGACGCATCTTAATTGGTGGCAGAGTAAGGAGTTTTTTTAGGTAGTAATTAATTAGTATTAAATTGTGGAAGTACTAAAGTTTTATTGTTTGATTTCTTTTCAGGGTCTGATGCGGCACTAACAGTGTGCTTCTTTTCTGCTAGGCGTTGATTCACTTCTTATCAGGTTGTGTTGCTCTTTTCTTTCCGTTTTATTTATCACTTTCACATTGTGGACAATGTCTATATTAAGTGTGGGGGAGAGATTTTAGCATGTTTCTTTTTTGTTAAAAAAAAAGGGGTTCATTGCATGATTGAATAACTTTTCTCCCTTCTTGAACTGATATGCTTGGTGATGGATGATTGAATTGATGAATTGAGTTTGATGGATGCATACCTTGTGAGATTTTGAGCCTAATGGATGGATTCAACATTTATGTCATTCTCTTCTTTCTTGCGTGATTTTCACTCATGTTAATGATCACTCTAGAACTTGCTTTGATTCTTTTTTAGGCTACATTTCACTTGCATGCATGAACATGATTGAGGCCCTCTTTCTCAATTAGCTAGTTTAACCAAATAGCCAACCTTGTTTTCAATATGATATCAAGCACTTTTTTGACTTCTTGAAAATTCTCTGATTCCTGCCAACCTTGTATATTTTCCTTTGCTTAACTCCTTTGAGCTTATTTGACCATTCCTTGTTTCTAGCTCATTATGTGCCTTAAATGAAAAATCGTGTTCTTACTTTACCTTAGGGAATAAAAGAACATTAGCTTGGTTAATGGATGAGTTTTTGAACAAGTGTGGGGGTGTGTACAAAATGGTTGTTGAAAAAGGAAAGAGTGCCTAAAAAAAATGTATGTATATAGTTATGTTCATATTAAAAAAAAAAGGATTGGGAAATGAATATGTAAAGGGATATACATTAGAGTTGGGATGAACTTTTATGCTTGTTATTTGAACTCAGCTCTCATTTGCTTTTATTCTCTTTGGTATTTATCTTCTCATATCCATTTTATCCTCTTCTATTACCTTAACCTCACTACAACCTTGAATAAAGTCCTCACGATTTGTGTGTGCATGTGTTTTGAGTAGTGGAGAAGTAGAAGATAAGCAAGCTTATGGTAGTGCAATTTTCATGGGTTGAATTGAGTGAAATACCTACCTTTTAAACACTTGAGAGATTGAGAGGGAATCTTGTGAAGATCTATCATTCTCGATTCATGTTGAAGATACCTTGCTTGTTGGTTTGAGATGTGGAGAATTGTTAACTCATGAATGTTTTGATCCCTTGAACCTTTGGTTAATCTTCTTGATTGTAAAATTTTGGTCTTGAGTTTTGCCCAAGAGTGCAAAAAGCTAAGTGTGGGGGAATTTGATAATCACATATTTTATTCATTAAGAAACCCTTATGTTTAGTCATTTACACTCTCCATATTCTTAATTGATTGAGTTTGGTATGATTTTGTGAGTTTAAGCTCAAATTGGTCCTAATTGAATATTTTCAGCATTATTGAGACTTGACATTGTTTCTGTATTTTGGCCATAACTTGAGTTCCTAATATCTGATAAACATGAATTTTACCTTGTAGGAAAGCTAAGAGGAAGCTCTACAACTTTGATGAAGAGCTTGAAGTCCCAAACAGATGTCTAAAGGACCTAAGTTTACATGGAAGTCAGAATACGGGTTCTGTCACTAGAATCCGAACGGTGTGCACTCATAAAATCATATCTCAAGATGTAGTAATGGAGATGGGCTGAAATTTGGATAGTTGATAGTCAAGATCCAAATAAAAAACTTTCATGAAGAACACTTTTTGAAAAAATGAAGTCTAGTAGGTCAGTTTGAGCTTGCAAGTCGGAACAGAGGTGCTGAAGTTGGGTTTGAGCAACCTACGGTATTTGGGACATATCTTGGGCTGAAGGAAGCCAAATTGGACGAACCAGATGTGAATTTTATAGCCAAGACAAAGATCTACAACTTTCATGCAGAGTACTTTTCATGGATCTGCAGTATAGTGGGTCGTTTTTGGCTTCCAAGTCAGACACGAAATTTTCATCCTCAACCACCCACTCATCCATCCACTAATCCACTTATCCACTCATCCACTCATCCACTAATTCAACCACTCAACCACTCCACCCACTTATCCACTAATCCACCCACTCACCCATTCATCTCCATAATTTTCCACTCACCAAAAGTACTTTGGCATTTTCCACTCAACCAACCCACTCAACCATTCCATTCACTCATCCACTAAACCAATCCACTAAACCAACCCACTCAACCACTCCACTCAAATACTCCACTCACTCACCCACTCATCCACCCACTCCCCTTTGTCATTTTGTTACCTTAGACTTCTATAAAAGGCACCATTGGTTATCATGAACAAGTTGTATTCTCCTTCATTTTCTCTCATAGTTTCTTCTTGTTTCTTCATAGTTTCTCATAGCTTTTGTATATTTTGATGCTCCCCTTCATGGTAATGGAGGGCTAAGCTACTTTTGGTCAATTTAGAACTCTTGAAGAGATTGTGGTTTGGATTCTTGAGATCTTGGTTATGTATTGTATTTGATTTGTAATTGAATTCCTCTTTTCTTCTTCTTGATCTTGAATGCATGAATGGTGATTCTATTTATGTTGATCTGATTTGATCTTGGTTTAAGATTGAGATTTGTGATGAAACTTAGAACTGATTGATCTAAATTAATCACAAAATTGAAAAGGTTAGGTTACTGATTTGTGCCTAAGTTAATTGAATTCGGTACTTGAAATTAACATAGATCTTCATAAATAGTGTGATTGCAGATTTGTGATTATCACTTGTTAATTAAATTCTAGACGATCGTCTAGTATGAATTCTGGATTTGATGCAGAGATCTCGGTTAGATCCAAATTAACAATTCAATTGCGCTTCAAATGTTCTATGAAAGGTCTATGATTGAATCCACCCAATCTTGGATAGGTTTCTAAATTGACTGCTCTTTAATTGTTATTTCTTCCTTTAATTTTGTTAAGTGCGATCTTAAACTATCAAACCCGCCTTTGCTAACTTTCACTTGATTTGATTAAATTGCATCTACAATCCTCGTGGAGATGATCCGGTGTTGTCACTGTGCTACAAGCTTAGGTAATAACTTCGGTTATAATTTTGACTGAGTTCGGCACTCGTCAGCTGCCCAACTGCAATCTGGAGGATGAGTATACACGATGAGCGGAGCTGAAGCTTCCCAGTCCGAGGATCTTATTCAGGGAGAAGGTGTCGCAGCAGGTAATCTTTTAACTGTACTGTATGATTCAGGTGCGACACATTCATTTATTGCATTTGACTATGTGGATCATTTGGGATGGTCTGTGTCTTCTCAGAGTTTTTCATTGATTGTTTCTACACTAACTGCCAAGCCTGTTGTTACATTTAAAGTATGCTTGAATTGCCCTATTACCATTCATGATCGAGTCTTTTCTGTTAATTTAATTTGTTTACCTCTCGTTGAAATAGATATAATCTTAAGAATGGATTGGTTATCTTCTAACCATATCCTATTAGATTGTTCTAATAAAACCTTAGTTTTTCTTAAGGATGAGAATTCTAGATTTTTAACTGCCGCTAAAGTCGAATCATTGTTGAGGGATGGAGCTCAAGGATACATGTTGTTGTCTTCTTTAGAAGTCAAGAGTGAGAAAGACATGAATGTTGTTTCTGTCGTTAACGAGTTTCTCGAGGTTTTTCTCGATGATGTACCTGGTTTACCACCAGAAAGAGAGATAAAGTTTTCTATCGATTTTGTACGAGGAGTAGGTCCTATTTCAATTGCACCATATCAGATGTCACCATCGAAATTAGTAGAGTTGAAGAAACAATTGGAGAAATTGTTGGAAAAATAGTTTGTACGACCGAGTGTTTCTCCATGGGGAGCACTAGTACTACTAGTCAAAAAGAATGATGGAACTTCTCGTCTTTGTGTGGACTACCACCAACTGAATAAGGTCATAATAAAGAATAAGTACCCTCTTCCAAGGATTAACGATTTGATGGACTAACTAAAAGGAGCAGTTGTTTTCTCTAAGATAGATCTGCGATCAAGTTATCATCAAATTCGTGTCAAGGTAGAGGATATACCTAAGACAACTTTCCGAACTCGTTACGGACATTATGAGTATCAAGTGATGCTGTTCGGAGTGACGAATGCTCCTGCTATATTCATGGATTACATGAATAGGATCTTTCATCCATACCTAGACAGATTTGTCGTTGTCTTTATCGACGACATTCTGATCTATTCTCAAGATCCGAAAGAGCATGCTGAACATCTCAGCATAGTTCTCTAGATTTTGAAAGAAAAGAAGTTGTATGCAAAGTTGATGAAATGTGAATTTTGGTTTGAAGAAGTTCAGTTTCTAGGTCATGTGATTTCCAAGGAAGGCATTGCGGTGGACCCATCTAAAGTGGAGACCATTCTGCAATGGGAAAGACCAAATATAGTGACAAAGATTCGAAGTTTTGTTGGATTGGTCGGCTATTACCGAAGGTTCATTGAAGGTTTCTCCAAGATAGCAGGACCTCTTTCACAAATCACAAGGAAGAGTCAAGCTTTTGTTTGGACAGAAGAATGCAAAGAAAGTTTCCAAGAGTTGAAGAAAAGATTGATGACTGCACCAGTGTTGATTTTTCCATATCTAAGTAAGTCTTTTGATGTGTACTGCGACACTTCTTACCAGGGTTTAGGATGTGTGCTGATGCAGAATAGGAATGTGGTAGCTTATGCTTCGAGGCAACTGAAGGTACATGAAAGAAACTACCCGATGCACGATTTGGAACTTGCAGCAGTGGTTTTTGCGTTAAAGATATGGGGACGTTTTCTGTATGAGGCCACATTCATCATCTTCAGTAATTACATTAGTTTGAAATACTTATTCGATCAAAAGGAGTTGAACATGAGGTAGAGACGTTGGCTAGAGTTTTTGAAGGATTATGATTTTCAGCTTCAATACCATCTAGGAAAGACGAACGTGGCAGATGCCCTAAGTAGGAAGGTGATCAGTATCTCTACAATAATGATAAAGGAGGAAGAATTGATTAAGCAATTTAGAGATATGTAGTTGTCTATGGAATTGGCACCAGGAAGGATTCGTCTAAATAGAGTTACTGTTTTGAATGACCTATTGGAAGAGATCTGAGAAAAACAGGAGGATGATCCATTTTTGCAAAATGAGAAAGAATTCTTGAAGCAAGGTCATAAGGCAACGATTGAGGAAGGATCTGATGGGGTCTTAAGATTCGAAGGAAGGATTTGTATACCTGATGATCCTGATCTTAAGCAAGCAATTCTGGATGAAGCTCAAACCAATAGGTTAAGTATGCATCTGTGGATGACTAAGATGTATCAAGATCTAAAGCGGATGTTTTGGTGGCCAAGGATGAAGATAGATGTTGCGCAACGTGTGGCGTCTTGCCTTGTTTGTCAAAAAGCAAAGGTTGAGCATCAAAGACCCGCTGGTATGTTACAACCCTTAACTATTCCAGAATGGAAATGGGATAGTATCGCAATGGATTTCGTTACCGGATTGCCAAAGACTAGGAAAAGCCATGATTTTATATGGGTTATAATTGACAGGCTTACGAAATCAGTGCACTTCTTGCCAATCAATATCAAGTATTTATTGGAACGATTGACCCAGGTGTACATTGGTGAAATTGTTAGACTTCACGGTGTACCCTCTAGTATCATATCCGATAGAGATCCAAGGTTTACGTCAAAGTTTTGGTGAAGCTTACAAGAAGCCATAGGAACTAAGCTACGTCTGAGTTCTGCTTACCATCCGCACACCGACAATTAAACTGAGAGGACTATCCAGTCGTTGGAGGATTTGGTGAGAGCTTGTGTGTTAGAATAACAAGGGAGTTGGGATGAATTCTTGTCTCTAATAGAATTCACCTACAACAATAGTTTTCACTCAAGTATAGGGATGGCACCCTATGAAGCATATGGGCGACGATGCCGAACACCTTTGTGTTGTTATCAGGATGGGGAAAGTATGACCATAGGAACTGATCTTGTGCAACAAACAACGGAAAAGGTGAAGATGATTCAGGAGAAAATGTAGACGATTCAGAGCCGACAGAAAAGCTATGCAAACAGGCGAAGGAGACCTCTTGAATTTGAGTAAGATGAACATATGTTCTTGCGAGTGACACCTATGACTGGTGTCAAAAAGGTTATCAAATCCAGAAAGTTCACTCCTAAATTCATTGGACCTTATCAAATTATTCGTTGGATAGGTCTAGTAGCCTACTCAATAGCTTTACCACCCTTTCTTTCCAATCTCCATAATGTATTCCATGTGTCTTAGTTGAGAAAATATATTCCCAATCCAACTCATGTCATTCAGCCCGATGAAGTACAACTGAAAGAAAATTTGACTTATGAGACGCTTCCTGTTAAGATTAAGGACAATAGAGTGAAACAACTTCAAAGGAAGATGATTGTATTAGTTAAGGTAATCTCGAATGAGGTAACGGGAGATGCTACATGGGAGTTGGAGGATAAAATGAGGGAGTAATACCCACAATATTTCTAAGGTACGATAAATTTTACTTTGACGAAATTTCTTGTAGTATGGGAAAGTTGTAACACCCCAAATTTTACTATTTGACAGTAATGTCTAAAATGTGTTATTTTGTGATTTCTATGTGCTGTAAATTTATTTTGACTATATCGTGACTGTTTTTTATCTTTGTGTGAGATTTACTTTGAGTCAGGAAAATAATTATTTTCAGGCTGGCAAAAATCTTTATCTAGTTATTCGGAGGTGGGGGATCTTAGTAAACCCAATTTTGAGTGATACGTGTATCAATCTTTTAATTTTTAGAATTTATCTGTGAAATAAAAATATTTTATATTTTAATATTATTTTATTATCTATTGGATAGTACATACTGACTTAAAAGCAGTAGCTTCTGCCCAGTGGACAATAGGAACCAGAAAAGTCTTTGTGACTTACAACTCGGTGAACAATTAGAAATCAGTCAACGTTAGTGGCTTGATTTTCCAAGCCAATAGAATGTGGTCAATATTAGTGGTTGGACTAGTTAGTTAGAAACTAGATGACTTAAACTAAGTTAGCCTAAACTTAACTAAGTTAATCTAAAAAGCCTAAGTAGTAACTAAATGGAACAAACCTAGTTTGCTACTCTTTAGAACCTTAGTTACAAGAAGGTTCTAGCATATTCAAGAATGGTTAATGCCTAATGTAACTAGATAGTTAGTAAGTAACTAAGTAGTTAGCAAATAAGCTAGAAAAACTAAGTTAGTTTAATTTGGTTAGAACACAATTAAATTAGAAACTTAGTTTTCTATTGATCTCATAGTTAGGAAGCTTCAAGAACTAGATGATTTAACTTTTCTAAGCCTATAGAAAACAAGCTTGGAGGCAAAGGCTTTGAAGATCAACCATTGATTCCATCTAAGGTCATTAGGAGGTCTTAAGTGGTCAAACAAAGTGGCCACCTCCTTTGGTGAGCTCCACGGCCATAAGGCTTTAGGAGGAGCTAAGGATGACGCTTTGTTTGTTTCATTTCATCTTCATCCATTTCCTAAAGCAAGCTTAACAAAATTCTCTCCTTTTCTCTCTTGAGCACCTCACAGGCTCTACACCATATCCATACTTTTACTCTTTTATAATTTTATCCAACACCACTTCTTAAACCTAAACACCATTCTAGACATCTTTCATGTTGTAAGTTTCATCAAAATCATTCATCTTGTGCTTGGAAAACAAGGTTGAAGTTTTCTACTCAACAAGGTAAAGTCCTTGTTTCTTGTTTCTAAATTTATTCTTGAAGTTCTAAGCCATGATTGATCAATGGTTTTTCTTTTCCAAGCTTTGTTTGTAACTTTGTAAATTGTTTAACTTTGTTAGGGTTTTCTTGGAGGTTCACGAAAATCACTAGGAAAGCATCCAAGAAGAATTTTGTCAACCTTAAGGTAAGAGGGAGATTTAATCTCATCAACCATGTATTGGTGGTGAGAAGATGGATTTGTTTGTGGTGAAGAATCCATAAGGATTCATTCACTTGATTGTGTAAAGTTTTTCCTATTTGTGATGATTTTTTATGCAAGCATGTTTATAACTTTGATATATGTTTTAATATGTGTTTATGAAGGCATGATAGTTATTGTATGTAGCAGGATGTGAATAACATGAAAAGGAATTGCATGAGGGTTCTAGAGAACCCATGAGGCTCTCAGCCTATACCACCACAAAGAGGGCAAAGTGTTCTAAAATATTTTCCTAATTATGGATTAAGTGATTTAATAATAATAAATTGGATTAAGAATTTTTAAAAGAGATTAGATGATGAGAAATAATTAAATATGATTTATAAAGCATAGAATGATTTTTGGCCAACATGCCTGCTTATGATGTCTTAAATTCAAAATTATTTCCTAAGCATAGAATTATGTAAATTAAAGAGAACTCAATTTAATGAATTTTAGAGAATAAAATGAAGTGAATTTATTTTAGAGCTTAATTAGGGAAATTAAGTAAGGATGAGAAATAAAATAAATACTTGAAAAGTACTAACGTATAGCTCACCTGTTGGGTTTTGAAGCACATTAGCAAGTTTCGAGCTGTAAATATTGGTTAAATCCAAGAAAGATAATTTTTAAAGGAAACAGTAGAAAATACTACTAAAAGGATTTTCAGAGGAAATGTTGTAAATAAAGCTAAAAATAGATATATAATGGAGAAAGTTTCAAAATTTAATTTAGAAAGCAAAGAAATATTTTACGCAGTTGAAAAATATTAGAACAACCTTATATGTATTTAAAATAATGATTTTTAAACTACATGATTGAGAAAACAATTTAAAAATGCTACGCGATGGCAAAACGTTGAAAAACATTTACGAGATTGAAAATAACAACAGTTTGCTATCGGGTTAAAGTGGTGGACCCAGTTATGTTGAAAAATGGTACTTCCAAGTGGTGGCATACGATTATGAAAAATAATGATAACATTGCTATTTGTATATTCTGGCTTATGCGTCATGCATAAAGAAATGTGTCAATTTGGTTGATATTGACAAGTTGCCTAAGAGATGAATTACACCGTAGTACGCGTACGATAGGCGTAGTATTGTTCATTAAGTGAACTTGGAGGCGTTGGTGTGTGGAGGATTCCACACGTGGACAGTTCGTAGCTCCTCTGGGTCGTGATAACGGGCAACACACTAGCGATCTCGACAAAGCACTATTCTTAATCACGATCTAGCATAGACTGTCTGGTACAAAGCCTGTTGTACACGATGAATAGACTATGTAATACTTGGCTAGGATAGCCGGAGCTACAGACAGATCTTCTAGATCATTCTCTCTGACGTTTATGGTTAGCTCCATAGAGTAGGAAAGAGTCTGTGTACATCTGCATTTTTGGTCTACATTATGATGTGATAATTATATTGATCTGAGATATTGTGATAACATGATTTGATGTATTAAATGCTATATTTGTATGTACTGTCGTTTTCTATAATACCATGCTGGTAGTGATGTAGATTGTCTCACCTCTTTGTATGCATTTCTGTATTATTATATTTTGTTCGGTGAAGACTTTAAGGAAGGAGAAGCGGAGCAACCTTAGAGTTGTCGGTACGAGGATGAAGAACATTCTATTGATCAGTACGTAGAGGGCGAGCCTCTAGATCATCCTTATCATTTGGATTGATTGTGACGCGTTATGATGCTACCGAGTTTTCTGGGATTCGTGAAACTGGAGTTTCATAGGGGTTCCGAAGCCTGGCATCTACAAGCTGATAGAGAGACTGTTGTTTATGTGGGACGAGTGACTATGTCCTTAGTAGAGAGTATGATGGAGTTCCTATTTTATCTACTATTATCTATGTACATCTAGAGTTACCCTTATCTATTAGGCACTATTGGGGTGGTCATTTCTACGCCCCCAGTGAGCTTAGTAGTGTGTCAACTGCACGGACTCCTGTCCGTAGGGCTACACAACATCCCAGATTTCTGTCTTCCGATGATCTACCAGAGGAGGATCCTTCAGAGGATCAGAACTTCAAGATGTATACTTGGGCTAGTTTATGGTTTGCTTTGACTCAAACAGTTTACAACTTTATTAAACTGTTTGTAGTGTGTAGTTACTTGTATCCTTAAAAATGAAATTATATGTATAATTATGGTGTGTATTTAGTAGTTTATTTTATTTCATGTTCTGTTTATTTTATTTAATGATCTAATGTACAAAAAGAAAATTTTCACAACTTATATTATTATATGTTAAGAAATGATTTATAACTTGAGTAAGGTTTTATTATAATTATTCGTAAATGTGATATCCTAAGGAGAGTGTTACATTAGTTGGTATCAAAGCCCAAGTTAGAGTCTTTTGGAGTTTGTGGTTAGGTGTATTTTGCTTATGTTGTGTGATTCTCTGTGATTTGTTTCCGAAAGGTTACATCTGACTTTTATTTTGTCTTGTTTGATTGATTGAAGAAAGAAATGTCTCGTGGTAGAGGAACACGTGCAAACATGGGGCATGATACTGATGCAATGACTGCAGCTGCTAAGGCCATGCAGCGTATGGCAGAAGTAATTATGCAGCAGAATCAATGACCAGCTCAACAACACGAGGTGACTGCTGATGCCCAGAACTTATCTGAGTTTCGACGCAATAACCCACCACAGTTTAGGGGCGAGTTTGATCCAGAGAAGGCGAGTCTTTGGATCCAAGAGTTGGAAAAGATTTTTGAAGGAATAGGATGTGCAGATGATCGGAAGGTGACATATGCTATGTTTATGCTGATGGGAGATGGCGAGAACTGGTGGAGAGGAACTCAGAGGTTACTACAAGCTGAGGGAACAGAAATTACATGGGATGTGTTCTACAAAGTATTTCTGGAGAAGTACTTTCTGGCCAGTGCACGACATGCCAAAAAGATGGAATTTCTCAGTTTACGATAAGGTAACATGACTGTTAGTGAGTATGCCGCAAAATTTGAGAGCTTGTCACAGTTCTCAAGGAATTTACAAATCCAGCTTGATGAGGAGTGGAAATACCGCAAGTTTGAAGAAGGGCTGAGGTTTGAATTGAAAAGAGGAATGCTACCAATGAGGAAGAATTAATTCCCTACCCTGATGGACACGTGTCGATGACTTGAGGAATTGGAGCAGTCACGAGACCCGAGGAATCGCAACTTTGGATATAAGAGGTTCGAAAGAGGTAGAAATAATAATAACAACTAGTTTCAGTGCAAACTGTACTTGAGACCACTGGGGAACCAGCCCCAACGTCCATCTTTGGGAGAAGTCCTAGTGGCAACAAAACTGGTCAAACCGTGGCATTTACGCCGAGGTGTTTTAAATGTAGGAAAAGTGGCCACATATCAAGAGACTGTTCAATCAAGATAACTATTTGCTTTAAATGTGGAAGGCGTGGACATGTTTCTAGGGAATGCAACCAGCCAAAAAGGGAGTCAACTGTGAGTAACGTTTGTGCTGTCCAGCTACAATCTGGAAAGCGAGTATACACGATGAGTGGAGCTGAAGCTTCCCAGTCCGAGGATCTTATTCAGGGAGATGCTGTTGTAGCAGGTAATCTTTTAACTGTACTGTATGATTCAGGTGTGATACATTCATTTATTGCATATGACTGTATGGATCGCTTGGGATTGTCTGTGTCTTCTCTGAGTTTTCCATTGATTGTTTCTACACTAACTACCAAGTCTGTTGTTACATCTAAAGTATGCTTGAATTGCCCTATTACCATTCATGATCGAGTCTTTTCTATTAATTTAATTTGTTTACCTCTCGTTGAAATATATATAATCTTAGGAATGGATTAGTTATCTTCTAACTATATCTTATTATATTATTGTAATAAAACCTTAGTTTTTCTTAAGGATGGGAATTCTAGTTTTTTAACTGCCGCTAAAGTCAAATCATTGTTGAGGAATGGAGCTCCAGGATACATGTTGTTGTCTTCTTTAAAATTCAAGAGTGAGAAAGACATGAGCGCTATTTCTTTTGTTAATGAGTTTCCCAAAGTTTTTCCCGATGATGTACCCGGTTTACCACCGGAAACAAAGAGAGTTTTCTATCGATTTTGTACTAGGAGCAGGTCCTATTTCGATTGCACCATATCGGATGTCGCCATCGAAATTAGTTGAGTTGAAGAAACAATTGGAGGAACTGTTAGAAAAATAGTTTGTACGACCGAGTGTTTCACCATGGGGAGCAACAGTACTAGTAGTCAAAAAGAAGGATGAAACTTCTCGTCTTTGCATGGACTACTGCCAATTGAACAAGGTCAGGATAAAGCAAAAGTACCCACTTCCAAGGATTAACGATTTGATGGACTAACTAAAAGGAGCAACTATTTTCTCTAAGATAGATCTGCGATCAAGTTATCATCAAATTCGTGTCAAGGTAGATGATATACCTAAGACAGCTTTCCGAACTCGTTATGGACATTATGAGTATCAAGTGATGTTGTTCAGAGTGACGAATGCTTTTGCTATATTCATGGATTACATGCATAAGATCTTTCGTCCATACCTAGACAGATTTGTGTAACACCCTTGTGGGAATGTCACATTTATGATGCAATAAAATAAAATAAATAAATATTACCCCAAGTTGTAAAACATTTGTTACATAAATAATATGGGTTGTAATTTTTTTTTCCTTTTATACAGAATATTACTAAATAAAATAACACGGAACATAAAATAAAACAAACTGTCATCACACATAATATACATAGGATTTTGTTTTGAGTAGTACAAATAATATACAACTACAAAATATTTAAACACAGTTATAGAGAGTTAATATACAATACTACATCAAAGAGTGCCCAAGTGCACATCATAGATCCCTAACCCTCTGAAGGATCACTCTCAAATGAAACTTCAGGAGATAGGTATCCAGGATGTCTTGAAGCTCTACGGACACGAGTCCGTGCTGTCGACACACTGCTAATCTCACTTGGCGCATGGAACATCCCTCCCCAATAACGCCTAAGAGTCAATGGCAACTCCAAATGCAAATACAGAGTAGTAGTAAAAACAGGTTCCCGATCAAACTCTGTTCGTAGGGACACAGTCAACCGTCCCATGTAGACTACTGAATCTTTGTCCTTTCGCAGACGCCAGGCCTCTGAACCCCCGTGAAACTCAAGTCTCACGAAACCAAGAAATCCCGGCAGTGTCATACTTGCCAAATCAGTCCAATGAATATGGATGATTAGAAGGTTCGCAGTCGTCGAACTGATCCCCCGTCTGCTGCTGCTGCTCCTCCTCCTCAGGATACACACACTTAAGAGGCTGATCCTCTTCCTCAAATTCTTTACAACATAATTTAATAATACAGAAAATAGTATGTATAGAGAGGTGAGATAATCATACATCAATACCACCATGGCAATTAAGAAAACACCAAATACAACAGATATAACAGTTTATACACTAAAGCATACTATAGCATCACAAATAATAATACAATTTAATACAACAATTTTAATACAACAGTATCAAAGAATATCACAGATAATAATGTCATGATACATGACACAAATGCAAATGCAATATGACTCGTTCCTACTCCATGGAGCTAGACACAGATATTAGAGAGAATGACTTGTAAAGAACTATAAGTACCTCAGGCTGCCCAACCAAACTATTGCACTGTCTTACGTTGTGTCTATAGCCCACTATCCAATCATCGTGTAGTAGCACACAGTCCAAACATCGTGTAACTACAAGTATTGTACTAAAATAGTCTTTACAAGATCTTGATTAAGTATAGTGCGTGTCGAGATCACTAGTGTGTTGCCAGTTACCACGGCCCAGAGGAGCGACCAACTGTCCACATGTGAAATACTCCGCACACTAATGCCTCCAAGTCCATACAAAGAAATGAACCACACTACGCTTATCACACCGACAAGACGGTGTTATTCGCCTCGTCAATCAAATCACCAATAATAAACCATATTGGCACAACTCAATGCATGAATAAAAATAGTAATTACCAAATTACCCTTAGTCTCAAAAATATTCTCATATTTACGCAAATCCCCTCAATGACAATAATCTCAAATACAGTACGTTCCCACTTGACGTACCATATTTCCACATGTCCAAAATACAGTACGTTCCCACTTGACATACCATATTTTCACATGTCCGGGTCCACCATTTTGGCCCGACAGTAAAACTCGCTGTTTCAATTAATAGCGTAGAAATTTTATTGCGTTTTCACAATTTTGTCATTTTTTACAATCGTTTTTAAATCGCATAAATATATTTTACTGTTTTTAAAATTGCGTAGTATTTTTAAATCGTTTTCTCAATCACGTAAGATTTTTAAATCGTTTTCTTGATAGAAAAACTTTAAAATCTCTGGTTTAAAACAACGTAAGCTATTTTCACTACTTTAAAACTACGTAGAATAATTTTTCTTACGTTATAAATATATTATAAAATGTTTTCTTTTATTTGACTATTATTTGACTGCTTTTAATAAATTTTGACAAAGATTTTGTCTGTAAATTCTATTAAAAATGTGCTTTCTATGTCTTTCCTCTAAAATTTCTTTTCTTTTATTTTATAATTATAAAATCCACTTTAGAAATTGTTACTATACTTTAAAATCTAAAATTAAGTATTTTTCAAAGGTTTTGTTCATTATTCTACTATATCACTTTTCTAATAAAAATTGGTTTACTTCTTTAATTATTGAAAATTCATTACAAATGCATTTATTTTTAGGTTAAATATCAATTCTACACTTTAGAAAATAACTTTTGGATTGATTACACTTTTATTAGGCATGTTGGCCGAAATTGCTAAAACATTTGCATTTGATCTTTGGATCATTTTCTATCTTCTAAATCATTTTGTAATTCATTCATTAACCTAATTCCATTAAGTCCTTCCCTTAGAAAATGATTGAGAACATTTTGGTTCTCTTTTCTTAGTTAAGGTCGTGAGCCTTTTCTTGTGTTCTTTGGAACACTCATGCAAACCTTACATATTATTCACATCCTAAGTAATATTCATGCATAATCACACATACAATATATTTTAAAGCTTGTAGACATGCATACAAACAATATCATACACAAGTAAGAAAGCATTTAAACAATCAAACACAAGTGAATCCTTATGGATTCTTCACACACATACAAGTCCATTTTCTCATCACCACACATGGTTGATGAGATTAAATCTCCCTCTTACCTTAAAGGAAGATAAAATCTCCTACTCTCCTTCCTATGGATTTCGTGATCTCCTTCAAGAACCTAAAAGATCTTAAACAAAAATTTAAAGAGTTATAACTATAGGAGAAAATCATAAACCATGGATAAATCATGGCTTAGAACCTTGAAAAAGAAGTTAGAAATGAAGAATAAGGATTTTCACCTTCTAGGGAAAATCTCCAAAGTGATTTTCCAAGCTCAAGATTATAGATTTTGGAAGAACTCTCAACTAGAGATGTTCTTAGAATAGTGTTTAAGTTTAGAAAAGTAGGTTGGATAAAATTTTAGATGGATGGATGGTAGTTTAGGGTTCTTGGCCGAATTGCTTGGAGAAGAGTAACAATGGTGGTTTGTATTTTTGGAAGAGAGAATGTGTAGTAAAATGTTAGAGAATGAAGTGAAATTTGCTCTCCAAAGTGATGCATGGCCGTGTAACTCCATAGAGAGAAAGGTGGCCACTTTGTTTGACCTTCCAAGACTCCATCCTAGCCTTAGATGTGATCAAAGGTTGAGATCAAAACTTGATCACCAAGCTTGTCTTCCATTGGCTAATCCAAGCCTTATCATAAGCCTAGTCACTTGTTCTTGAATGTTCTTCCTTAATGATGATCACTAATTAAGCTACTAATCTCATTAAGTTTCTATGCACACTTAATCTAGTTTAATTAGGTTAATTTGTTACATTACTAATTAATTAACATTCTTGTAATCTAAGCTTCAAGAGCCATTGATTAAATCAAGGGTTCATATTAGGTAGTGATATGATCAAATCTAAACCATTAGATCTCTTCTCCATGAAATCTTAACCATTAGATTCATCTTAAAACAATAAAGGGTCAAGATCTTCCCTACATTTCTCCTCATCCAATGGTCACAAATGATTCTAACCATTTTTGTGAGACCAATCTCCACCGTCCATTAAATCAATGATGGATATCCAAGCCTTCCTCACCAAGCTCATTCTTTACAACCATAGATTAGATCAACGGTTGATATTCAAAACTCAACCTTTTCATCCAACGGTGTAAATCAAGTCAAGCCCTCTTTGTTGACTTAATTCCTGTTGGCTTAAAATAAATCAAGCCACTAACGTTGACTACTTTCTCTAAACGTGGGTCCCGCAAATCAATTGTGGGTCCTACAAACCAAAAATGGGTCCCACGGACATTTTTCGGGTCCACTGTTATTTTATTTACACTGACTAATAAAATAATATTATAATAATATAAAATTATTTTATTGCACAGTTAAATCCTAAAAATTAAAAGATTGATACACGTATCATTCAGAATTGGGTTTAGTAAAATCCCCCAGCTCCGAATAATTAAAATAAGATTTCCCCGGTCCGGAAATTATTATTTTCTTGACCCGGAGCAAATCACATAAAACACTCAAATATGAACTCGAAACAGTCAAATAAATTTTATATCATACAGAAAAACATAAAACAACACAATCAGGACATGACGGTCATTTATCCTAAAGTTAGGGTGTTACAATTCTCCCCTACAAATAGAAATTTCGTCCCCAAAAATTGTCATACATCAAAACAACTGAGGGTATTGCTCCCTCATTTTATCTTCTAACTCCTAGGTAGCATCTCCTGTTACGTTATTCCATATCACCTTCACCAACTTATTCATCTTCCTTCGAAGCTGCTTCACTTTTCTGTCTTCAATCCTAATAGGAAGTGTCTCATACGTCAAGTTGTCCTTTAGCTGCACTTCGTCAGGCTGTATAACATGTGTCGGATCGGGAATATACTTCCTTAATTGAGACACATGGAATACATCATGCAGATTGGATAGAAAAGGCGGTAAAGCAATCTGGTAGGCTACAGGACCTATCTGTCGAATAATCTGATAAGGCCCAATAAACTTAGGAGTAAGCTTCTTGGATTTGATAACCCTTCCGACACCAGTCATAGGAGTTACTCGCAAAAATACATGCTCACCCTCCTCAAATTCTAGAGGTCGCCTTCGTTTATCAGTATAGCTCTTTTGTCTGCTTTGCATCGTCTTCATCTTTTCTTGTATCATCTTTACCTTTTTCGTAGTTTGCTGCACAAGATCTGGCCCAATAGTCATACTCTCCCCATCTTGATACCAACACAAAGGTGTTCGGCATCATCTTCCATACAGCGCTTCATAGGGTGCCATCCCTATGCTTGAGTGAAAACTATTATTGTAGGTGAATTCTATCAAAGATAAAAATTCATCCCAACTTCCTCATTATTCTAGTACACAAGTGCACAACAGATCTTCCAAAGACTATATAGTCCTCTCTGTCTAACCATCAGTCTGCGGGTGATAAGCAGAACTCAATCGTAGCTTGGTCCCTATGGCTTCCTGCAAACTTCGCCAGAACCTCGATGTAAACCTTGGATCTCTGTCAGAAACTATACATGTAGGTACACCATGTAGTCTAACAATTTCGTTGATGTATATCTAGGTTAATCTTTCCAATGAATACCTAATATTCGGCAAGAAGTGTGTTGACTTAGTAAGCCTATCAACTATAACCCATATCGAATCATGTCCCTTCCTTGTTCTCAGCAATCCGATAACAAAATCCATCGAGATACTATCCCACTTCCACTCTGGAATAACTAACGGTTGTAACATACTAGCTGGCCTCTGATGTTTCACCTTTGCCTTCTGACAAACCAGACAAGACGCCACACGTTCCGCTACATCTCTTTTCATCCTTGGCCACCAAAACAACCTTTTCAAGTCTTGGTACATCTTGGTCATCCCTGGATGCATACTCAAATCACTAGTATGGGCTTCATCCATAATTGCTTTCTTAAGTTTAGGGTCATCAGGTATACAAATTCTTCCCTTGAATCTTAAGATTCCATCTGATCCTTCCTCCACTATTGCCTTATGACCTTGCTCCAAGAATTCCCTTTCGTTTTGCAAAAACGCATCCTCCTCCTGTTTATCTCGAATTATATCAAGTACTTCATTCAAGATCACAACCCTACCTAGGTGAATCTTTCCAGGCTCCAATTCCACTGACATCCACGAATCTCTAAACTTGTTAATTAATTCTTCCTCTTTTATCATCATTGTAGAAACACTGATCACCTTTCTACTCAGAGCATCAGCTACCACATTAGCTTTTCCTGGATGGTATTGGAGTTGAAAATCATAATCCTTCAAGAATTCCAACCATCGCCTCTGCCTCATATTCAATTCTTTTTTATCAAACAAGTACTTTAAACTCTTGTGATCACTTAAGACATTGAACATAGCTCCATACAGAAAATGCCTCCACACCTTCAATGCAAAAACCACTGCAGCTAATTCCAAATCAAGTGTTGGATAGTTCCTCTCATGAACCTTTAACTGTCTAGAAGCATAAGCCACCACATTCCGATTTTGCATCAATACGCACCCTAACCCCTGGTAAGAAGCATCACAATACACTTCAAAGGATTTGTTAGGATCCGGTAAAATTAGCACTGGTGCAGTTGTCATCCTTTTCTTCAATTCTTGGAAACTCGCTTCACATTCCTCTGTCCAATCAAAAGCTTGACTTTTCCTCGTGAGTTGCGTAAGCGGTCCAGCTATCTTAGAAAAACCTTCTATGAACCTCCGATAATATCCGGCCATTCCAACAAAACTTTGGATTTCCGTTACTGTCTTAGGCCTTTCCCATTGCAAAATAGTCTCCACCTTAGATGGATCTACCGCGATACCTTCCTTGGAAATCACATGACCTAAAAATTGAACTTCCTCTAGCCAAAATTCACATTTTGCCAACTTTGCATACAACTTCTTTTCCTTCAAAACCTGAAGAACTATACTGAGATGTTCAGCATGCTCTTCCTTAGATTGAGAATAGATCAGAATGTCATCAATAAAGATAATGACAAATCTGTCTAAATAAGGACGAAAAATCCTATTCATATAATCCATGAATATTGCAGGAGCATTCATCACTCCGAACGGCATAACCTGATACTCATAATGTCCATAACGAGTTCGGAAAGCTATTTTAGGCACATCATCAACCTTGACACGAATCTGATGATAACTTGATCTCAGATCTATCTTAGAAAATATCACTGCTCCCTTCAACTGATCCATCAAATCGTCAATTCTCGGAAGTGGATATTTATTCTTTATAGTCACCTTGTTCAGCTGACGATAATCTACGCAAAGTCGAGAAGTTCCATCCTTCTTCTTGACTAAAAGCACTGGTGCTCCCCACGGTGAAACACTAGGTCACACAAACTGTTTCTCCAACAGCTCCTCCAATTGCTTCTTTAATTCCACCAACTCCTCTAGCGACATCCAATATGGTGCAATTGAGATAGGACCTGCTCCTGGTACTAAATCGATAGAAAACTCGATTTCCCTCTCAGGTGGCAAACTAGGTACGTCATCAAGAAAAACCTCTGAAAATTCATTGACGACAGGAATAACATTCACATCCTTCTCACTCTTCACTTCTAGAGAAGATAATAACATATATCCCTGTGCTCCATCTTTCAACAATGACTTGACTTTAACAGCAGTCAAAAATCCAGAACTTTCTTCCTTAGGAAAAACTATGGTTTTGTTTGCACAATCTATAAGGATATAGTTAGAAGATAACCAATCCATTCCTAATATTACATCTATCTCAATAAGAGGCAAACAAATCAAATTGACCGAAAACATACGATCCTTTATAACAACAAGACAATTCAAACATATCTTGGATGTAACTACAGGTTTAGCAGTTGGTGTAGACACAACCAATTGAAAACTCAGTGAAGTCACAGGCAGTTTCAATTTTTCAACACAATCATATGCAATAAATGAATGTGTTGCACCTGAATTATATAACACAGTCAGAAGATTACCTTCAATGACACCTTCCCCCTGAATAAGATCCTCGGACTGTGAAGCTTCAGTTCTAGTCATGGTATATACTCACTCTCCTGACCTTGGCTGAGTAGCACGAACAGTCCTCACAACAGGTTTCCTCTCCGGCTGCGTACAATCCCTAGATACATGTCCAGGTTGTCTGCAATTAAAACAGACTATCCCTTTGATTGAACAATCCGTAGAAATATGGCCACTCTTTCCACATTTAAAACATGTCGGCGTAAACGCCACTTTCTGACTAGCTCTATTACCACTAGCACTTCCCCTAACAGATGGTCGTTGAGATTGACTTCCTGGTGGTCTCGAATACGGCTTGTGCTGAAACCGACTATTATTACTGCTACCTCCCCTCTGAAACCTTGTTGGTCCAAAATTACGGTTCCTTGGATCCCGTCACGGCTCCAACTCCTCATGTCGTGCACAAGTATCCACCAAAGCATGAAATTGATTCATCTTCAAAGGTAGCACTCCTCGTCGCAATTCCACCCTTAATCCTTCCTCAAATTTCTGACATCTCCACCCATCATTCGGTCGAGTTTGAGCATAATCCGAAAACTAAGACAAACTCTCAAACTTAGAAGCATACTCATTAACAGTCATATTGCCTTGACGTAAACCAAGAAATTCCATTTCCTTGGCATGTCTAGCACTGGCAGGAAAATACTTATCCAGAAATACTTCAGAAAATACCTCCCAAGTAATTTCAGTTCCTTCAGCTTGCAATAATCGGCGAGTTCCTTTCCACTAATGGTCACCATCTTCTCTGAGCATAAAAGTAGTATACGTCACCTTCTTCTCATCTGTACATCCCATTCCTTCAAATATCTTTTCCAAGTCTTGGATCCACAAACTTTCCTTCTCAGGATTAAACTCACCTCTGAACTGTGGCGCGTTATTACGCCTAAACTCAGATAAATTTAGGGCATCAGCACTAGCATTTTGCTGTTGAGCAGCTCTCTCATTTTGTTGAGTTATCACTTCAGCCATCCGTTGCATAGCCTCTGCAACTGCAATCATTGGGTCCACATTACGATTCACGTTCGCACGTGTTCCTCTTCCGCCAGACATCTTCTTTCTTCAATCATAACAAAACAAAATTAGATACATCCTTTCGGAAGTAAATCACAGAGAATCACACAACACAAGCAAAAACAGACCCAACCACAACCCCAAAAGACTCTAACTTGGGCTCTGATACCAACTAATGTAACACCCTTGTGGGGATGTCACATTTATGATGCAATAAAATAAAATAAATAAATATTACCCAAGTTGTAAAACATTTGTTACATAAATAATATGGGTTGTAAATTTTTTTCCTTTTATACAGAATATTACTAAATAAAATAACACGGAACATAAAATAAAACAAACTGTCATCACACATAATATACATAGGATTTTGTTTTGAGTAGTACAAATAATATACAACTACAAAATATTTAAACACAGTTATAGAGAGTTAACATACAATACTACATCAAAAAGTACCCAAGTGCACATCATAGATCCCTAACCCTCTGAACGATCACTCTCAGATGAAACTTCAAGAGATAGGTATCTAGGATGTCTCGAAGCTCTACGGACACGAGTCCGTGCTGTCGACACACTGCTAATCTCACTTGGCGCATGGAACATCCCTCCCCAATAACGCCTAAGAGTCAATGGCAACTCCAAATGCAAATACAGAGTAGTAGTAAAAATAGATTCCCCATTAAACTCTGTTCGTAGGGACACAGTCAACCGTCCCATGTAGACTACTGAATCTCTGTCCTTTCGCAGACGCCAGGCCTCTGAACCCCCGTGAAACTCAAGTCTCACGAAACCAAGAAATCCCGACAGTGTCATACTTGCCAAATCAGTCCAATGGATATGGATGATCAGAAGGTTCGCAGTCGTTGAACTGATCCCCCGTCTGCTGCTGCTCCTCCTCCTCAGGATATACACACTCAAGAGGCTTATCCTCTTCCTCAAACTCTGTACAACATAATTTAATAATACAGAAAATAGTACGTATAGAGAGGTGAGATAATCATACATCAATACCAGCATGGCAATTAAGAAAATGCCAAATACAACAGATATAACAGTTTATACACTAAAGCATACTATAGCATCATAAATAATAATACAATTTAATACAGCAATTTTAATACAACAATATCAAAGAATATCACAGATAATAATGTTATGATACATGACACAAATGCAAATACAATATGACTCGTTCCTACTCCATGAAGCTAGACACAAATATTAGAGAGAATGACTCGTAAAGAACTATAAGTACCTCAGGCTGCCCAACCAAACTATTGCACTGTCTTACGTTGTGTCTGTAGCCCACTGTCCAATCATCGTGTAGTAGCACACAGTCCAAACATCGTGTAACTACAGACATTGTACTAAAATAGTCTTTACAAGATCTTGATTAAGTATAGTGCGTGTCGAGATCACTAGTGTGTTGCCAGTTACCATGGCCTAGAGGAGCGACCAACTGTCTACATGTGGAATACTCCGTACACTAATGCCTCCAAGTCCATACAAAGAAATGAACCACACTACGCTTATCACACCGACAACATGGCATTATTCGCCTCATCAATCAAATCACCAATAATCAACCATATTGGCACAACTCAATGCATGAATAAAATTAGTAATTACCAAATTACCCTTAGTCTCAAAAATATTCTCATATTTATGCAAATGCCCTCAATGGCAATAATCTCAAATACAGTACGTTTCCACTTGACGTACTATATTTCCACATGTCCAAAATACAGTACGTTCCCACTTGACGTACCATATTTCCACATGTCCAAAATACAGTACGTTCCCACTTGACGTACCATATTTTCACATGTTCGGGTCCACCATTTTGGCCCAACAGTAAAACTCGCTATTTCAATTAATCACGTAGAAATTTTATTGTGTTTTCACAATTTCATCATTTTTTACAAACGTTTTAAAATCGCGTAAATATATTTTACCGTTTTTAAAATCGCGTAGTATTTTTAAATCATTTTCTCAATCGCGTAAGATTTTTAAATCGTTTTCTTGATCGAAAAGCATTAAAATCTCTAGTTTAAAACTACGTAAGCTACTTTCACTACTTTAAAACTACGTAGAATAATTTTTCTAATGTTATAAATATATTATAAAATGTTTTCTTTTATTTGACTATTTTTAATAAATTTTGGCAGGATTTTGTCTGTAAATTCTATTAAAAATGTGCTTTCTACGTCTTTCCTCTAAAATTTCTTTTATTTTATTTTATAATTATAAAATCCACTTTAGAAATTGTTACTATACTTTAAAATCTAAAAGTAAGTATTTTTCAATGGTTTTGTTCATTATTCTACTATATCACTTTTCTAATAAAAATTGGTTTACTTCTTTAATTATTGAAAATTCATTACAAATGCATTTCTTTTTAGGTTAAATATCAATTCTACACTTTAGAAAATAACTTTTGGATCGATTACACTTTTATTAGGCATGTTGGACGAAATTGCTAAAACATTTGCATTTGATCTTTGGATCATTTTCTATCTTCTAAATCATTTTGTAATTCATTCATTAACCTAATTCCATTAAGTCCTTCCTTTAGAAAATGATTGAGAACATTTTGGTTCTTTTTTCTTGGTTGAGGTTGTGAGCCTCTTCTTGTATTTTTTGGAAAACTCATGCAAAGCTTACATATTACTCACATCCTAAGTAATATTCATGCATAATCACACATACAATATATTTTAAAGTTTGTAGACATGCATACAAACAATATCATACACAAGTAAGAAAGCATTTGAACAATCAAACACAAGTGAATCCTTATGGATTCTTCACACACATACAAGTCCATTTTCTCATCACCACACATGGTTGATGAGATTAAATCTCCCTCTTACCTTAAAGGAAGATAAAATCTACTACTCTCCTTCCTATGGATTTCGTGATCTCCTTCAAGAACCTAAAAGATCTTAAACAAAAATTTAAAGAGTTATAACTATAGGAGAAAATCATAAACCACGGATAAATCATGGCTTAGAACCTTGAAAAAGAAGTTAGAAATGAAGAATAAGGATTTTCACCTTCTAGGGAAAATCTCCAAAGTGATTTTCCAAGCTCAAGATGATAGATTTTGGAAGAACTCTCAACTAGAGATGTTCTTAGAATAGTGTTTAGGTTTAGAAAAGTAGGTTGGATAAAATTTTAGATGGATGGATGGTAGTTTAGGGTTCTTGGCCGAATTGCTTAGAGAAGAGTAACAATGGGGGTTTGTATTTTTGGAAGAGAGAATGTGTAGTAAAGTGTTAGAGAATGAAGTGAAATTTGCTCTCCAAAGTGATGCATGGCCGTGTAACTCCATAGAGAGAAAGGTGGCCACTTTGTTTGACCTTCCAAGACTCCATCCTAGCCTTAGATGTGATCAAAGGTTGAGATCAAAACTTGATCACCAAGCTTGTCTTCCATTGGCTAATCTAAGCCTTGTCATAAGACTAGTCACTTGTTCTTGAATGTTCTTCCTTAATGATGATCACTAATTAAGCTACTAATCTCATTAAGTTTCTATGCACACTTAATCTAGTTTAGTTAGGTTAATTTGTTACATTACTAATTAATTAACATTCTTGTAATCTAAGCTTCAAGAGCCATTGATTAAATCAAGGGTTCATATTAGGTGGTGATATGATCAAATCTAAACCATTAGATCTCTTCTCCATGAAATCTTAACCATTAGATTCATCTTAAAACAATAAAGGGTCAAGATCTTCCCTACATTTCTCCTCTTCCAATGGTCACAAATGATTCTAACCATTTTAGTGAAACCAATCTCCACCATCCATTAAATCAATGGTGGATATCCAAGCCTTCCTTACCAAGCTCTTTCTTTACAACCATAGATTAGATCAACGGTTGATATTCAAAACTCAACATTTTCATCCAACGGTGTAAATCAAGTCAAGCCCTCTTTGTTGACTTAATTCCTATTGGTTTAAAATAAATCAAGCCACTAACGTTGACTACTTTCTCTAAACGTGGGTCCCGCAAATCAATTGTGGGTCCTACAAACTAAAAGTGAGTCCCACGGACATTTTCGGGTCGACTGTTGTTTTATTTACACTAACTAATAAAATAATATTATAATAATATAAAATTATTTTATTGCACAGTTAAATCCTAAAAATTAAAAGATTGATACACGTATCATTCAGAATTGGGTTTAGTAAGATCCCCTAGCTCCGAATAATTAAAATAAGATTTCCCCGACTCGAAAATTATTATTTTCTTGACCCGGAGCAAATCACACAAAACACTCAAATATGAACTCGAAACAGTCAAATAAATTTTATATCATACAGAAAAACATAAAACAACACAATCGGGACATGACGGTCATTTATCTTAAAGTTGGGGTGTTACAATTTGTCGTTGTCTTTATCGATGACATTCTGATTTATTCTCAAGATCCGAAAGAGCATGCTGAACATCTTAGCATAGTTCTCCAGATTTTGAAAGAAAAGAAGTTGTATGCAAAATTGACGAAATGTGAATTTTGTTTGGAAGAAGTTCAGTTTCTGGGTCACGTGATTTCTAAGGAAGGCATTACGGTGGACCCATCTAAAGTGGAGACCATTCTGCAATAGGAAAGACTAAATACAGTGACAGAGATATGAAGTTTTGTTGGATTGGTCGGCTATTACCGAAGGCTCATTGAAGGCTTCTCTGAGATAGTACGACCTCTTACACAACTCACGAGGAAGAGTCAAGCTTTTGTTTGGACAGAAGAATGCGAAGAAAGTTTCCAAGAGTTGAAGAAGAGATTGACGACTGCACCAGTGTTGATTTTGCCAGATCCAAGTAAGTCTTTTGATGTGTACTGCGACGCTTCTTACCAGGGTTTAGGATATGTGCTGATGCAAAATAGGAATGTGGTAGCTTATGCTTCGAGGCAGCTGAAGGTACATGAAAGGAATTACCCGATGCACGATTTGGAACTAGCTGCAATAGTTTTTGCATTAAAGATATGGAGACATTTTCTGTATAGGGCCACATTCAATATCTTCAGTGATCACAATAGTTTGAAATACTTATTCGATCAAAAGGAGTTGAACATGAGGCAGAGATGGTGGCTAGAGTTTTTGAAGGATTATGATTTTTAGCTTCAATACCATCTAGGAAAGGCGAACGTTATGGAAGATGCCCTAAGTAGGAAGGCAATCAGTATCTTTACAATGTTGATAAAGGAGGAATAATTGATTAAGCAATTTAGAGATATGTGGTTCTCTGTGGAATTGGCACCAGGAAGGATTCATCTAAATAGAGTTACTATTTTGAATGACCTGTTGGAAGAGATCCGAGAAAAACAAGAGGATGATCAGTTTTTACAAAATGAGAAAGAATTCTTGAAGCAAGGTCATAAGACAACGATTGAGGAAGGATCTGATAGGGTCTTAAGATTCGAAGGAAGGATTTGTATACCTAATAATCTTGATCTTAAGCAAGCAATTCTGGATGAAGCTCATACCAGTAGGTTGAGTATGCATCCGTGGATCACTAAGATGTATCAAGATCTAAAGCGGATGTTTTGGTGGCCAAGGATGAAGAGAGATGTTGCGGAATGTGTGGCGTCTTGCCTTGTTTGTCAAAAGGCAAAGGTTGAGCATCAAAGACCCACCGGTATGTTACAACCCTTAACTATTTTAGAATGGAAATGGGATAGTATCGCAATGGATTTTGTTACTAGATTGCTAAAGACTAGGAAAGGTCATGATTCTATATGGGTTATAATTGATAGGCTTACGAAGCTAGCGCACTTCATGTCGATCAATATCAAGTATTCATTAGAATGATTAACCCAGGTGTACATTGGTGAAATTGTTAGACTTCTTGGTGTACCCTCTAGTATCATATCCGATAGAGATCCAAGGTTTACGTCAAGATTTTGACAAAGCTTACAAGAAGCCATTGGAACTAAGCTATGTTTGAGTTCTGCTTACCATCCGCAGACCGGCGGTCAAACTGAGAGGACTATCCAGTCATTGGAGGATCTATTGAGAGCTTGTGTGTTAGAACAACAAGGGACTTAGGATGAATTCTTGTCTCTGATAGAATTCACCTACAATAATAGTTTTCACTTAAGTATAGGGATGGCACCCTATGAAGCACTATATAGGCGACAATGCTGAACACCTTTGTGTTAGTATCAGGATGGGGAAAGTATGACCATAGGAACTGATCTTGTGCAACAAACAACGAAAAAAGTGAAGATGATTCAGGAGAAATGAGGATGATTCAGAGCCGACAGAAAAGCTATGCAGACAGGCGAATGAGATCTCTTGAATTTGAGGAAGATGAACATGTGTTCTTGCGAGTGACACCTATGACTGGTGTGAGAAGAGTTATCAAATCTAGAAAGTTCACTCCTAAATTCATTGGACCTTATCAAATTATTTGTCGGATAGGTCCAGTAGCCTATCAAATAGCTTTACCACCCTTTCTTTCCAATCTCCATAATGTATTCCATGTGTCTTAGTTGAGAAAATATATTCCCGATCCAACTCATGTCATTCTGCCCGATGAAGTACAACTGAAAGAAATTTTGACTTATGAGACATTTCCTATTAAGATTGAGGACGTGAGAGTGAAACAACTTCGAGGGTAGATGATTGTATTGGTTAAGGTAATCTGTAATGAGGTGACGGGAGATGCTACATGGGAGTTAGAGGATAGAATGAGGGAGTAATACCCACAACATTTCTAAGGTACAATAAATTTTGAGAACGAAATTTCTTGTAGTAGGGACAGTTGTAACACCCCAAATTTTACTTTTTTGTAGTAATGTCTAAAATGTATTATTTTGTGATTTCTGTGTGCTGTAAATTTATTTTCACTATTTTGTGACTATTTTTGATCTTTGTGCGTGATTAACTGTGAGTCAAGAAAATAATAATTTTCAAGCTGGGGAAAATCTTTATCTGATTATTCGGAGCTGGAGGATCTTAGTAAACCCAATTTCGAGTGATATGTATATCAATCTTTTAATTTTTAGAATTTATCTATGAATAAAAATATTTTATATTTTAATATTATTTTATTATCTGTTAGACAATACTTACTGGCTTAAAAAGAGTAGCTTCTGTCCAGTGGACAATAGGAACCGAAAAAGTCTTTGTGACTTACAACTCGGTGAACAATTAGAAATCAGTCAACGTTAGTGGCTTGATTTTCCAAGTCAATTGAATGTGGTCAATATTAGTGATTGGACTAGTTAGTTAGAAACTAGATGACTTAAACTAAGTTAGCCTAAACTTAACTAAGTTAATCTAAAAAGCCTAAGTAGTAACTAAATGGAACAAACCTAGTTTGCTACTCTTTAGAACCTTAGTTACAAGAAGGTTCTAGCATATTCAAGAATGATTAATGCCTCATGTAACTAGATAGTTAGTAAGTAATTAAGTAGTTAGCAAAGAAGCTAGAAAACCTAACTAAGTTAGTTTAATTTGGTTAGAACACAATTGAATTAGAAACTTAGTTTTCTATTGATCTCATAGTTAGAAAGCTTCAAGAACTAGATGACTTAACTTTTCTAAGCCTATAGAAAACAAGCATGGAGGCAAAGGCTTTGAAGATCAACAATTGATTCCATCTAAGGTCATTAGGAGGTCTTGAGTGGTCAAACAAAGTGGCCACCTCCTTTGGTGAGCTTCACGGCCGTAAGGCTTTAGGAGGAGCTAAGGTTGACACTTTGTTTGTTTCATTTCATCTTCATCAATTTCCTAAAGCAAGCTTAACAAAATTCTCTCCTTTTCTCTCTTGAGCACCTCACGGCCTCTACTCCGTATCCATGCTTCTACTCTTCTATAATTTTATCCAACACCACTTCTTAAACCTAAACAGCATTCTAGACATCTTTCATGTTGTAAGTTTCATCAAAATCATTCATCTTGTGCTTGGAAAACAAGGTTGAAGTTTTCTACTCAACAAGGTAAAGTCCTTGTTTCTTGTTTCTAAATTTATTCTTGAAGTTCTAAGCCATGATTGATCCATGATTTCTCTTTTTCAAGCTTTCTTTGTAACTTTGTAAATTGTTTAAGTTTATTAGGGTTTTCTTGGAGGTTCACGAAAATCACTAGGAAAGCATCCAAGAAGAATTTTGTCTTCCCTAAGATAAGAGGGAGATTTAATCTCACCAACCATGTATTGGTGGTGAGAAGATGAATTTGTATATGGTGAAGAATTCATAAGGATTCATTCACTTGATTGTTTAATGTTTTCCTATTTGTGATGATTTTTTATGCAAGCATGTCTATAGCTTTGATATATGTTTTAATACGTGTTTATGAAGGCCTGATAGTTATTGTATGTAGTAGGATGTGAATAACATGAAAAGAAATTGCATAAGGGTTCCAAAGAACCCATGAGGCTCTCGGCCTACACCACCACAAAGAGGGCAAAGTGTTCTAAAATATTTTCCTAATCATGGATTAAGTGATTTAATAATAATAAATTGGATTAAGAATTTTTACAAGAGATTAGATGATAGGAAATAATTAAATATGATTTATAAAGCATACCATGATTTTAGGCCAACATGCCTACCTATGATGTCTTTAATTCAAAATTATTTCCTAAGTATAGAATTATGTAAATTAAAGAGAACTCAATTTAATGAATTTTAGAGAATAAAATGAAGTGAATTTATTTTAAAGCTTAATTAGGGAAATTAAGTAAGGAGGAGAAATAAAATAAATACTTGAAAAATACTAACGTATAGCTCACCCGTTAAGTTTTGAAGCGCGTTAGCAAGTTTCAAGCTATAAATATTGGTTAAATCCAAGAAAGGTAATTTTTAAAGGAAACAGCAGAAAATACTACTTAAAGGATTTTGAAGAGGAAATGTTGTAAATAAAGCTAAAAATAGATATATAATGGAGAAAGTTTCAAAATTTAATTTAGAAAGCAAAGAAATATTTTACGTAGTTGAAAAATATTAGAACAACCTTACGCATATTTAAAATAATAATTTTTAAACTACGCGATTGAGAAAACGATTTAAAACTGCTATGCGATTGCAAAAACGTTGAAAAATATTTACACGATTGAAAATAACAGTAGCTTGCTATCGTGTTAAAGTGGTGGACCCGATTTTGTTGAAAAATGGTACTGCCAAGTGGTGGCATACGATTATCAATAATAATGACAACATTGTTATTTGCGTATTTTGGCTTTTGCACCATGCATAGAGAAATGTGTCAATTTGGTTGATATTGACAAGTTGCCTAAGAGATGAATTACACCGTAGTGCGGGTGCGATAGGTGTAGTGTTGTTCATTGAGTGAACTTGGAGGCGTTGGTGTGTGGAGGATTCCACATGTGGACAGTTGGTAGCTCCTCTGGGCCATGGTAACGGGTAACACACTAGCGATTTGGACAAAACACTATTCTTAATCACAATCTAGCAAAGACTATCTTGTACAATGCCTGTTGTACACGATGAAAAGACTATGTAATACTTGGCTGGGGTAGCCAGAGCTACAAACAGATCTTCTAGATCATTCTCTCTGGCGTTTGTGGTTAGCTCCATGGAGTAAGAAAGAGTCTGTGTACATCTGCATTTTTGGTCTACATCATGATGAGATAATTATATTGATCTGAGATATTGTGTATATTGTGATAACTTGATTTGATGTATTAAATGTTATATCTGTATGTATTGTCGTTTTCTATACTGCCATGCTGGTAGTGATGTAGATTGTCTCACCTCTTTGTATACATTTATGTATTATTATTTATGTTTGGTAAAGACTTTGAGGAAGGAGAAAAGGAGCAACCTTTGAGTTGTCAGTACGAGGAGGAACAACATTCTGGTGATCAGTACGAAGAGGGCGAGCCTCTAGATCATCCTTATCGTTTGGATTGATTTTGACGCGTTATGACGCTACTGAGTTTTCTGGGATTCATGAAACTGGAGTTTCATGGGGATTCCGAAGCATGGCTTCTACAAGCTGATAGAGAGACTGTTGTTTATGTGGGACGAGTGACTATGTCCCTTAGTAGAGAGTATGATGGAGTTCTTATGTTATCTACTACTGTCTATGTACATCTGGAGTTACCCTTATCTTTTAGGAGCTATTGTGGTGGTCATTTTCATGCCCCTAGTGAGCTTAGTAGTGTGTCGACTGCACGGACTCTTGTCCGTAGGGCTACATGACATCCAGGATTTTTGTCTTCCAATGATCTACCAGAGGAGGATCCTTCAGAGGATCAGAACTTCTAGATGTGTACTTGGGCTAGTTTATGGTTTGCTTTTAGTCAAACAGTTTACAGCTTTATTAAACAGTTTGTAGTGTATAATTACTTGTATCCTTAAAAACGAAATTATATGTATAATTATGGTGTGTATTTTGTAGTTTGTTTTCTTTCATGTTCTGTTTATTTTATTTAATGATATAATGTACAAAAAGAAAATTTTTACAACTTATATTATTATATGTTAAGAAATGATTTATAACTTGAGTAATGTTTTATTATAATTATTCAAAAATGTGACATCCTAAGGAGGGTGTTACAATTTTACTACTTGCTATTGTATATCTTGATGGATTTGGAATTGTTTGGATGGATTGGAATCATGTATGGAAAGCAAGGGCTATTTGCCTTTTTGTTTGAGGCTCATGGCCAAGCACCCATAAATGGGGTGTCCAAGATCAAAACTTTGTAATAATGTGGGGACTAACTAATTAAGTGATTAATAATGAATGAAATGATGAGAATTTAGGTTCCTAGCCCCTTAGAGCTCACAGCCTCATAGGGTACCCAATGACAAATATTTTGTGTTTAAATGGAAACTTAATTAATTAGATGATTAGATGTTGATTAGGGATTCATAAAATGGAAAGAACAAAGAACAAAATTTTATCCTACAACCTAAAGTGATTTTTGGCCAAAGAAAGAACATGAGTGTAAGTGAGGTTTTGAGAAACTTAAAATAATTATTCTAAGTGAGTTTTGTTTAGAACAAAGAAAATGACTTGTTTATATAGAACAAGAAAGATTGGTGAAGAATACTAGAGAATTCCCTTAGAGAGGCTTAATAGGAAAGTGTTAAAGTTGAAGCGCAATTTTATATCAAACCTTAAAGGTATGTTTTCGCGATTGACAATTGGACAATGAATTGTTGTGGATCCATAAGTGGGACCAAGGATTTGTTGATAATTAATTTGGCTAATTATGGTGTGATTATGGAAAAATTATATTATTGTTGAATATATGTGTATATACATTGAGTCATCATGCATTGTGAAAGTCCGGTGGACTTTATTGTAAGGCTTTATGCTTAGGAGATGAATCACACCTTAGTACGGGTGCGAATAGACTAGTGTAGGTCACTTGTTGACCTTGGGGGCATCAGGGTGCGGGTATCACACAATAGGTAGTTGGTAGCTCCTCTATACCGTGGGACAGACTAATGCAAACGCACCGACGTTCCAAACCGAGACACTGTCCTATATCGTGATCTTGCAAAGAATGTCTTGTATAAGCCATGTTGCGCAATTTATTAATATTGAAGCATTTGATTTGAGGCTGATGAGATACAAATATGTCTCCTTGATCATTCTCTCCGATGTTGTGTTTAGCTCCATGGAGTAGGATTTTGGTACTTGTGCATGTGCATAGTCGATCAACATATTTACATAGCATATATACATTTATGGAACTATTTCTTTTACTGATATTATGACTGCCTGGATTATTAAACTGTTTATTTTCGAAATCTTGATACTACTTATTATTATTTTTGTTGTGTTGTATGGTGTCATGCACCATTTCTGTTTCTTTACTGCCATGTTGGTAATGATGTTGAATATATATATATATATATATATAGAACCATTTCTTTTACTGATATTATGACTGCCTGGATTACTAAACTGTTTATTTTCGAAATCTTGATACTGCTTATTATTATTTTTGTTGTGTTGTATGGCGTCATGCACCATTTTGTTTCTTTACTGCCATGTTGGTAATGATGTTGAATATCACACCTCTTTACTTTGTTATTTCGTTTATATATATGCTTTCTTAAAGACAGAGGTGAGGAAGAGCCCGCATTTCTTGGTTTTTAGTCAACCTAGCCTTCTGTCTTGTGATGGCATCTCGGTGAGGTTTTCTTGGGTGTGCCAGACTGAGGTTCCACGGAGGCGTCGATTGTTGGCACGTCGACTTGAACACTGAGTGTTTCATGTAACATTCCGAAAAATACATATTTGATCATGAATCATCGTTTTATAATATTCTTGATTTTTAAGAATTTTTCTGGAATTTTTTGGAAACGATGAATATTTTAATATATTCCTCGTTTTACGTGCACACTGGGCTGAGAATTGCTGAGACCAGTGTAACACTCCGAAAATTGATTATTTCACCATGAATAGTCATTTTCCAATATTTGTGATTTATGTGAATTTTTCTGGAATTTTTCGGAAACGACGAATATTTTAATATATTCCTCGTTTTACGTGAAACTCGAGCAGAGTCGTGAAAACGACTGTAGTGCTTCAAAAATTGGAAAATTATATGACGGATAGTCGTTTTATAATATTTGTAATTTTTGAGAATTTTCTGAGAATTTTCCGGAACCGTCGAATATTTTAATATATTCCTCGTTTTACGTGCGCGCTGAGCAGAATCAGAGAAACGCGATGTTTTCTCAGAGAACCTTGGACTATGGACATGTCGACAGGGGATCTTACTAAACCCGAGACTTGACACAGTTTACGAGGTTTCACAATTTTCGAGAAATCTTTGACGGATACAATTAAATCGATCTCTGACAAAAATTTATCTGTCGGATTAATTAAATACTGACTTCTGTCAACTGTAACTATTACCTATTGGATAATAGTGTGTAATAAAAATACTATCACATTATCCTAATGTAATCCGCTTTATGTCTAATCAAATCACTTTAATTCAAATTTAATAGTTAAATATTCAAGCTTCCTTAAGAAGCTTTGACCCAAGCTTTGACCATCAATATCTTGGCTTCCTTTGGAAGCCAAATTTCTCACCCACTCTCTTCTCTCTCATTTACGTAATCTGCAGCCCAAAAAGGAGAAGGAATTGATTTGAATTATCCAAATAATTCATTTAACTCATTATCACCAAAAACACCATTTCTTTCTTCCTTTTACGTTTCTTCTTCTTCTTTCTTTCTTCAAACATTTCTTTCTTCCTCTCCCAAAGACACCATACGTCCAGCCACTCCTCAAGAACCCCAACCTTCATAAAAATTTACACCAACCATGTTTTCTTAATCTCCTACTCCTTCTCATCATCTTTTGTGCTTGGAGTTTTCAAGAAAGCTTCCATCTTCAACCATTTTTCAAGCTTTGAAGGTGAGCTTCCATGGCTGAAAAAATTTCAGACCTTCACTTCCATTTTCGTTTCTGGTTTCCTCTTGATTTAATGGTCATTTTCTTCTTCTTTTTCACATCATTACATTGTTCTAACTTGGACCACATTTTCTAGGGTTTTTGAGCTTCAAATCCGAAAATCAAGAGTACTTCTTGGAATTTTCTTGGTTCTTCATCTTGGTAAGAGGAAGATTAATCCTCCTCAACCTCTTTAGCAACTAGGAATCTTGTGTTTGATTTTTGGAAGAAAAACCACATGGTGGTTGTTCTTGAAATTGCTTGAAATTGATTTCTTGAATGTTATCTTAATTTAGCTTTGAGTAGTTGATTGAGTGGTTAATTATTCATGTAATTTTGTGATTGAAATCTATGATTGCTTGCTGGAAAATTCTGGTTGCTGGACCCCTGGATGTGCCACGGTTTTGGGGCTGTTTTGGGCTGGAAAATGAAGGGAAATGATGCTTAAATTTTGACCAATGCAAGGCTAATTAAATCAAGTAGTTAAGGTTGATCCAAGTGGACAAAATTCTGGTTGTTGGACCTTGGTGAGTGCCACGGTTTTGGGCTGTTTTAAGAGCAGAATTTTGGTTGACATTGTGTCAAGAATAATGCTAAGCAAATTAAGTAAAGGAAGACTAAACTAGTGAGAAGAAAATTGTAACCTAGGACCCTCTTGAGTGCCACGGTTTTGAGGGCTTGAATGAGGGAAAAGATAATAAATTTGAGATATCAAGACTTGAATTAATCAAGTAATTAAACGTAGATTAATAGCAGGAAACTTGCAACAATAATTTTTATGATGGATTGTGGTTAAGACTTAGGAGATAAGCTAAATTTGGAAGGCAATTATAAGAATCAAATAACTTGGATCAAAATAACAAGTAAATGGACCTAATGATGTGAACATGACTTACTTGAAACCTTGGGAAGGCCACGACCTCTAGGTGAAAATTTGGGTTAAGATTCCATAACCCATTACTCGGATTACAAGTAATCGAAGAATACAAGAGATTAAGGATTTCATAAACCTTAATGAACCAATGAGATAATTTTCATAAGACTTGGAGATTTTAGAAATCCATAATGGACCTAAAATATGTTCCTTGAATTATAAATTGATATTATGTTGATATTGGGTTCTTTTTGGATGCAAATTTGCTTATTGCACTCTCTTGATCAAATGTGGTATATTATGCTATTGTATGAAATTGTGGATCATACATGTTCATGCATAGAGTCCTATGCATTGTGAATGTCCTTGTGGACTGTTGTAAGGCCAAGTTGCCTAGGAGATTGAACACACCTTAGTGCGGGTGCGAGTAGACAAGTGTGGGCCTTGTTATGACCTTGGGGGTCGTCGGGTGCGGGTCCTCCACAATGGGTAGTTGGTAGCTCCTTTGCCGTGGGGCAAACCGATGTAAACGCACCGACGATCCGGACTTGACACTGTCCTATATCGTGATCTAGTGTAGAATGTCTGTGCAATGCCATGATTGTGCACGAGAAAATTTATTGATAGCACTGGCCTCGGCAGCCGAGTCACAGACATGTCTCCTGATCTTTCTCTCCGACTGTTTTGAGTCTAGCTCCATGGAGTAGGAAATTGAATGTTGTGTCCATGCATCATGGAATATTCTGTCATCGGAAAATTATTGTTTACACGATATTTGGTCTGAATTTAACTGCCTGGATATGATGAATTATTCATTACCTTTATTAATGATTGCCTGACTGGTTATCTGTTTAAAAGCTTATTTATTGCCTTTACATGCTACATGGGCGTTATGCGCCGTTCGGTTCTTGGTTGCTGTATTGGTATTGATGGTAGGATGTCTTACCTCTTTCCCTGTGCTTCTGTTATTGGCGGTTTATGTGCACCCTGTACTGATCGAAGACGACGGTGAAGAGACAGAAGATCTTGCCTTCCCCGGCTTCTGGCCTGCACAGGATTGACTCCTCTTTGCGACGATGTCTGCACGTATGCGCGGATTCTTGGGAGATGTGCGTCTGACCTTCCTTGGGGGGCCAGAGTGCTGGCACATCAACCTGAACTCCGACCGCTGCGTGTACTTGGGAGACGTGTCGATAGCACTTGCCTGGAGACGTCATGAGGCTCCTGTCCTCACTTGCTACCTCAGCTTGCGCATAGAGTTTTACCTGCCTATCGGGAGATGTGGGGTTCCGTTATTACACTCGCGCGGGAGGATTCGTTTGATTCCACCGCTCGGGCTCCGTCCCGCGCCTCTGTGGTTCCTATGGATGAGTCCTCGGATGAGGAAGATCCTAATGAGGGTCCTCCTGAGGATCCTGAATCGGTCCCTTTTTATCTGAGGGGTCGATGATCATTGGTGGCTACTGATGGCTGCCAGTGTTTTATTTTTGGGGGCCTGATGTACTTTTATTTTTGGTTGGGCTGTATATTTTGTATATGCATGTTTCCCTTGGGGTGGGTATAGTTTTGCTTTTTGATGATGGCCGGGCTTGTATTTATAAAACAGTTGTATTAAATTCTATATATATATATATATGCATGCTATTCGAGTGCAAATTTCTCGTGTATTGTTTTATTCGTTACTTTTATCCGCACTCCGTATTATCCTTATTATTCTTATTATAAAAAAAAAAATATTGCCAAGTTTGCTCACATGTTTAAACATTAATTAATTAAAATGAACCAGGGTCTTAATCGTTTGTTTATTTAATTTCCACATTTTATTTATTTGACAATGTGACGTTCCCTCCCAAAAGGGCGTTACATTAAGTTGGTATCGAGCCCCGCTTATGTTTTCTTTGGGTCTTGAGTGTGAGTCTGTCTTGTTTGTCTTTGTGTGAATCTCTGTGATGGGTGTCTTGAGTGGATTCCTCTGACTTTTCTTATGTTTTCAGTGATCTAACTTGAGAGAAAAGCAAGATGGCAAGAGGTGGAGATATGGCAAATGCTATTGAAGCGATGCGAGAGAATGGTGAAGTCATCGCCCAACAAAATGAACGCTTGCCGCTCAACAACAGAAAGAGCTACTCAACGGCTCGAGGCGATGCCGACGCGCAAAACTTAGCGAGTTTCGTCGTCATAACCCTCCGCAATTCAAGGGGGAGTTTGATCCCGACAAGGCTAATCTATGGATCAAGGAGCTGGAAAAAGTCTTTCGTGGCATGAATTGTGCGGAAGACAAGAAGGTAAATTATGCAACTTTTATGCTTGTTGGAAATGCCGAAGACGGGTGGAATGGAGCTCAAAGGGCATTAGAAGCCGAAGGAACGAGAGGTCACTTGGGAATTGTTCAAGGAGAAATTCTTGGGCAAATACTTTCTGCGAATGCGAGACACGCAAAGGAGATGGAGTTCCTCAACCGAGACGAGGGGAACATGACCGTCGGCGAATACGCAGACCAAGTTTGAAAACTTGGAGAAATTTTCAACACATTACCGGCATCAAACCGATGAAGCCCGGAAATGCTAAAAATTCACCGAAGGACCGAGGTACGAGGTAAAGAAAGCCGTGATTACCTTGAAAATGAAGGTGTTCTCGGAATTTAGACACTTGTTTGTGAAGTTGAAGCCTTGGAGCGAGGCTAGAGACGCGAGAAACAGGAACTTTGGGCTGTACGGTCCCAAAGAGGTGGAGGCGGTGGTTCAAACCGCTTTCGGAAGAAACCCTATTCCCGACCAACGGGAGTCAACAACAAATCGGTGGAAGTTCGGGTGGAGGTTCTTCTGGGAACCGAACTGGTCGAATACGACCTACCCGTCCAAATGCCTGAAGTGTGGGAAGGATCATCTCACAAGAGACTGCACGATAAAAGGGATCATTTGCTTCAGATGTGGCAAACCGGGCCATATGTCCAGAGACTGCAACCAGGCAAAGGCTGAGCCTTCAGTCAATGCAACCCGAGCCAAGAAACCGCAAGCCGGAGGTCGAGTTTATACTATGAGTGGAGCTGAAGCTTCTGAATCCGAAGACTTGATTCAAGGAGAAGGCGCCATAGAAGGTAATCTTTTGAAAGTACTGTATGACTCTGGGGCAACCCATTCTTTCATATCATATGACTGTGTGCTACGACTTGGTTTACATGTGTCTGAACTACCTGTTGAATTGACTGTTTCAACCCCCACTGATAAACCGGTAGTTACTACCAAAGTCTGTTTGAAGTGTCCTTTGATTGTTGAAGGTCGAATCTTTTCTGTCAATTTGATCTGTTTACCTCTTTCACAGTTAGATGTAATCCTAGGGATGGACTGGTTATCTTCCAACCATGTTCTGTTAGATTGTTCTAGTAAGACCATAGTCTTTCCTATGGATGAGAATTCTAGATACTTGACGGCCAACCAAGCACGAGCTTTCTTGAAAGAAGGAGCTCAGGGGTACATGCTATTATCTTCTTTGAAAGTTGAGAGTGAGGCTGATTTGAGTACTATTCCGGTAGTGAAGGAATTTCTTGAGATCTTCCCTGAAGAAGTACCTGGTTTACCACCGGCATGTGAGATCGAGTTTGCTATTGATCTAGTACCGGGAGCTGGTCCCGTGTCTATAGCACCTTACCGAATGTCACCGACAGAATTAGCCGAACTTAAGAAGCAGCTAGAAGAACTTTTGGAGAAGCAGTTCGTTAGACCAAGTGTGTCCCCGTGGGGAGCACCTGTGTTACTAGTTCGAAAGAAGGACGGTACCTCGAGATTGTGCGTGGACTACAGGCAATTGAACAAGTTGACAATCAAGAACAAATATCCTCTCCCGAGAATCGACGACTTGATGGACCAACTGAAAGGGCGTGGTATTTTCGCAGATTGACTTGAGATCCGGGTATCATCGGATAAGAGTGAAGACGGAGGATATACCCAAGACGCTTTTCGTACGCGATACGGTCATTACGAGTATCTTGTGATGCCGTTTGGTGTGACGAATGCGCTGCTATTTTCATGGACTATATGAACCGCATCTTTCGTCCGTACTTGGATAAGTTTGTTGTCGTCTTCATTGATGACATCCGATATATTCCCAGAATCAGGAGGATCATGCTGAGCACCTCAGCATAGTTCTCCAGATTTTGAAGGAAAAGGAACTGTATGCCAAGCTGTCGAAGTGCGAGTTTTGGCTTGATGAGGTGAAGTTTTTGGGTCATGTGATCTCAAAAGAAGGAATTGCAGTGGATCCATGCAAAGTAGAAGCAGTACTGCAGTGGGAACAACCGAAGTCAGTGACGGAAGTCCGTAGTTTCGTTGGCTTAGCCGGATATTACCGGAGGTTCATAGAAGGGTTTTCCAAGATTGCTGGACCGCTCACTCAATTGACAAAGAAGAATCAAGCTTTCGAATGGACTGATAGATGTGAGCGAGTTTTCAAGAGTTGAAGAAACGGTGACTACCTCACTGTATTAGTGTTACCTGATCCGAATGAACCGTTCGAGGTGTATTGTGACGCTTCGTACCAAGGATTGGGATCTGTTCTTATGCAACACCGAAAGGTGGTAGCCTACGCTTCGCGACAGTTGCGAGTGCATGAAAAGAATTACCCGACTCATGATTTAGAGTTGGCAGCTGTGGTTTTTGCTCTGAAGATATGGAGACATTTCCTTTATGGAGCGACATTCAACATCTTCAGTGAGCACAAGAGCTTGAAGTACTTGTACGATCAGAAAGAGCTGAATATGAGGCAGCGGAGATGGCTGGAGTTTTTAAAGGATTATGATTTCCAGTTGTTGTACCACCCTGGCAAGGCGAACGTCGTGGCTGACGCCTTAAGTAGAAAGACTGTCAGTGTTTCTGCCTTGATGATTAAGGAAAGAGATCTCATCGAACAATTTAGAGATGTATGGTCATTTGTTAAGTTGGAACCCGGAAGAATTTGCATGAATATGGTTACCATCTCAAGCGAGTTGATGGAAGACATACGGGAAAAACAGAAGACCGATGAATTCTTGCAAGGAATAAGAGAACAAATGAAACAAGGCGAGAAAACGAGTTCGAAGAAGGAACGGATGGAATTATGAGATTCCGAGGTAGAGTTTGTATTCCTCGTGACCAAGAGCTTAGACGATATATTGTGGATCATGCCCACACTAGCAAGCTAAGTATGCACCCTGGTATAACAAAGATGTACCAAGACTTGAAGAAGTTGTTCTGGTGGCATGGACTAAAAAGTGATGTCACTAGATGTGTATCGACTTGTCTAGTCTGTCAAAAAGCCAAAGTGGAACATCAGCGACCTGCAGGGTTGCTGCAACCATTGTCTATTCCTGAATGGAAGTGGGACAGCATCGCAATGGACTTTGTTGTGGGATTGCCAAGGACAAGGATGGGACATGACTCGATTTGGGTAATAATTGATCGACTTACAAAATCGGCTCATTTCCTCCCGATTAACATAAGGTACAGTTTGGAAAAGCTGACCCGCCTGTATATTGGGGAAATTGTCAGATTACATGGTGTGCCTACGAGTATAATCTCGGATAGAGATCCGAGGTTTACCTTAAAGTTTTGGCAAAGTTTACAAGCTTCGTTGGGGACGAGATTGCACCTGAGTTCGGCATATCATCCGCAAACCGATGGTCAGTCGAAAAGGACGATCCAATCTCTAGAGGACCTACTTAGAGCTTGTTCTATGGAACAAACTGGAAGTTGGGATGAAGTTCTACCACTGGTGGAGTTCACCTACAATAACAGTTATTATTCGAGTATAGGAATGGCACCCTATGAAGCTCTGTATGGAAGAAGGTGTCGAACACCATTATGTTGGTACCAAGACGGCGAGCGTCTTACGATCGGACCAGACATTATCCAGCAGACGACTGAGAAGGTTAAGATGATTCAAGAGAAGATGAGAACCGCTCAGAGCCGACAGAAGAGCTATGCGGATAAGAGAAGAAAGCCTCTTGAGTTTGACGAAGGTGAGCATGTGTTCCTGAAAGTCACACCCACGACTGGGGTCGGCTGGGCCTTGAAATCTAGAAAACTCACTCCAAAATTTCTTGGACCTTACCAAATTCTTCGCCGGATAGGTCCAGTAGCTTACCAGATAGCCTTACCCCCTATCCTTTCAAACATACACAATGTCTTCCATGTGTCACAACTTCGTAAATATTTACCTGATCCAAGTCATGTCATAGCACCGGACACAGTACAGTTAAAAGAGAACCTGACCTATGAAACGTCTCCTGCGAGAATCGAGGATCGACGGATAAAGCAACTACGAGGCAAGGAGATTCCATTGGTAAAGGTGATTTGGAATGAAGCAACTGGTGATGCGACTTGGGAATTGGAAGATAAGATGAAGGAGCAACATCCAGAATTATTTTAAGGTATGTAAATTTCGAGGACGAAATTCCTTTTAGTAGGGGAGTGTTGTAACATTCCGAAAAATACATATTTGATCATGAATCATCGTTTTATAATATTCTTGATTTTTAGGAATTTTTCTGGAATTTTTTGGAAACGACGAATATTTTAATATATTCCTCGTTTTGCGTGCACACTGGGCTGAGAATTGCTGAGACCAGTGTAACACTCCGAAAATTGATTATTTCACCATGAATAGTCATTTTCCAATATTTGTGATTTATGTGAATTTTTCTGGAATTTTTCGGAAATGACGAATATTTTAATATATTCCTCGTTTTACGTGAAACTCGAGCAGAGTCGTGAAAACGACTGTAGTGCTTCAAAAATTGGAAAATTATATGACGGATAGTCGTTTTATAATATTTGTAATTTTTGAGAATTTTCTCGAGAATTTTCCTAACCGTCGAATATTTTAATATATTCCTCGTTTTACGTCTTGCTATGAGCGAGAATCGAGAAACGCGATGTTTTCTCGAGAGAACCTTGGACTATGGACATGTCGACGGGGATCTTACTAAACCCGAGACTTGACACGGTTCTACGAGGTTTCACAATTTTCGAGAAATCTTTACGGATACAATTAAATCGGTCTGACAAAAAAAATTTATCTGTCGGATTAATTAAATACTTGACTTAATCAGTAACTATTACCTATTGGATAATAGTGTGTAATAAAAATACTATCACATTATCCTAATGTAATCCGCTTTATGTCTAATCAAATCACTTTAATTCAAATTTAATAGTTAAATATTCAAGCTTCCTTAAGAAGCTTTGACCCAAGCTTTGACCATCAATATCTTGGCTTCCTTTGGAAGCCAAATTTCTCACCCACTCTCTTCTCTCTCATTTACGTAATCTGCAGCCCAAAAAGGAGAAGGAATTGATTTGAATTATCCAAATAATTCATTTAACTCATTATCACCAAAAACACCATTTCTTTCTTCCTTTTACGTTTCTTCTTCTTCTTTCTTTCTTCAAACATTTCTTTCTTCCTCTCCCAGCACACCATACGTCCAGCCACTCCTCAAGAACCCCAACCTTCATAAAAATTTACACCAACCATGTTTTCTTAATCTCCTACTCCTTCTCATCATCTTTTGTGCTTGGAGTTTTCAAGAAAGCTTCCATCTTCAACCATTTTTCAAGCTTTGAAGGTGAGCTTCCATGGCTGAAAAAATTTCAGACCTTCACTTCCATTTTCGTTTCTGGTTTCCTCTTGATTTAATGGTCATTTTCTTCTTCTTTTTCACATCATTACATTGTTCTAACTTGGACCACATTTTCTAGGGTTTTTGAGCTTCAAATCCGAAAATCAAGAGTGCTTCTTGGAATTTTCTTGGTTCTTCATCTTGGTAAGAGGAAGATTAATCCTCCTCAACCTCTTTAGCAACTAGGAATCTTGTGTTTGATTTTTGGAAGAAAAACCACATGGTGGTTGTTCTTGAAATTGCTTGAAATTGATTTCTTGAATGTTATCTTAATTTAGCTTTGAGTAGTTGATTGAGTGGTTAATTATTCATGTAATTTTGTGATTGAAATCTATGATTGCTTGCTGGAAAATTCTGGTTGCTGGACCCCTGGATGTGCCACGGTTTTGGGGCTGTTTTGGGCTGGAAAATGAAGGGAAATGATGCTTAAATTTTGACCAATGCAAGGCTAATTAAATCAAGTAGTTAAGGTTGATCCAAGTGGACAAAATTCTGGTTGTTGGACCTTGGTGAGTGCCACGGTTTTGGGCTGTTTTAAGAGCAGAATTTTGGTTGACATTGTGTCAAGAATAATGCTAAGCAAATTAAGTAAAGGAAGACTAAACTAGTGAGAAGAAAATTGTAACCTAGGACCCTCTTGAGTGCCACGGTTTTGAGGGCTTGAATGAGGGAAAAGATAACAAATTTGAGATATCAAGACTTGAATTAATCAAGTAATTAAACGTAGATTAATAGCAGGAAACTTGCAACAATAATTTTTATGATGGATTGTGGTTAAGACTTAGGAGATAAGCTAAATTTGGAAGGCAATTATAAGAATCAAATAACTTGGATCAAAATAACAAGTAAATGGACCTAATGATGTGAACATGACTTACTTGAAACCTTGGGAAGGCCACGACCTCTAGGTGAAAATTTGGGTTAAGATTCCATAACCCATTACTCGGATTACAAGTAATCGAAGAATACAAGAGATTAAGGATTTCATAAACCTTAATGAACCAATGAGATAATTTTCATAAGACTTGGAGATTTTAGAAATCCATAATGGACCTAAAATATGTTCCTTGAATTATAAATTGATATTATGTTGATATTGGGTTCTTTTTGGATGCAAATTTGCTTATTGCACTCTCTTGATCAAATGTGGTATATTATGCTATTGTATGAAATTGTGGATCATACATGTTCATGCATAGAGTCCTATGCATTGTGAATGTCCTTGTGGACTGTTGTAAGGCCAAGTTGCCTAGGAGATTGAACACACCTTAGTGCGGGTGCGAGTAGACAAGTGTGGGCCTTGTTATGACCTTGGGGCGTCGGGTGCGGGTCCTCCACAATGGGTAGTTGGTAGCTCCTTTGCCCGTGGGGCAAACCGATGTAAACGCACCGACGATCCGGACTTGACACACTGTCCTATATCGTGATCTAGTGTAGAATGTCTGTGCAATGCCATGATTGTGCACGAGAAAATTTATTGATAGCACGGCCTCGGCAGTCGAGTCACAGACATGTCTCCTGATCTTTCTCTCCGACTGTTTGAGTCTAGCTCCATGGAGTAGGAAATTGAATATTGTGTCCATGCATCGTGGAATATTTTGTCATCTGAAAATTATTGTTTACACGATATTTGACTATCTGAATTTAACTGCCTGGATATGATGAATTATTCATTACCTTTATTAATGATTGCACTGGGTTATCTGTTTAAAAGCTTATTTATTGCCTTTACATGCTACGTGGGCGTTATGCGCCGTTCGGTTCTTGGTTGCTTTGTATTGGTATTGATGGTAGGATGTCTTACCTCTTTCCTGTGCTTCTATTATTTGCGGTTTATGTGCACCTGTGCGATCGAAGACGACGGTGAAGAGACGAAGATCCTGCCTTCCCGGCTTCGGCTGCACAGATTGACTCCTCTGCGACGATGTACGCACGTATGCGCGGATTCTTGGGAGATGTGCGTCGACCTTCCTTGGGGGCCGGAGTGCTTTGCACATCAACCTGAACTCCGACCGCTGCGTGTACTTGGGAGACGTGTCGATAGCACTTGCTGGAGACGTCATGAGGCTCCCGTCCTCACTTGCTACCTCGGCTTGCGCACGGAGTTTTACACCCTATTAGGGAGATGTGGGGTTCCCGTTATTACACTCCGCGGGAGGATTCGTTTGATTCCACCGCTCGGGCTCCGTCCCGCGCCTCGTGGTTCCTATGGATGAGTCCTCGGATGAGGAAGATCCTAATGAGGGTCCTCACGAGGATCTGAATCGGTCCCTTTTTATCCGAGGGTCGATGATCATTGGTGGCTACTGATGGCTGCCAGTGTTTTATTTTTGGGGGCCTGATGTACTTTTATTTTTGGTTGGGCTGTATATTTTGTATATGCATGTTTCCCTTGGGGTGGGTATAGTTTTGCTTTTTGATGATGGCCAGGCTTGTATTTATAAAACAGTTGTATTAAATTCTATATATATATATATATGCATGCTATTCAGGTGCAAATTTCTGTGTATTGTTTTATTCGTTACTTTTATCCGCACTCCGTATTATCCTTATTATTCTTATTATAAAAAAAAAATATTGCCAAGTTTGCTCACATGTTTAAACATTAATTAATTAAAATGAACCGGGTCTTAATCGTTTGTTTATTTAATTTCCACATTTTATTTATTTGACAATGTGACGTTCCCTCCCAAAAAGGGGCGTTACATTAAGTTGGTATCAGAGCCCCAGTTTATGTTTTCTTTGGGTCTTGAGTGTGAGTCTGTCTTGTTTGTGCTGTGTGAATCTCTGTGATGGGTGTCTTGAGTGGATTCCTCTGACTTTTCTTATGTTTTCAGTGATCTAACTTGAGAGAAAAGCAAGATGGCAAGAGGTGGAGATATGGCAGCTGCTATTGAAGCGATGCAGAGAATGGCTGAAGTCATCGCCCAACAAAATGAACGCGCTGCTCAACAACAGGAAAGAGCTACTCAACAGCTCGAGGCGACTGCCGACGCGCAAAACTTAGCAGAGTTTCGTCGTCATAACCCTCCGCAATTCAAGGGGGAGTTTGATCCCGACAAGGCTAATCTATGGATCAAGGAGCTGGAAAAAGTCTTTCGTGGCATGAATTGTGCGGAAGACAAGAAGGTAAATTATGCAACTTTTATGCTTGTTGGAAATGCCGAAGACTGGTGGAATGGAGCTCAAAGGGCATTAGAAGCCGAAGGAACAGAGGTCACTTGGGAATTGTTCAAGGAGAAATTCTTGGGCAAATACTTTCCTGCGAATGCGAGACACGCAAAGGAGATGGAGTTCCTCAACCTGAGACAGGGGAACATGACTGTCAGCGAATACGCAGCCAAGTTTGAAAACTTGGAGAAATTTTCAACACATTACCAGCATCAAACTGATGAAGCCTGGAAATGCTAAAAATTCACCGAAGGACTGAGGTACGAGGTAAAGAAAGCTGTGATTACCTTGAAAATGAAGGTGTTCTCGGAACTGTTAGACACTTGCTGTGAAGTTGAAGCCTTGGAGCAGGCTAGAGACGCGAGAAACAGGAACTTTGGGCCTGTACGGTCCCAAAGAGGTGGAGGCAGTGGTTCAAACCGCTTTCAGAAGAAACCCTATTCCCGACCAACGGGGAGTCAACAACAAATCGGTGGAAGTTCGGTGGAGGTTCTTCTCGGGAACCGAACTCGGTCGAAATACGACCTACCCGTCCAAATGCCTGAAGTGTGGGAAGGATCATCTCACAAGAGACTGCACGATAAAAGGGATCATTTGCTTCAGATGTGGCAAACCGGGCCATATGTCCGAGACGCAACCAAGCAAAGGTGAGCCTTCGATCAATGCAACCCGAGCCAAGAAACCGCAAGCCGGAGGTCGAGTTTATACTATGAGTGGAGTGAAGCTTCGAATCCGAAGACTTGATTCAAGGAGAAGGCGCCATAGAAGGTAATCTTTTGAAAATCTTGTATGACTGTGGGGCAACCCATTCTTTCATATCATATGACTGTGTGCTACGACTTGGTTTACCTGTGTCTGAACTACCTTTTGAATTGACTGTTTCAACCCCCACTGATAAACCGGTAGTTACTACCAAAGTCTGTTTGAAGTGTCCTTTGATTGTTGAAGGTCGAATCTTTTACTCAATTTGATCTGTTTACCTCTTTCACAGTTAGATGTAATCCTAGGGATGGACCGTGGTTATCTTCCAACCATGTTATGTTAGATTGTTCTAGTAAGACCATAGTCTTTCCTATGGATGAGAATTCTAGATACTTGACGGCCAACCAAGCACGAGCTTTCTTGAAAGAAGGAGCTCGGGGTACATGCTATTATCTTCTTTGAAAGTTGAGAGTGAGGTGATTTGAGTACTATTCCCAGTAGTGAAGGAATTTCTTGAGATCTTCCCTGAAGAAGTACCCGGTTTACCACCGGCATGTGAGATCGAGTTTGCTATTGATCTAGTACCGGGAGCTGGTCCCGTGTCTATAGCACCTTACCGAATGTCACCGACAGAATTAGCCGAACTTAAGAAGCAGCTAGAAGAACTTTTGGAGAAGCAGTTCGTTAGACCAAGTGTGTCCCCGTGGGGAGCACCTGTGTTACTAGTTCGAAAGAAGGACGGTACCTCGAGATTGTGCGTGGACTACAGGCAATTGAACAAGTTGACAATCAAGAACAAATATCCTCTCCCGAGAATCGACGACTTGATGGACCAACTGAAAAGGGCAGTGGTATTTTCGCAGATTGACTTGAGATCTGGGTATCATCAGATAAGAGTGAAGACGGAGGATATACCCAAGACTGCTTTTCGTACGCGATACGGTCATTACGAGTATCTTGTGATGCCGTTTGGTGTGACGAATGCGCCTGCTATTTTCATGGACTATATGAACCGCATCTTTCGTCCGTACTTGGATAAGTTTGTTGTCGTCTTCATTGATGACATCCTGATATATTCCCAGAATCAGGAGGATCATGCTGAGCACCTCAGCATAGTTCTCCGTTTTTGAAGGAAAAGGAAGTGTATGCCAAGTTTGTCGAAGTGCGAGTTTTGGCTTGATGAGGTGAAGTTTTTGGGTCATGTGATCTCAAAAGAAGGAATTGCGGTGGATCCATGCAAAGTAGAAGCGATCTTGCGGTGGGAACAACCGAAGTCAGTGACGGAAGTCCGTAGTTTCGTTGGCTTAGCCGGATATTACCGGAGGTTCATAGAAGGGTTTTCCAAGATTGCTTTGGACCGCTCACTCAATTGACAAAGAAGAATCAAGCTTTCGAATGGACCGATAGATGTGAGCGAGTTTTCAAGAGTTGAAGAAACGGCTGACTACCTCACCTGTATTAGTGTTACCTGATCCGAATGAACCGTTCGAGGTGTATTGTGACGCTTCGTACCAAGGATTGGGATCTGTTCTTATGCAACACCGAAAGGTGGTAGCCTACGCTTCGCGACAGTTGCGAGTGCATGAAAAGAATTACCCGACTCATGATTTAGAGTTGGCAGCTGTGGTTTTTGCTCTGAAGATATGGAGACATTTCCTTTATGGAGCGACATTCAACATCTTCAGTGACCACAAGAGCTTGAAGTACTTGTACGATCAGAAAGAGCTGAATATGAGGCAGCGGAGATGGCTGGAGTTTTTAAAGGATTATGATTTCCAGTTGTTGTACCACCCTGGCAAGGCGAACGTCGTGGCTGACGCCTTAAGTAGAAAGACTGTCAGTGTTTATGCCTTGATGATTAAGGAAAGAGATCTCATCGAACAATTTAGAGATGTATGGTCATTTGTTAAGTTGGAACCGGAAGAATTTGCATGAATATGGTTACCATCTCAAGCGAGTTGATGGAAGACATACGGGAAAAACAGAAGACCGATGAATTCTTGCAAGGAATAAGAGAACAAATGAAACAAGGCGAGAAAACGAGTTCGAAGAAGGAACGGATGGAATTCGAGATTCCGAGGTAGAGTTTGTATTCCTCGTGACCAAGAGCTTAGACGATATATTGTGGATCATGCCCACACTAGCAAGCTAAGTATGCACCCTGGTATAACAAAGATGTACCAAGACTTGAAGAAGTTGTTCGGTGGCATGGACTAAAAAGTGATGTCACTAGATGTGTATTGACTTGTCTAGTCTGTCAAAAGCCAAAGTGGAACATCAGCGACACTGCGGGGTTCTTTGCAACCATTGTCTATTCCTGAATGGAAGTGGGACAGCATCGCAATGGACTTTGTTGTGGGATTGCCAAGGACGAGGATGGGACATGACTCGATTTGGGTAATAATTGATCGACTTACAAAATCGGCTCATTTCCTCCCGATTAACATAAGGTACAGTTTGGAAAAGCTGACCCGCCTGTATATTGGGGAAATTGTCAGATTACATGGTGTGCCTACGAGTATAATCTCGGATAGAGATCCGAGGTTTACCTTAAAGTTTTGGCAAAGTTTACAAGCTTCGTTGGGGACGAGATTGCACCTGAGTTCGGCATATCATCCGCAAACCGATGGTCAGTCGAAAAGGACGATCCAATCTCTAGAGGACCTACTTAGAGCTTGTTCTATGGAACAAACTGGAAGTTGGGATGAAGTTCTACCACTGGTGGAGTTCACCTACAATAACAGTTATTATTCGAGTATAGGAATGGCACCCTATGAAGCTCTGTATGGAAGAAGGTGTCGAACACCATTATGTTGGTACCAAGACGGCGAGCGTCTTACGATCGGACCAGACATTATCCAGCAGACGACTGAGAAGGTTAAGATGATTCAAGAGAAGATGAGAACCGCTCATAGCCGACAAAAGAGCTATGCGGATAAGAGAAGAAAGCCTCTTGAGTTTGACGAAGGTGAGCATGTGTTCCTGAAAGTCACACCCACGACTGGGGTCGGCTGGGCCTTGAAATCTAGAAAACTCACTCCAAAATTTCTTGGACCTTACCAAATTCTTCGCCGGATAGGTCCAGTAGCTTACCAGATAGCCTTACCCCCTATCCTTTCAAACATACACAATGTCTTCCATGTGTCACAACTTCGTAAATATTTACCTGATCCAAGTCATGTCATAGCACCGGACACAGTACAGTTAAAAGAGAACCTGACCTATGAAACGTCTCCTGCGAGAATCGAGGATCGACGGATAAAGCAACTACGAGGCAAGGAGATTCCATTGGTAAAGGTGATTTGGAATGAAGCAACTGGTGATGCGACTTGGGAATTGGAAGATAAGATGAAGGAGCAACATCCAGAATTATTTTAAGGTATGTAAATTTCGAGGACGAAATTCCTTTTAGTAGGGGAGTGTTGTAACATTCCGAAAAATACATATTTGATCATGAATCATCGTTTTATAATATTCTTGATTTTTAGGAATTTTTCTGGAATTTTTCGGAAACGACGAATATTTTAATATATTCCTCGTTTTGCGTGCACACTGGGCTGAGAATTGCTGAGACCAGTGTAACACTCCGAAAATTGATTATTTCACCATGAATAGTCATTTTCCAATATTTGTGATTTATGTGAATTTTTCTAATTTTTCGGAAATGACGAATATTTTAATATATTCCTCGTTTTACGTGAAACTCGAAAGCGAGTCGTGAAAACGATTGTAGTGCTTCAAAAATTGGAAAATTATATGACGGATAGTCGTTTTATAATATTTGCAATTTTTGAGAATTTTCTGGGAATTTTCCTAACCGTCGAATATTTTAATATATTCCTCGTTTTGCGTCTTGCACACTTGAGCGAGAATCGAGAAAACGTGATATTTTCTCAGAGAACCTTGGACTATGGACATGTCGACAGGGGATCTTACTAAACCCGAGACTTGACACAGTTTACGAGGTTTCACAATTTTCGAGAAATCTTTACAGATACAATTAAATCAGTACAGCAAAAAATTTATCTGTCAGATTAATTAAATACTGACTTCTGTCAACTGTAACTATTACCTATTGGATAATAGTGTGTAATAAAAATACTATCACATTATCCTAATGTAATCCGCTTTATGTCTAATCAAATCACTTTAATTCAAATTTAATAGTTAAATATTCAAGCTTCCTTAAGAAGCTTTGACCCAAGCTTTGACCATCAATATCTTGGCTTCCTTTGGAAGCCAAATTTCTCACCCACTCTCTTCTCTCTCATTTACGTAATCTGCAGCCCAAAAAGGAGAAGGAATTGATTTGAATTATCCAAATAATTCATTTAACTCATTATCACCAAAAACACCATTTCTTTCTTCCTTTTACGTTTCTTCTTCTTCTTTCTTTCTTCAAACATTTCTTTCTTCCTCTCCCAAAGCACACCATACGTCCAGCCCACTCCTCAAGAACCCCAACCTTCATAAAAATTTACACCAACCATGTTTTCTTAATCTCCTACTCCTTCTCATCATCTTTTGTGCTTGGAGTTTTCAAGAAAGCTTCCATCTTCAACCATTTTTCAAGCTTTGAAGGTGAGCTTCCATGGCTGAAAAAATTTCAGACCTTCACTTCCATTTTCGTTTCTGGTTTCCTCTTGATTTAATGGTCATTTTCTTCTTCTTTTTCACATCATTACATTGTTCTAACTTGGACCACATTTTCTAGGGTTTTTGAGCTTCAAATCCGAAAATCAAGAGTGCTTCTTGGAATTTTCTTGGTTCTTCATCTTGGTAAGAGGAAGATTAATCCTCCTCAACCTCTTTAGCAACTAGGAATCTTGTGTTTGATTTTTGGAAGAAAAACCACATGGTGGTTGTTCTTGAAATTGCTTGAAATTGATTTCTTGAATGTTATCTTAATTTAGCTTTGAGTAGTTGATTGAGTGGTTAATTATTCATGTAATTTTGTGATTGAAATCTATGATTGCTTGCTGGAAAATTCTGGTTGCTGGACCCCTGGATGTGCCACGGTTTTGGGGCTGTTTTGGGCTGGAAAATGAAGGGAAATGATGCTTAAATTTTGACCAATGCAAGGCTAATTAAATCAAGTAGTTAAGGTTGATCCAAGTGGACAAAATTCTGGTTGTTGGACCTTGGTGAGTGCCACGGTTTTGGGCTGTTTTAAGAGCAGAATTTTGGTTGACATTGTGTCAAGAATAATGCTAAGCAAATTAAGTAAAGGAAGACTAAACTAGTGAGAAGAAAATTGTAACCTAGGACCCTCTTGAGTGCCACGGTTTTGAGGGCTTGAATGAGGAAAAGATAACAAATTTGAGATATCAAGACTTGAATTAATCAAGTAATTAAACGTAGATTAATAGCGGGAAACTTGCAACAATAATTTTTATGATGGATTGTGGTTAAGACTTAGGAGATAAGCTAAATTTGGAAGGCAATTATAAGAATCAAATAACTTGGATCAAAATAACAAGTAAATGGACCTAATGATGTGAACATGACTTACTTGAAACCTTGGGAAGGCCACGACCTCTAGGTGAAAATTTGGGTTAAGATTCCATAACCCATTACTCGGATTACAAGTAATCGAAGAATACAAGAGATTAAGGATTTCATAAACCTTAATGAACCAATGAGATAATTTTCATAAGACTTGGAGATTTTAGAAATCCATAATGGACCTAAAATATGTTCCTTGAATTATAAATTGATATTATGTTGATATTGGGTTCTTTTTGGATGCAAATTTGCTTATTGCACTCTCTTGATCAAATGTGGTATATTATGCTATTGTATGAAATTGTGGATCATACATGTTCATGCATAGAGTCCTATGCATTGTGAATGTCCTTGTGGACTGTTGTAAGGCCAAGTTGCCTAGGAGATTGAACACACCTTAGTGCGGGTGCGAGTAGACAAGTGTGGGCCTTGTTATGACCTTGGGGGCGTCAGGGTGCGGGTCCTCCACAATGGGTAGTTGGTAGCTCCTTTGCCCGTGGGGCAAACCGATGTAAACGCACCGACGATCCGGACTTGACACTGTCCTATATCGTGATCTAGTGTAGAATGTCTGTGCAATGCCATGATTGTGCACGAGAAAATTTATTGATAGCACTGGCCTCGGCGTAGAGTCACGAGACATGTCTCCTGATCTTTCTCTCCGACTGTTTGAGTCTAGCTCCATGGAGTAGGAAATTGAATATTGTGTCCATGCATCGTGGAATATTTTGTCATCTGAAAATTATTGTTTACACGATATTTGACTGTCTGAATTTAACTGCCTGGATATGATGAATTATTCATTACCTTTATTAATGATTGCCTGACTGGTTATCTGTTTAAAAGCTTATTTATTGCCTTTACATGCTACGTGGGCGTTATGCGCCGTTCGGTTCTTGGTTGCTGTATTGGTATTGATGGTAGGATGTCTTACCTCTTTCCCTGTGCTTCTGTTATTGGCGGTTTATGTGCACCCTGTACTGATCGAAGACGACGGTGAAGAGACAGAAGATCCTGCCTTCCCCGGCTTCTGGCCTGCACAGGATTGACTCCTACTGCGACGATGTCTGCACGTATGCGCGGATTCTTGGGAGATGTGCGTCTGACCTTCCTTGGGGGGCCAGAGTGCTGGCACATCAACCTGAACTCCGACCGCTGCGTGTACTTGGGAGACGTGTCGATAGCACTTGCCTGGAGACGTCATGAGGCTCCTGTCCTCACTTGCTACCTCAGCTTGCGCCTGGAGTTTTACCTGCCTATCAGGGAGATGTGGGGTTCCCGTTATTACACTCCGCAGGAGGATTCGTTTGATTCCACCGCTCGGGCTCCGTCCCGCGCCTCTGTGGTTCCTATGGATGAGTCCTCGGATGAGGAAGATCCTGATGAGGGTCCTCCTGAGGATCCTGAATCGGTCCCTTTTTATCTGAGGGGTCGATGATCATTGGTGGCTACTGATGGCTGCCAGTGTTTTATTTTTGGGGGCCTGATGTACTTTTATTTTTGGTTGGGCTGTATATTTTGTATATGCATGTTTCCCTTGGGGTGGGTATAGTTTTGCTTTTTGATGATGGCCAGGCTTGTATTTATAAAACAGTTGTATTAAATTCTATATATATATATATGCATGCTATTCAGGTGCAAATTTCTGTGTATTGTTTTATTCGTTACTTTTATCCGCACTCCGTAGTATCCTTATTATTCTTATTATAAAAAAAAAATATTGCCAAGTTTGCTCACATGTTTAAACATTAATTAATTAAAATGAACCGGGTCTTAATCGTTTGTTTATTTAATTTTCGCATTTTATTTATTTGACAATGTGACGTTCCCTCTCAAAAAGGGGCGTTACATTTCATCTACATGGGAGATGTGACCATATCTTTGGCTTGGGGTCGCTATGATCCACTTGTTTTCTCTTTTGATGTTGTTGTATCGTTGGAGTTCTACATGCTGATACGCGAGGTGTAGGGTGATCGCGAGTATACCACACAGGAGGATTTGTTCTTATCCTCTGCACGAGCTCCTACTCGTGAGTCTGTTGCTCCTATGAGGATTTCCTCTTCTGAGGAGGATCCTAAGGAGGAACTTGAGGAGGACCCATCTGAGGCTCCTTCTTAGTAGTTGTTAAGGGCATGATACTTTTTGTAGCCTTGGTGGCTGTCTGTATATATATTTTTGGGCATGTAAAGCTTATGCTTTCTTTTCCTAAAACTGTTGATGTATCTAAATACTTATGTCATGTATCTTTTATATAAATGTATGGTTTGACATTCAAGTTAATTTCCGCTAAGTTTATGTTTTCCGCTTACAAAAAAAAATTACTAAGTTATTATATGCTTTATAAATGAACAAGTTACTATCTATATGTATATAAAACGGGCCTTAGCGTTATCTTTTGAGTTTCATTTTTGGTGTGATTGTCCCTCTCCAAAAAGGGTGTTACAGTTTTGAGGAAAGGTCTCCCTAGAATGAGTGGATCCTTACTAGATGGTTACTCCCCCTCCATCTCCAGAATATAAAAATCTACCGAAAAAATCAGTTCATCAACTTGTACCAATACATCTTCAATCAACCTAGGTGGATATGCATTACTCCTATTGGCCAATTGAATCACAACATCTGTAGCACGCAAAGGACTAAGTCCAAGAGAATTAAAAACAAACATAGGCATCATATTAATGAAAGCACCTAAGTCTAGCATAGCATGCTCAAATATGTGATTTCCAATTATGCAAGGAATTCTAAAAATCTTAGGATCCTTGCACTTATATGGCATCAGCTGGATGAGAGCTGAAACATTCTGCCCCATGCTAATTCTCTCATTGCCCTTCAGCCGCCTTTTGTTTGTACAAAGTTCCTTCAAGAACTTTGCATACTTCGGTATCTGCTTGATTGCATCAAAGAGTGGAATGTTGACTTCCACTTTCCTGAAGGTCTCAAGAAGCTCTCTACCCTTCTTAGCCTCATCTATCTTTCTAGTTTGAATGGTTCTCTGTGGGAAGGGAAGAGCTATGGCAGGCTGTTGCGGCTCATCAACAACTTTGTAGGGGATCTCACCTCTTTGTTGTATTGTTCTGGGTTACAATTATGTTGAAGAAGACTATGAAGGAAGGCGAGGTTGAATTGTCTGGATTTTAGTGGATTGACTTTTGATTACGGAGATGGTGTCTAGATGAGAATTCTTTAGTTACGTGCAGGTATGACTTCATGGAGGCATCGATGCCTGGCATGTCGACCGTGACACCAAGCATTTCGTGTATAGAGGGGAGGTGACTCTGCTTAGGAGTAGGACCTATCTTGGGGTTACTACTTTCACTTTCCATGCTTTAGTGCATGTGGAGTTCTTTATGCCCATTAGAGACCTATGGGGTGATCGACATTACACCCCTAGGGAGGATTCTATGGAGTCGACTGCTAAGACTCCCGTCCGTCATGACATGCCTCGACCGAGAATTTGCCATTCTGGTTCCAAAGGAAGACCAAGTGGGAGATGTTACCCTTCAAGTGTTTGGACTTGGGCCTTCGAGTTTTTATATGGTAGTTGTACACGTCTTCTACTGTTCAGATATGTAAGTATTATGTTTTGTGTTACCAGTACTTTATGTTAAGGATATATTGGTATATATGGAATGTATTTTCTTTTAGTGGTTGTATTTAGGGAACTGTGTACTACATATACTTCATTCGTGGCTCATTTTTTCTTTATATGCACAATGATTAAATTTAGAAACCTATTGTTGAGTTGTAGCATGACAAAATTTAGTGACCGAGGTATAATGACGATTGTGTCGTGGTTATTAAATCAAGGGGTGTTACACTCATAGTCTCGTGTCCCATATTAATGTGTCCTCCTCTTCCACGTGCCATTTTCTTTCTTCAGAGTCAAGCTAAATAAAACACAAAGAAAGTCAGATGTAACTTTCCGGAAACCAAACACAGAGAATCACACAACACAAACAAGACAAACCTAACCACAAAACCTAAAAGAAGACTTAAACCGAGAGCTCTGATACCAAACTGGTGTAACGCCCCTTTTTGGAGAGGGTCAATCACACCGACATGACAAATTTCATAAAGAGAAACTAAAAAAAAAACCTAGTTTATAAAACTTTTGCTAGTTTATCAAATAAGTGTATGAGTTTGTCAATTTCTTCTTTTCGCTTTTCTTAATATATATATGGTAAAACATAAACTTAGTGGAAAATAACATAAAGAACATTATATACATCCAGCCGGAATATACATTTCATGAGTACTTATATACATCAAAAGATCTTGGAAATGCATAAGTAAAAGTTTCATATGCCCAAAAAGGATTACATACATTATCCTTCCAAAATAATAAAAACATTAAGCCCCTAAAAAGTTACAAGCTATTTGTCAAGTCACACAACTGCTGAGGAGGACCCTCCAATGGATCTTCCTCCGACTCATCAGATGATAAGATTATCAGAGGATGCATACCTTGACGAGTAGGAGTCCGTGCAGAGGACACCTCACTGTCCTCCCAAGGGGTATAATTAAAAACACCCCAAAGCTCCCTAACAGGCATGAAAAACTCCAATCGTACAATAGTGTCAAAAGAAAAGAAGGGAACTTCATCCCGAGTCCTACGAATAATCACAGAAACGTCTCCCGTGTATTTAATGTGTTCTGAGCTCCAATCTATCCTCTAGGCATCTGAACCGCCATGAAACAAAACACTCACGTAACCCAGAAAGTTTCGATTTGATGCCATCATGAACACAGGAGAATCAGCCCAGTCAAAAAGGGTGAAAACTCTCTTTGTCTTCCCCTCGATCTTTATCAAGCATAAAATAATATAGCGCAAAATAGCATAACAAAGAGGTGAGATATCCAACATCACTACTAACATGGCAGTAAAGAAATAGAAACGACACATGACAGCATACAGCACAACAAAAATAATAAGTAGTATCAAGATTTCGAAAATAAATAGTTTAATAATGCAAGCAGTCATAATATCAGTAAAAGAAACAGTTCCATAATCATATATATAGATGCCAGGTAAATATGTTGACCGACTATGCATATGCACAAAGTACCAAAATCCTACTCCATGGAGCTAAACCCTACATCTGAGAGAATTATTAAGGAGACATGTTTGTATCTCGTCAGCCTCAAATCAAGTGCTTCAATATCAACAAATTGTTCAACATGGCTTATACAAGACATTCTTCACAAGATCGCGATATAGGATAGTGTCTCGGGCCGAATCGTCGGTGCGTTTGCATCGGTCTGTCCCATGGCACAGAGGAGCTACCAACTGCTCATTGTGAGATACCCATACCCCGACGCCCCCAAGGTCAACAAGTGACCTACACTAGTCTACTCACACCCGCACTAAGGTGTGATTCATCTCCTAGGCATAAAGCCTTACAAACACAGTCCACTGGACTTTCACAATGCATGATGACTCAATGCATATACATATATATTCAACAATAATATAAATTTTTCCATAATCATGCGCCATAATTGGCCAATTTAATTATCAACAAATCCTTGGTCCCACTTATGGACCCACAACAATGCATTGTCTGATTCTCAATTGCGAAAACATACTTTTAAGGTTTGATATAAAATTACACTTCAACTTCAACATTTGTCCTATTAAGCCCCTTTAAGGGAATTCTCTAGTATTCTTCACCTAATCTTTGTTGATCTAATTAAACAAGTCATTTTTTTGTTCTAAACAAAACTCACTTAGAATAATTATTTTAAGTTTCTCAAAACCTCACTCATACTCATGTTCTTTCTTTGGCCAAAAAAAAAATCACGCTAGGTTATAGGATAAAATTTCATTCTTTTCTTTTTCCATTTTATGAATTCCTAATTAAGTATCAAATCACCTAATTACTTAAGTTTTGACTTAATGCAAGAAAAAAAATTCCATTGGGTGCTCTACAAGGTCGTGGGCTTTAGGGGATAGGAAATCCAAAATTTTTCATCACCTCACTAATCACTCATCATTTAATTGCTTAAGTCCCAAATTAGTACACAAATTCCATCATGGGCCCATCATTGCGCCTCTTGGCCATGAGCCTCCAAGCAAAAGGGGTAACAATCCTTTGCCTTCCATACATACTTCTAAGTATTCAAAATATTCCACATCCATCAAGTTATACATTTGCAAGTAGTAAAATCATACAAGACAAAATAACCACAAAAATAACCAAGAACTATACAACAAAGTGAGTAACCCTCACTTAGATTCCTCACTATCAACACAAACACATGTTCCTCACCACCATGATAGGTTGAAGAGGATGATCTCCCTCTTACCTAAAGAGACAACAAGAAAAGCAAGCTCCTTTGTGCCTTTTGAAATTCGTCCAACTCCTTCACCAAAATCCTAGGATGATCAAACTCACATAATCAATAATCAAAGCTTGAAAAGTGAAGTCCTTGATCACCAAGGTGATCAAGAATCATGAAAATAGAGGAGGGAAAATGAAAATCAAGAACCTTACCTCAAAGCTAGTTTAGGGCTTTATGGAATACGATGAAGATGGAAGAATCAAGTGATAACTTCAACACAAGAAAACTTCTATGTGACAAGGGGATTCAAGAACCAAGATTGGTTGGAGCAAACAAGGGTGGATGGCCAAAAGAGTGAGCTTGGCTGTGAGAATGGAGAGGAAATGGAAAGGAAAGAAAAAAAAATGAGAGAAAAGGGGAAAAAGGTGAGAATAAAAGGTGAAACTTGTTTGAAAATGAAAAGTGATGCTTAAGTGAAAAAGATGAGAAGCTTTTTTTTTTCCCCCAAAAGCCATGGGGTCCAAGGAGGAGAGGGGAAAGGTGAAGCTTCCTTGAGAAGCTTGGTACAAAGCTTCCTTGAGAAGCTTTGTGCACTTTTTGAAAAAGTCAAGGGTGATGTCATTTTGATGATGTCATCTTGGTGATGTCATTAAATTGCTCTCTAGAAAAGATGACTAACACTCTACTAAAGTTATTATCTAGTGGACAAAAGTTATAGTTAACTAAACTAGCATTTATTGTCTACCAAATATTAAAACGTACCACGATTTTATTTATTAGATAAAATCTCAAAAAACAAAACTTCGTAAACTATGTCCGGCCTCAGGTTTAGTAAGATTCCCCGTCACTGTTTCCACAGTCCAAGGTTTTCTAGCCTCGGGAAAAATATTTTATTTTTTCGGCCCTGCTCAATGCGCACATAAATCGAAAAATATATTAAAATAATCAAAATCACCAAAATAATTCACAAAAATCACAAATATTATAAAATGAATATATATCATGAAATAAGTAATTTTCGGGGTGTTACAGTTCTCCCTTTCTAAAAAGAAATTTGATCCTCGAAATTTGTCATACCTTAGAATAGATGTGGATATTGTTCTTTCATCTTGTCCTCTAACTCCCACGTTGTGTCTCTGGTTATGTCATTCTAGACCACCTTCACCAATGGAATTTCTTTTCCTCTGAGTTACTTCACTCTCCTATCCTCGATCTTTACAGGAAGTGCTCATAGGTTAAATTCTCTTTCAATTGTACCATATCTGGTGTTATGACATGGGTGGGATCAGGAATATACTTTCACAATTGCGACACATGGAAGACACTATGAAGGTTAGAAAGAAAAGGTGGTAAAGCTATTTGGTAGGCTATTGGACCTATCCGACGAAGAATTTGATAAGGTCCGATGAATTTAGGAGTGAGTTTTCTAGATTTAAGAACTCGACCGACCCCAGTCGTAGGTGTGACTTTCAAAAACACATGCTCGCCTTCCTCAAACTCAAGAGGTTTTCTCCTTTTGTCCGAATAGTTTTTCTGTCGACTCTAAGTCGTCTTTATCTTTTCCTGAATCATCTTGACCTTTTCCATTGTTTGTTGTATAAGATCAGGTCCAATCGTAAGATGCTTTCCATCTTGGTACTAATACATAGGTGTTCTACACTGTCATCTATATAGCATCTCATAGGGTGCCATCCCTATACTCAAGTGATAACTGTTATTGTAGGTGAACTCTATCAAAGGTAAAAGGTCATCCCAACTTCCAGTCTGTTCTAAGGTACAAGCTTTAAGCAGATCTTCTAGCGATTGGATCGTCCTTTCTGATTGACCATCAGTTTGAGGATGATAAGCAGAAATTAAACGAAGTTTCGTTCCTATTGCTTCTTGAAGACTTTGCCAAAATCTTGATAAAAACCTCAAATCTCTATAAAAAATAATACTAGAAGGCACACCATGCAGTCTAACAATCTCACCAATATACAACTGGGTTAACTTCTCCATTGAATACCTTATGTTAATCGGTAGGAAGTGTGCAGACTTAGTAAGCCGATAAAAAAATACCCAGATTGAATCATAACACTTTCGGGTCTTTGACAATCCAACCACGAAATCCATTGCAATACTATCCAATTTCCATTCGGGAATAGTTAGAGGTTGCAACATTCCTGATAGTCTCTGGTGTTCAACCTTAGCTTTTTGAAAAACTAAGCAAGATGACACATGTTGAGCTACATCTCTCTTCATTCCAAGCCACCAAAATAACCATTTCAGATTTTGGTACATTTTAGTCATTCCAGGATGCATACTTAACCTACTGGTATGAGCTTCATCAAGAATTGCTTTCCTAAGCTCCAGATCATTGGGTATACAGATCTTACCTTTGAACTTTAAGATTCCATTAGGTCCTTCCTCCACTGTTGACACATTGTCTTGCCTCATTAGCTCTCTTTCCTTTTGCAAAAATTTGTCACCTTACCGCCTCTCTCGAATTTCTTCCATTAAATCATTCAAAATAGTAACCATGTTCAAACGAATTCTCCCTGGTGCCAATTCAACAGATAACCACATATCTCTAAACTACTCTATCTATTCCTTTTCCTTGATCATCATAGTAGACATATTAAGCATCTTTCTACTCAAAGCATCTGCCATGACGTTTGCCTTTCTAGGATGATACTGGAGTTAAAAATCGTAGTCTTTCAAAAACTCCAACCACCTTCTCTGCCTCATGTTTAACTCCTTTTGCTCAAACAGGTACTTCAGACTCTTATGGTCACTGTAGACATTAAATGTTGCTCCATACAGAAAGTTCCTCCATATTTTCAAAGTAAACACCATAGCTGCTAACTCCAAGTCATGTGTAAGATAATTCTTTTCGTGTATTCTCAACTGCCTTGAAGCATACACCACCACTTTCTTATCTTGCATGAGCACACATCCTAATCCTTGATGTGAAGCATCATAATACACCTCAAAGGGTTCATTTGGATCGAGTAGAACTAAAACTGATGAAGTAGTCAGTCGTCTCTTCAACTCTTAAAAACTTTCTTCATAAGCATCGGTCCACTCAAAAGCTTGGTTCTTCCTCGGAAGTTGAGTGAGAGGTCCTGCTATCTTAGAAAATCCTTCAACGAATCTTTAATAATAACCAGCTAATCCCACAAAGCTTCGAATCTCAGTCACGGTCTTCAGCTTTTCCCATTGTAGAACTGCTTTGACCTTTGACGGATCCATTGCAATCCCATCCTTCAAGATTACATGACCCAATAACTTAACTTCTTCCAGCCAAAATTCATACTTTGACAACTTGGCATACATCTTTTTCTCTTTCAGGATTAGGAGAACTATACTGAGATGTTCAGCATGTTCCTCCTAATTTCGAGAATAGATCAGAATGTCATCGATAAAAACAATGACAAATCTATCTAGGTAAGGATGAAAGATTCTATTCATGTAATCCATGAATATGGCAGGTGCATTCGTCACTCCAAACGACATCACAAGATACTCATAATGCCTGTAACATGTACAAAAAGCTGTCTTGGGGATATTATCTACCTTCACTCAGATCTGATGATAGCCAGAACGCAAGTCAATCTTGGAGAAAATAGCGGCCCCTCTCAGCTGATCCATCAAATCATCTATCCTCGGAAGTGGATACTTGTTCTTAATTGTGACCTTGTTCAGCTGGCTATAATCTACATATAAGCACGAAGTTCCATCCTTCTTCTTGACCATCAACACTGGTGCTCCTCAAGGTGACACACTAGGCTTGACAAACTGCCTTTTCAGAAGCTCCACCAACTATTTCTTAAGTTCAACCAATTCTGATGGTGACATCCTGTTCAGCGCTATAGATATAGGACCAGATATAGGTACAATATTGATAGTGAACTCTATCTCCTGTTCCAGCGGTAAACTAGGTATATCATCAGGAAAGACTTCGAGAAACTCTTGACTACTGAAATAACAGTCACATCCATCTCGCTCTTGACTTCTAAGGAAGACAATATCATGTATCCCTGAGCTCCTTCTCTTAAGAAAGCTTTAACTTAGTTGGCCGTTAAAAATCTAGAAACTTCAGACTTAGGGAAAACTAAGGTTTTGTTGGAATAATCCAACAGGATATGGTTAGAAGATAACCAATCCATTCCTAAGATTATGTCTATTTGAAAAAGAGGTAAATATATCAAATCAACAGAAAAGATTCGACCTTCAATAGATAAAAGATAGTTCAAATAAACTTGGGTAGTAACAATAAGTTTAGCAGTAGGGGTAGAAACACTTAAATCATAAGGTAAAGAAGACACATGTAACCTTAATCGATGCACACAATCATAAGCAATAAAAGAATAGGTCGCCCCTGAGCCATACAGTATAGTTAAAAGATTACCTCATATGGCACACTTTCCCTGTATCAGATCTTCGGATTTGGAGGCTTCTGCTCTACTCATTGTGTAAACTCTGCCTCCTACTTGAGGTTTGGCAGCTCACACATTACTGACAGAAGGCTTCGCCTTGGGTTGGTTGCAATCTCTAGAGATATGTCTCGGTTTTCTACATCTGAAGCAGATAATCCCTTTGATTGTACAATCCCTTGTCTGGTGGTCCTTTCCACATTTCAAACAATTTGGCGAATATGCCATAGTCTGACCAACTCTATTGCCACTGGAACTTCCACTGGGACCTCCACCTTGTGATTGTTGTTATTTATTCCCTGGTGGTCGGGAATAGGGTTTCCTCTTAAAGCAATTTACGTTGTTGTTGTTTCCCCTTTGGAACCTAGAAGGTCCAAAGTTATGAATCCTCGTGTCCCTTAATTGATCTAGCTCTTCAATCCTTTGACACTTATCCAACAAAGCTGGGAACTGCTCAATTCCCAAAGGCAATACTGCCCTCTTTAGATCATGTCTTAGTCCTTCTTTGAATTTGCGGCACCTCCACTCCTTGTCAGGTTGGAGCTGGAAATACCTTGAAAACTTTGACAAGCTTTCAAATCTTGCAGCATACTCACTAACTATCATGTTTCCTTGTTTCAGACAAAGAAACTCCATCTCCTTGGCATGCCTCGCACTCGCAGGAAAATACTTCTCCAGGAACTTGTCCTTGAAGACTTCCCATGTAATTACTCTGCCCTCAGCTTCTATCAATCTTTGCACTCCATTCCACCAATCTTCAGCATCTCCGACCAGTATGAAGGTAGCATAAGTTACATTCTGGTCATCGGCACAGCCCATCCCTCAGAATATCTTCTCTGGTTCCTTGATCCAAAGACTAGCTTTTTTCGGATCGAACTCCCCTTTAAACTGAGGTGGGTTGTTACGGCGAAATTCTGACAAATTCTGGGCTTCCGCCGTCGCCTCTTGCTGTTGTGCAGCTCTCTCATTTTGTTGTACAATGACATTAGCCATCCGCTGCATCGCCTCAGCCGCTGCAGCCATACTATCTGTAACACCCCAGAAATTGCTTGTTTCGTGATTTATATTCATTTTATAATATTTGATATTTTTGTGAATTTGTGTGAATTATTTCGGTGATTTTGATTATTTTAATATATTTCTCGATTTGCGTGCATATTAAGCGGAGTTGAAAAAATAAAATATTTTTCAAGGCCAGAAAGCTTAGGACTGTGAAGCGGTACATGGGACTCTTACTAAACCCGAAGCCGAACACAATTTACGAAGTTTTGTTTTTCAAGGTTTTATTTGATAGATAAAATCAGGGTACATCCTATTATCTAATAGACAATAAATATTGGTTTTGTTAATTGTAATATTTGTCCATTGGATAATAACTTTTAGTAAAGTACAAGTCATCTTTTCTAGAATGTTCACTTTATGACATCATCCATGGGACATCATTTGTTGAATTTTTAAAAAAGTGAAACAAAGCTTCTTAAAGAAGCTTCATCAAAACTTAATGAAAAAGCTTTCTACCAAGCTTGTTGGAGAAGCTTCTCCCTTCTCTCTTCTAATGTGTGGCTATGATTTTGAGTGGCAAAAAGATGACCACTTTCATCTCTTCACTAAAGTTTCATTTCACTTCATCTCTCCAAAAAGCTACACATTTTTCTCTCATTTTTCTCTTATTTTTCCATTCTCTCTTTTCTCTCCATCCTCACGGCCAAGCTCACTTCTCTACCCTCTATGTTTGCTTAATTTCAAAAAACCACCTTGCTTGAAACTACACCTCACTTGAAGACTTTTTCTTGTTGGAATCATCTCCAAAAACTCTCATCTTCATCATTTTCTTTCAAGCCCTAACTTGAAGCTCTAAAGATGAGGTTCTTGATTCTCATTTTCTCTTCTCTTTTTCGTGTTCAAGGACCACCATTTTTTATCTTTGGCCTTCTCCTTTTCAAGCTTTAGGAGTTAATCTTGTGAGTTGAAAATCCTAGGGTTGGTGGAGGTGTTGGACGAAAATCATCAAGGAGGTTCTAGAGCAAGCTTGGATGACCAAATGGTAATGTAATCTCACTTTGTTCATTTCCCTTCTCTCAGCAAGAAACAAAACAAAAGCTATCACATTTCTCTTCCTATAACCTCATGGCCAAATCCCATGCACCAACATCTAACCACTTTTAATTCAATCCAACCATAGATCTTGAATCTAAACACCATTGTAAGACATTTTCATGTTGAGACCATCTTCAAATTCATCCATCTTTAAGTGCTTTTGCTAAGCTCAAGATTTGAAGAACTTTAGGTGAAGCTTTGAATCTTCACTTCTAATCTTATTTTCAAAGTATTAAACTATGATCTTGATCCATGGTTGTCTTCTATCAAGCTTTAGATATAATGCTTATATGCTTGTTGTCTTAAGGTTTTGTTGGTGGTGGTGGACGAAAATTCAAGGAGACTTCAAGGAGCTTCCTTTTGATCTTCTCTTGAGGTAAAAGGGAGATTAACCTCATCGACAAAACAAGGTGGTGAGAAAATAGAAATTTTGTGTTTGTAAGTGATGAATCCATGTGAGGATTCCTTCACTTGATTATGTGGTTATGGTTTGTGCTTACTTGTTGAATATGTGCTTATTCACTATGTGTGATCATATGACTTTAACTTGGTTTGTGTTTATCTAGCTTTATGTGGTTATATTATGTTGATAATATGTATGAATTGTTATGCTTGCTTATTGTCTATATGTGGTTATGATATGCCTGAAACTATTATGGTAGAATCTTTATGGTTGAATTAACGCTAAGAATCATTTGAGAAAGGAAAGAAATTTTGGTCCTAATGACCACCAAGGCTCACGGCCTCTATGCCCATGTTGGGTGATCCAAGTTAAAGATATTTGGTTGATTATGAATTTATAAGATTAGGTAACTATAAATTTGATTAAGGACATACAAAGTGGAAAAAGAAATGACTAAGGTTTTATAATTTAAAAAGGAAGTGATTTTTCGATCATGGAGACTAAATTAGGATGAAGGTTTGAAACTTAAAGTAATTTGTTTAAAAAGAGTTTTAAAAGGTGATTTGAGACTTAAAATATTTTATTTGAATGGGATGGAACAAAGTTTTTATTATTAGATTTTGATTATGATGATGGAAAATAAGTTTTAGAATGTGATTTGGAACCCAAAGTATTCCATTTAAGAGAATTTTAGTAAAGGTAATGGAGAAAGCTTTTAGTAAATTAATATAATGCGGATTTTGGAGAGAACATTGGAAAATGTTTACACAATTGTGAAAATACTAAATTGCTGTCGTGTGGATGTGCTGAACCCGGGTGGATCAGTGTTATTATGTAATTGTATGGATGGTTATATGATATCATTGATACTAATGGTATTAGACAATTGTATGGGCGGTTGTTTTTATATCATTGGGAACAGTACCATGGTGGCTTGAGTTATGCATTGAACATCATACAGTCAGTGTCTGTATGACTTTTGTTGCCTAGGAGTGAATGAGAATTGAGTAGTGTGATCCAAGGGAAGGATCTCAGGGTGCGTTAGGGCGAGGTAATTCATCTAATGACCTAGTTGTCACATTATATACCTCTGGCCATGAAGAACCATTGTAACGCACTGACGAGGAACCAACAAGCACTATGTCTTTTCGCATCAAGCGTAGACTGTCATTAAGGGTGGCAAAGCTTCTGGGCCATTCATATATGAAATTGAGTATTAGCTCTGTAATACCCTTGTGAGGATGCCACATTTATGATGCAATAAAATAAAATAAAAATATTACCTAAGTTACAAAACGTTTAATACATAATTAATATGAGTTGTAAAATTTTTCCTTTTTATATTGGATATCATTAAATAAAATAACATGAAACATAAAATAAGGCAAACTGTTATCACACACATAATATACATATGATTTTGTCTTAAGTTATATAAATAATTTATCACTACAAATATTTAAATAAAGTAGTAAAGCGTTAGTGTAATACAAAACATAGATATGCCCAAGTGCACATCAAAGTTTTCTAACCCTCTAAAGGATCACTCTCAGATGAAACCTCGGGTGATAGAAATCCAGGATGTCTCACAGTTCTATGGACAGGAGTCTGTGCTGTTGACACTATACTGATCTCACTAGGGATACGGAAAAGTCCTCCCCACTGACGCCTCAGATCCAAAGGTATCTCCAGATGTAGATATAAAGTAGTAGTAAACACTGGCTCAACATCAAACTCTCCACGTAAGGACACAGTCAGACGTCCCAAGTAGATCACCGATCCTCGATTCTCTCGTAGTCGCCAAGCCTCTGAACCTCCATGAAACTCCAATCTCACGAAACCAAGAAATCCTGGCAACGCCATGATCACAGAATCAGTCCAAAGGATATGGATGATCGGATGGCTCGCACTTGTCGAACTGGTCGTCCGTCTGCTGATCCTATAATACCTCAAGGGGCTGTTCATCTACCTCTTCCTCAAACTCTTTACAGAAATAAAATAATAATACAGAAACACATACAAATAAAGAGGTGAGACAATCTTGCATCAATACCAGTATAGCAAATAAGAAAACGACAATACAACAGATATCACAGTTTAATACAATAAAGCATATTATGACATCATAAATAATAACATAATTTGACATAATAAGACATACTACAGTATCATAAATAAACACGCAATTTAGCACATATAATATCATAATTAATAATGTTATGATGCATGACACAAATACAAATACAATATGACTCGTTCCTACTCCATGGAGCTAGACACAGACATCAGAGAGAATGACCCGAAGAGAACTATCAGTACCTCAGGCTGCCCAACCAAACTATTACACTGTCAAACGTCGTGTCTATAGCCCACTGTCCAACGTAGTGTAGTAGTACACAGTCCAAACACGTCGTGCACTACAAGCATTGTACTAAACAGTCTTCCCAAGATCTCGATTAAGTATAGTGCATGTCGAGATCATTAGTGTGTTGCCAGTTACCACGACCCAGAGGAGCGACCAACTGTCCACATGTGGAATACTCAGCACACTAATGTCTCCAAGTCCACACAAGATGAACCACACTACGCTTATCACACCGACAACATGGCATAATTCGTCTCGTCAATCAATCGCCAATTGATCAACCAAATTGGCATAACTCAATGTATGAATAAGAACAATAATTACCAAATTACCCTTAGTCTCAAAATATTATCATATTTACAAAAACGCCCTCAATCTAAAAAATTCCAATATATAGTACGTCACCACTTACAGTACCATATCTCAATATGTCCGGGTCTACCACTTTGGCCCGACAGCAAAACTAACTATTCTAATTAATCGCGTACAAATTTTATCGCATTTTCACAATCGCATCGCTTTTACAAATATTTTTAAATTGCGTAAATATATTTTGTTATTTTTAAAATTGCGTAGTGTTTTTAAATCGTTTTCTTAATCGCGTAAGATTTTTAAATTGTTTTCTTAATCGAAAAGCTTTAAAATCTCTATTTTAAAAGTGCGTAAGCTATTTTTCATACTTTTAAACTACGTAGAATATTTTCCTTACGTTATAAATATATTATAAAATGTTCTCTTTTATTTGTCTGTTTCTAATAAATTTTTGACAGCATTTTATCTATAAAATCTATTAAAATTGTGTTATCTACGTTTTTCCTTTAAAAATTCTTTTGTTTAGTTTATTACTACGAAATACACTTTGAAAATTACTATCATGCTTTAAAACTCAAAGATAAGTATTTTTCAAGAATTTTATTCATTTTTCTTCTATACCATATTTCTAATAAAAATTAGTTTACTTCTTTAAGTCTTGAAAATCCATTGCAAATGTATTCTTTCTAGGTTAAACATCTAATCTACACTTAGAAAATAAAGTTTGGATTGATTACCTATTAAGAAGGCATGTTGGCCGAATTTTACAAAACTTTGGCATTTGATCTTTGGATCACTTTCTATCTCATAAATCATTTTAGAACTCATTGATTTACCTAAATCCATTTAGTCCCTCTCTTAGAAAATGGTTGAGAACATTTTGGTTCTCTTTTTCTTGTTGAAGCCGAAAGCTCCATGGTTGTGTTCTTTGGAACACTCATGCAAACCTTACATTTTATTCACATCCTAATTAATAATCATGCATATATCAACACATGCAATATATTTTAAAGCTTATAGACATGCATACAAACAATATCAAACACAAATAGGAAAGCATTTAAACAATCAAACAAGTGAATCCTTATGGATTCTTCACACATATACAATCCATTTCCTCATCACCACACTTGGTTGATGAGATTAAATCTCCCTCTTACCTTAAAGGAAGATAAAACCTTCTACTCTCCTTCCTATGGATTTCGTGTGGTCCTCCAAAGAAACCTAACATGCTCAAACAAATTTTTAAAAGTTATAACTATAGGAGAAAAATACAAACCATGGATCAATCATGGCTTAGAACCTTAGAAATGAAGTGAGAAATGAAAAACAAGAAGTTTCACCTTGTAGGAAAAATCTCCAAAGTAATTTTCCAAGCCTAAGATGAAGGATTTTGGAAGAACTCTCAACTAGAGATATTCTTAGAATGGTGTTTAGGTTTGAGAAAGTAGGTTAGATGAAATTTTTGAAGGTTGGAAGTGTGATTTGTGGGTGTTGGCCGAATGGTCTTCAAAGGAGAAAGCTATGGAGTTTTCTCTTGGTTTCTTGCTTTTGGAAAATGTTGAACATGAATAATAATCAAATGACACTCCTTCCTCCTATGCATGGCCGTAGGACTCACTAAGGAGGTGGCCTCCTTGTTTGACTTCTCCTATCACCCAATAGCCCTAGATTTGATCAAAGGTTGATATCAAAGCTTGGCCTCCAAGCTTGTCTCTCATTGGTGCATGAAAACCTAGTCATCCAAGTGACTAAGCCTTTCTTGAAGCTTCTTGAACCTCCTTGCTTAAGCTTGGCCGAATTGCCCTAATGGAGAGCAAACCAAGTTTGTGATCCATTTGGTCTTCTAGTTACATTTAGGTGCATTTGATTAATTTATTTAGTTACTTGCCTAACTATATAGTTACTTAGGTTAACTAAGTTAGTCTTGATATTTTGAGATCATTGTCTAACTAGAACTTAACTAGGTAGCTAACTAGGTTACTTCACTTAGTTACTACATAAGCCTTCTATGTTAACTTAGTTAGGTTTTAAGCTAACTTAGTTAAACCTTCTAGTTTGATTTCAACAAGTCTAACCACTTTTGTGGACTTGTTTTCTATTGGTCCAAACCTTCCAAGCCTACATTGTTGACTTGTTCCTATTGGTCTAGAATTTAGTCTAGCTAGAAACGTTGACTGGTTCACTAAACGTGAGTCCCATAGACTTTTTTGGGTCCATGGTTATTTTGGAGCAGATTTCTACTATTTTTGAGACAGTAGGTACTGTCAAATAAAATAATATTATAATATTATTTTATTGCACAGTTAAATCCTAAAAATTAAAAAATTAATATTCGTATCACTTGGAATTAGGTTTAGTAAGATCCCCCAGCTCCGAATAATTAAAATAAGATTTTTCCAGCCCAAAAATTATTATTTTCTTGACTCGGAGTAAATCACACAAAACACTCAAATATGAACACGAAATAATCAAATAAATTTTATAGCATACAGAAAGCATAAAACAGTACAATCAGGACAAAACGATCATTTATCCAAAAGTTGGGGTGTTACAAGCTCCATGGAGTAGGAACTGGTTCGTTATGCATACACATGGCCAGTACACATATTGTCGTGGCATGGTCAACATACATATTGTGGTGGCATAATCTTTACATACCTATTGTGGACATCTGTTGTTATAGTGCTATCAATGTTTATATTATTATGAGATATGCTTTCTAATGATATATATGAAATTGATAACTTGAATATATCTGCAATATTTGTATGTATGGAATGACTTTGTCATTTATATCATTTTTCTTCGCTACCATTTTGGTATGCGATGTAGGGGATCTCACCTCTTTGTTGTATTATTCTGGGTTACAATTATGTTGAAGAAGACTGTGAAGAAAGGTGAGGTTGAATCATTTGGATTTTAGTGGATTGACTTCTAATTACGAAGATGGCATCTAGACGAGATTTCTTTGGTTACGTGTGGGTATGGCTTCATGGAGGTATTGATGCTTGGCGTGTCGACCATGACACTGAGCATTTCGTGTATAGAGGGGAGGTGACTCTGCTTAGGAGTAGTACCTATCTTGGGGTTACTACTTTCACCTTCCATGCTTTAGTGCATGTGGAGTTCTCTATGCCCATTAGAGACCTGTGGGGTGGTCGGCATTACACCCCTAGGGAGGATTCTATGGAGTCGACTGCTCAGACTCCCGTCCGTCGCGACATGCCTCGACCGGGGAATTTGCCCGTTCTGGTTCCAAAGGAAGACCAAGTGGGAGATGTTACCCTTCAAGTGTTTGGACTTGGGCTGGGTCGAGTTTTTATATGGTAGTTGTACACGTCTTCTGTTGTTACTAGTATTATGTTTTGTGTTACCAGTACTTTATGTTAAGGATATATTGGTATATATGGAATGTATTTTCTTTTAGTGGTTGTATTTAGGGAGCTGTGTACTACATATACTTCATTCATGGCTCATATATTCTTTATATGCACAATGATTAAATTTGGAAACCTATTGTTGAGTTGTAGCACGCCAAAATTTAGTGACCGTGGTATAATGACAATTGTGTCGTGGTTATTAAATCAAGGGGTGTTACAATTAGGTGGTATCAGAGCAGGTCATCCTGTTGAGCTAGGGTATGGACTGACTATGCTTAGATATGTTAGAAGTTTTTATATGTTGTGCACTCCCGTGTCTCTTGGTTGAGATGATGGAAAGGAATGCATGGCTTGCCATAGATTGAAGGTTAGTAGTTACTGTTATATAGTTACATGATATTGAGGATTGACTTACTCAATATGTAATGTTCTGTGTGGACAAAAAACTCTGACTTCACCTAGGCGTACTAGGAGAATAAGAGTTCTTTTAGTAAGGAGTCTAGCTAGTATGACTGAACTCTTTTAGAATTTGTTGCATTTACACCTTTTGCTGTGATATCTCTAAAGTCCAAGCTTTAGTCTTTCAGGCTTGTGGTTAAGTTTGTTTGATTTGTGTTGCGTGATTCTTTGTGTTTGGTTTCTGAAAGGAGCCAATATTGTTTGAAAGGGATTGCAATTGGTTTTTGTTATATTTTGATTTGTTTGTCTTTGAAGGAAAGCAATGGCTCGTGGTAGGCGTACGCGTGTAAATATGGGGCGCGACAACGATGGGATGGCTGCGACTACAGAAGCAATGCAAAGAATGGTTGACGTAACAATACAACAGAATCAGAGGGCCACTCAGCAGCAGGAATTGATAGCCGAGGCTCATATTTTGTTAGAGTTAAATCAGTCTCAGGATATGGGACCCTATAACGTTGGACCATATTGGTTCCAAAGGAGGAGAAATCGTAAGGCCAAGCAATTCTAGTGGAAACTGTAACATCCCAAAATTTCCTATCTCTTAAACAATAATTTTGACAGTTAACAGAATTTCACTGTTTAGTGATTTCTGAGCGCTGTAAAATTAATTTGATTATTCCGTCAGCGTATTTGATCGTTTTGAGTGATTTACTCCGTGTCAGGAAAATAAAAATTTTCAAGCCGGGGAAAACTTTACGTAATTTAATTTTTACCGTTAGGTAATTAATTTACGTAATCTGATTTGATATTTATGCATTTTCTAATTTTTGTATTTTTGTGGATGATTATATTTTTTTGACTGTATGTGGGCCCATGTGGTCCTATGTGGGCCCAGGTGGCCATACGTGGGCCCAGGTGGGTCCCACAAAGTGAAAAAAAATTTCTACGCATAGAAAAATTTGTACTGTTTAGACGGAGACAGGGGATCTTACTAAACTTGAATCCGGAAACAGTTTTTAAAATTTTATTGTACTGTGTTTTGTACTGTATTTAATTATCAGATGATAAAAATACAGTAAAAATATTATTTGTAGGATACGAGAATAAATATTATACTGCGTAGTCAACAAAGAGAACTTGACTTGATTTATATCCTTGGATGAGAATACTTAGTTTGAATATTAACCATTGATTTAATCAAAGGTTAAGAAACAAACTTAATAAAGAAGCCTTGGATAATAACCATTGATTTAATCAATGGTGTGAGAATAAGCTTAGTTAGGAAGGCTTTGATATCAACCATAGATGTAATCAAAGGTGTAGAATTGGTCTTGAAAAATGACAAAGACCATTTATAACCATTGGATTTAGATTAAATCAAGGGTGGAGATTTAATCTTAAAAAGTAACAAAGACCATTTATGACCATTGGATGAAGAATCAATCAATGGTGGAGATTTGGTCTTCTAAAGTAGCAAAGACTAATTAGGACCCTTGGATTTAAAGTTTGAAGGAGCAATCTTGACCATTAATTTTGGAGACACATCTAAGGGCTAGAATTTAAAGGAGAAAGATCCAATGGCCTAGATTAAGTCTTCTAACCTACCTAAATCTACCTAAATCCTAACCATTGAATTAATCAATGGCTAGAAATGCTTCAAATGGTGGCAAATAATGAAGACAACTTTATTGAATGCATTATGAAGAGAAGGTGATGGTTTTGGAGTGTTTAGAAGACAAAGAGACAAGCTTTATGTCATTTTTTGCATGTCTTGGTCAATGTTTCATCATAATTGATCATTATTGATCAATTTGCACTCAAGGAGAATGCATTGGAGGGGAGCTACGAAATTGAGAAGCTTTAGGACATAGGAAAAAGTTTGAAGACCATTATTGCCATCCTTGGTCATCATTAGACATTTTCAAGAAGCTAAGTTACCAAGTTTTCTCTCCATTTCTCTCCTTCTTCATGTTTTGGCCAAGCACTCCAAGAACACCTTCCATCACTTTTTAATTTCATCCAACTTGATTTTCTAAACCTAAACACCATTCTAAGAACATCTCTAGTTATGAGTTTTTCCAAAATCATTCATCTTGGGCTTCAAATCCAAGCTTCAAGTTTCTATCAAAAATCATAAATTCCATCTTTGTGCTTCAAGAGAAACCATTCGGTCAAGACACTCAAAACCACCATCCAATCTCTTTTAATTTCATCTAACCATAGATCTTGAATCTACATGATGTTCTAAGCAACTTTCATGTTGAAGATTTCTTCTAAATCATTCATCTTCATGGACTTTCTTCAAGATCAAAGTTATTGGGTATTTATGGTGAAGTGTAAGGAAACTTCATTTTCTTCTCTCTTTTTCATGATCTAAGCCATGTTTGATCCATGGTTCCTCTTAATCAAGCTTAGTATACTAATTTCTATGTATTTTGTTTTGTATTTGAGAAGCTCTTGGTGATGAAGGACTTGGAAAAAGAAGCAAAACAAGAAGTTTTTAAGGATCTTCAAGAAGTAAGAGGGAGATCCATCTCACCAACCAAGCATGGTGGTGAGAGATGGTATTTTATTTGATGGATGTGGAATCCATGTGAGGATTCATATCCATGGTCATGTAATTAATTTGTGGGTGTTTATGAGCTTTGATTAATTTTCTATGCTTGATATGCTTTGCATGATTTTATAGCTTTGATGATATGCTTGATATGCTATACATGCTTTTATGGCTTTGATGGTATGCTTATATTATTTATGATGAAATATATATGTATATGCCATGACTTGATGGTGGAAAGGAAATTGATTTTTGGCTCCAATAGCCAAGGAAGAGTTACGGTTTTGATGCCCTTGATTAGGGTTCATGTTGAAAATTTTCAAGAACAAAAGAATTGATTTTTGAGTACTTAGAACATGGTGGATTTCGAACAAGACACCTCAAAATAGGTGTTCACAAATTAATATTTTCATGAAAGATGAAAATGGATGATTTGAAGAGTATGGAAAATAAACAAAGAATTTGTTTTTCAAGAGAACAAGAATATGATTTTTGGAGGAATTTTTATTGATTTATTTTGTGTAAAAAGATGCTAAGTGTTTTTCTAAATATGAATTTTGAATGAAACGGACAAATGTTGATTTTAAGGATTTGTAAAGAAAGTAAAAACGAATTTGAACAAATGGGTTTGGTTTTTATGACCACAAGACTTACGGTTTTGAAAACAAAATTTTAACGGTTTCGTTTGTGTAAAACCATATTGACTTAGAAAGAAAAGTATTATGTAAAGGATTTTTAATGGTTTTGTTTGTGTAAAATCCTATCAACTTAGAAAGAAAGAATGTTTTCATAATTTCAATAGTCATGCCACGTTTTTAAAGGTTTGTAATGTCTTGATTTTATGAACAAGTTTCCAAAATGAAACAAAAGAGAATTTCAAAGTAATTTGATACAACAAATTTAGAAAGGGAATCAGAGCATTTTAATGCTTGAGGGAATTTTTGAGAAAAATGGAGAATATGATTTTCCTAACGTGTAAATCATACTTTGGGTTTTGAAGAGTGATTTTTTAAAGTTAAAAACGTTGATTTAATTCAATGGAAAAGTGATTTTGTGAATTATATTTTGGAAAAGGATTTTTTTTGGGAAAAGAAATGTGGAAAAAGATTTTCCTGAGTAAGAAAACATGAAAAATGAAATATAAAGTTATATTATTTTGAGAAAAGTTGAAAAGGAATTTTTGAAGGTTAAGAAATATTTTCTGTAATGAAATTGTGATGAAAAATGTTTTACGTATCTTAAAAACGTGATTTTTAAGCTACGCAATTTTGAAAAATGTGTTAAAAATGATATTGATTTATTTAAGTCCAAAATAATGTTTGGAATATTGAGGAATATTTTATGTAATTGAAAAATGTTGAAAAATATTTTACGTATCTTAAAAACAATTTGAAATACAGTAAAATATTTCTACGCGATTTTAAATACGTTAAAATATTTCTACGCGATTTGAATTACGTTTAAATATTTTACGTAATCTGAATTACTATTGAAAAATCACTACGTGATGGAAAAGTGACGAATTATTTTTACGTGATTATGAAAATAGCGGAAAATCGTTATGTGATTTGGAAAGTGTTTTAAATATTTTGAGAATGACGGAAAATGATTTATGTGACTTAAAAGAATGATTTTTAAGTTACGCGATTTTGAAACAGTAGAAAAATACTATGCGATTTTGAGAAACGTATATTTTTACGCGATTAAGAAAAACGTTAAAAAATTAGTACGTGTTTTAAAAGTGCAACAGAAGAGTTGCGGTATTTTGAAAACGTAACAGAAATGTTACTGTATTGTGAAAACGTAACAGAAATATCACGGTATTATGAAAATATAACAAACGTTTCAGAATTTTGAAAACGTAACATAAGTGTTACGATATTTTGAAAACGTAATATAAACATTTTGGAATTGTGAAAACGTAACAGAAACGTTTTGGAATTGTGAAAATGAAACGGAAATATTACGCAATTTTGAAAACACGACGAAAGTGTTTTATAACTATGAAAATGTGATAACATGATTTTCCTGTTGAAAATACAGTATAATTTGGTACAATTTATATGCATTGGAAAGAGATGTCTGTGATTGGATTTGGTGCATTATACATGCATTGGAAAAATATGCGTTGAGGCATATGAATACATTGAACTAATGAAATTGAAAAGATTTGGCCCTTTGGGGTTGGACTTGCACGGATATATTCGTGCATTGTATATGGCCCTTGTGGTCGAAGAGGGAATGAGAATTGATAGTGAGGTCTATGATGGATCTTGGGGGCGTCGAGGCGCGGTCGACCGAGTGGACAGTAGCGAGTACCTTGTGCCACTTGGCGATGCAGTCCGTTGCAACGCATTGACGATACCCGACAAGAACACGATTCTTTTCAACAACTGGAAGATTGTCTTTGGGCTAAGGCTGACAATTGACAGAGCATTCTCCTCGAAATTGTGAAAACCTCCATGGAGTTATTTTTGAAAAATTGAGTTTTTGTGCACATGCATAATCTGACATTTATATCTGTATGATATATTAATTGAGGAATATTGGCTATGACAATTGTTTTGAATATTTGGATGATGATGATGATAATCATGTTGATGGTATTATTGTGATTATTGTGTGATGATAATAATGTTAATGGTATGATAATGATAGTTGATTAAGGTTAAGTGCATTATTGGAATTCTGGTATGATATATCTGTATAATATATTATTTGTATTATCTCTGTGCTGCCATGTTGGTATTGGCGTAGGTGATCTCACCTCTTTGTTATGTTGTTTTGCTGTGTCTGTATTGTTAAAATTATACAGTAAAAGGAATGAGTTGTCTTAGACATACCGGGTGATAGATACTCAGAGATTGATGAAAACATTGAAGAGTGGCTGTCTCAAGTTCGAAGATGTTTTGAGTAGACAAGGAGTAGAGTTCTGATGCAACAAGCTGAATACAAGATAAGGAATGAGTATGTTAAGTTTTAACGTTAGTGTTGTACCGTGCTATTAAGTAGGACCCGTCATGGGGTTTGCTACTGTTAAAAAAAAAAAGAGTCTGTTAGTTTTATATTTCCTTTTAAATTATGAAATATTAATTAGTGTCAATATTGCATAATGAATAGTTGAAATATGATTTTCAATATTACCTAATATTTTCAGTAAGTTTATGTTTCAGTAAAGAAGAAATTTTAAAACCCACTTTTTATAACTCAAACTTTGTGCGAATTTCTTTACAGAATTTGAGTTGGGGGTCAGACATGTGATACCCTAGGGAGGGTGTTACAGAAACCATATTCACGACCATCAGGGAAGTAACAATAATAGCAACAGTAACCATATGAAGGTAGTGCTAGTGGCAGCAGATCCAGCCAGACCTTGGCATTTTTACCAAGATGTAAGAAGTGTGGAAAGAACCACTCAACGAGGGAGTGCAAGATCAATAGGGTAGTCTGTTTCAAGTGCGGGAAGCCCGAACACATTTCTAGAGACTGTGCTCCACCAAAGAGGAAGTCTTTTGTTAGTGATACATGTGCTTCAAGACCTCAAGCTGAAGGGAAAGTTTATACCCTGGGTGGAGCTAAAGTTTCCCAAACTGAAGATCTAAACAATGGAGATTGTGCCACAGGAGGTGACCCCTTGACTGTGCTGTATAATTCTGGGGGCAACTCATTTCTTTATGGCTTATGACTCTGTGGATCGATTAGGGTAATTGGTGCTTTCGTTACCTTTTGACTTGTTCATTTTTTGCTTCTATTACTAAACCTATTACTACTGTCCAGTTGCTCAAACTATCCTATCCTGTTTAAGACCAAATCTTTTCAGTTGATTTGAATTGTTTACCTCATTCTCGAATAGATGTGATTTTAGGAACGAATTGGTTATTATCTAATCATATCCTGCTAGATCGTTCCAATGAAAACCTTAATGTTTCCTGAAACTGAGGTTTCTGAATTTTTAATGGCCAACCAAGTTGAAGCTTTATTGAGGGAAAGAGCCTAATGATACATGTTATTATCTTCTTTGGAAGTCAAAAGTAAGGAGAATGTGAATGATATGTGAAAGAGCCTAATGATACATGTTATTGAGTTTCTCATGATGAGCTTCGGTGCTGTCAGTTAAAGAGATGGATGGAACTTCTCGGTGATATGTGAACTACCACCAGTTGAACAAGATTACAATCAAGAATGAGTATCCTCAGAAGAAGATAGACAGTTCAATGGATCAGCTAAAAGGGAGTCACTATTTTCTCCAAGATAGATGGACGTTTTGGTCATCATCAAATTCATGGGAAGTTGAGGATATTCCCAGAACTGCTTTTCAAATGTGCTATGGGCATTATGAGTATCTCGTGATGCCGTTTGGAGTGACAAATGCTCCTGCCGCATTCATAGATTACACGAATCGGATCTTTTGTCCTTATGTAGATAGATTTGTCATTGTCTTTATCGATGACATTCTGATCTATTCTCGAAAATTGGAAGGAACATGCTAAACATCTCGGTGTATTTCTCTATATTTGGAAGGAGAAGAATTTGGACACCAAGTTATCAAAGTGCAAATTTTGATTGGAGGAGGTTAAACTTTTGGGTCATGAGATTTCAAAGGAAAGAATTGTTGTGGATTCATCGAAGGTTGAAGCAGTTCTTCAATGGGAAAGACTGGAGACCGTAATTGAGATTCGTAGCTTGTGGGATTAGCTAGTTATTATCGAAGAGTCATTGAGGGATTCTCTAAGATAGCAGGACCTCTCACCCAACTTACAAGAAAAGAATCAATCTTTGCTATGGACCAACGCGTGTGAGGAAAGTTTTCAAGGGTTGAGGAGATGTTCGACTACTTCACTAGTTTTGGGTCTACCCGATCCCAATGAACCCTTTGAGGTGTTTTGTGATGTTTCATATCAAGGTTTAGGATGTATGCTTGTGCATAATAGGAAGGTTGTGGTGTATGCTTCAAGGCAATCGGGAGTACATAAGAAGAACTACCCTACATGAACTTGGAGTTAGCTGTTGTGTGTTTGCATCAAAGAGTTGTAGGCATTTTCTACATGGAGCAACATTCAACGTCTACAGTAATCATTAGAGTCAAAAATATCTAGTTGATTAGAAGGAGTTAAATATGAAGGGTTACATGGATGGCGATATAAGACACCTTTGTGTTGGCACTAAGACAATGAAAGGATTATGATTGGACCCGAGCTTGTATAATAAGCAACGGATAAAGTGAAGATAAATTAGGAAATGATGTAAACAACTCAGAGGAAAAGAAATTTCATTAGTAAAAGTGATCTGGAATGATAGAACTAGAGACGCAACGTGGGAGTTAGAGGACAATATGAAGGAACAATATCCATATCTATTCTAAGGTATGAAAAATTTTAAGGACAAAATTTCATTTTAGAAGAGGAGAGTTGTAACACCCCGGAAATTATTTGTTTCATGATTTATTTTCATTTTATAATATTTAAGATTTTTGTAAATTATTGGGAATTATTTCGGTGATTTTGATTATTTTAATATATTTCTCGATTTACATGCACATTAAGCGGAGCCAGAAAAATAAAATATTTTTCAAGGCCAGAAAGCTTAGGACTATGAAGCGGTACATGAGGATCTTACTAAACTCGAAGCCTGACACAGTTTAAGAAGTTTTTGTTTTTCGAAATTTTATCTAGCAAATAAAATCAGGGTACGTTCTATTATCCAACGAACAATAAATACTGGTTTTGTTAACTGTAACCTTTATCCATTAGATAATAACTTTTAGTAAAGTATAAGTCATCTTTTCTAGAATACTCACTTTATGACATCATCCATGTGACATCACTTGTTGACTTTTTCAAAAAATGAAACAAAGCTTCTTAAAGAAGCTTCATTAAAACTTAATGAAGAAGCTTTCTACCAAGCTTGTTGGAGAAGCTTCTCCCTTCTCTCTCCTAATGTGTGGCTACGGTATTGAGTGGCAAAAAGATGACCATTTTCATCTTTTCACTCAAGTTTCATTTCACTTTATCTCTCCAAAAAGCTACACACTTTTCTCTCACTTTTCTCTTATTTTTCCCTTCTCTCTTTTCTCTCCATCCTCATGACCAACCTCACTTCTCCACCTTCCATGTTTGCTTAATTTCAAACAATCACCTTGCTTGAAACTATACCTCACTTGAAGACTTTTTCTTGTTGGAACCATTTCCAAAAACTCTCATCTTTATCATTTTCTTTCAAGCCCTAACTTAAAGCTCTAAAGGTGAGGTTCTTAATTCTCATTTTCTCTTCTCATTTTCGTGTTCAAGGACCACCATTTTTTATCATTGGTCTTCTCTTTTTCAAGCTTTAGGAGTTAATCTTGTGAGTTGAAAATCTTAGGGTTTGGTGGAGGTGTTGGACGAAAATCATCAAGGAGGTTCTAGAGCAAGCTTGGATGACCAAATGGTAATGTAATCTCACTTTGTTCATTTCCCTTCTCTCTAGCAAGAAACAAAACAAAAGCTCTCACCTTTCTCTTCCTATAACCTCACAGCCAAATCCCATGCACCAACATCTAACCACTTTTAATTCAATCCAACCATAGATCTTGAATCTAAACACCATTCTAAGATATTTTCATGTTGAGACCATTTCAACTTCATCCATCTTTAAGTGCTTTTGCTAAGCTCAAGATTTGAAGAACTTTAGCTGAAGTTTTGAATCTTCACTTCTAATCTTATTTTTGAAGTGTTTAACAATGATCTTGACCCATGGTTGTCTTCTATCAAGCTTTAGATCTACTGCTTGTATGCTTGTTGTCTTAAGGTTTTGTTGGTGGTAGTGGACAAAAATTCAAGGAGACTTCAAGGAGTATCCTTTTGATCTTCTCTTGAGGTAAGAGGGAGATTTGTAACACCCTCCCTAGGGTATCACATGTCTGACTCCCGACTCAAAATCTGTAAAGAAGTTCACACAAGGTTTGAGTTATAAAAAGTGAGTTTTAAAATTTCTCCTTTAATGAAACATAAATTTACTGAAAATATTAGGTAATATTAAAAATCATATTTCAACTATTCATTATGCAATATTGACACTAATTAATATCTCATAATTTAAAGAGAAATATAAAACTAACAGACTCTTCTTTTTTTTTTAACAGTAGCAAACCCCATGATGGGTCCTACATAATAGCACGGTACAACACTAACGTTAAAACTTAACATACTTATTCTGTTGTGTATCCATCTTGTTGCATTAGACATCTGTTCTACATATGTTCTTTGTCAACATTGCACACCTTCAAGTCCTGAATGTCCATTCCTTATTGTTGTCACCAATCTCAGAGTATCCATTGCCCGTTATGTCTAAGATAACTCGATCCTTCTATTATTTTATTTTAACAGTACAGACACAGCAAACAACATAACAAAGAGATGAGATCACCTACGCCAATACCAACATGGCAGCACAATGATAACACAAACAACAATATCATACAAATATGTCATACTCGAATTCCAATAATGCACTCAACATTAATCAACTATCATCATCATACTATTAACATTATTATCATCACACAATAATCACAATAATGCCATCAACATGATTATCATCATTATCATCCAAGTATTTCAAAACAATTGTCATAGCCAATATTCCTCAATTAATATATATCATGCATATATGGACACTCAAATTTATGCATACGTTATGCATGTGCACATAGACTCAGTTTTTCAAAAACAACTCCATGGAGGTTTTCACAATTTCGAGGAGAATGCTCTGTCAATTGTCAGCCTTAGCCCAAAGACAATCTTCCAGTTGTTGAAAAGAATCGTGTTCTTGTCGGTATCGTCAATGCGTTGCAACGGACTGCATCGCCAAGTGACACAGGGTACTCGCCAGCTGTCCACTTGGTCGACCGCCGCACCTCGACGCCCCCAAGATCCATCATAGACCTCACTATCAATTCTCATTCCCTCTTCAACCACAAGGGCCATATACAATGCACGAATATCGAATATATCCGTGCAAGTCCAACCCCAAAGGGCCAAATCTTTTCAATTTCATTTGTTCAATGTATCATATGCCTCAACACATATTTTTTCCCAATGCATGTATAATGCACCAAATCCAATCACAAGCATCTCTTTCCAATGCATATAAAATGCACCAAATTATACTGTATTTTCAACAGCAAAAATCATGTTATCACATTTTCATAGTTATAAAACACTTTCGTCGTGTTTTCAAAATTACGTAATATTTCCGTTTCATTTTCACAATTCCAAAACGTTTCTGTTACGTTTTCACAATTCCAAAATGTTTATATTACGTTTTCAAAATATCGTAACACTTATGTTACGTTTTCAAAATTTTGAAACGTTTCTGTTATATTTTCACAATACTGTGACACTTCTGTTACATTTTCACAATACAGTAACATTTCTGTTACGTTTTCAAAATACCGCAACTCTTCTGTTGCACTTTTAAAACACGTACTAATTTTTTTAACGTTTTTCTTAATCGCGTAAAAATATACGTTTCTCAAAATCGCATAGTATTTTTCCACTGTTTCAAAATCGCGTAACTTAAAAATCATTCTTTTAAGTCGCATAAATCATTTTTCGTCATTCTCAAAATATTTAAAATACTTTTCAAATCACATAACGATTTTCCACTATTTTCACAATCACGTAAAAATAATTCATCACTTTTCCATCACGTAGTGATTTTTCAATAGTAATTCAGATTACGTAAAATATTTAAACGTAATTCAAATCGCGTAGAAATATTTTAACGTATTTAAAATCGCGTAAAATATTTTTCCATATTACGTAACTTAAAAATCACATTTTTAAGATACGTAAATAATTTTTCACTACAATTTCATTACAGAAAATATTTCTTGACCTTTAAAAATTCCTTTTTAACTTTTCTCAAAATAATATAACTTTACACTTCATTTAATATATTTTCTTACTCAAGAAAATATTTTTTCACAGTTCTTTACTCAAGAAATTCTTTTTCAAAATATAATTCACAAAATCACTTTTTCATTGATGTAAATCAACGTTTCAAAACTTAACATTTTCTAACCTATTTCAAAAGTTGAAAATAAATTATACGTTAGTAAATTTTCAAAACATCATTATATTCTCCATTTTTTCCAAATCAATTCTAAAATCAATTCTCTTCAAAACAAATTAAGATTCAAACCCTTGCAACTTTTCTTTTTCATTTTCATATGAAAGTTCAGTTCTCAAATAATAAAATACTTTGATTCCCTTTCCAAAATCCTTATACTAAAACATTTTGTTCAAACATTTTGTTTCCACTTTAAAATTACTTTGTTTCATAAAACCAAAATTATTCCAATCCTCCAAAAATCGTAGAGTCTTTGGCCATTGAAGCCATCAAATATTTTTCTTCTAAATTGATATGGTTTTACACAAACAAAACTATTAAAAATTCTTTATTTTCAAAACCGAAATACCGATGGTCATAAAAACCAAACCCATTTGTTCAAATTCATTTTTACTTTCCTTACAAATCCTTTTTCACTTTCTTTGCAAATCTTTAAAATTATCATTGCTATTTTCATTTAAATCTCATGTTTAGTAAACACTTAGAAACTTTTTACACAAAATAAATCAATAAAAATCCTTTTAAAACCGTATTCATGTACTCTTTGAAAAATAAATTCTTTGTTTATCTTCCTTACTTTTCTAAACATCCATTTTCATCATTCAAGAAAATATTAATTTTGTGAACACCTATTTTGAGGTGTCTTGTTCGAAATCCACCATGTTCTAAGTACTCAAAAATCAATTCTTTTATTCTTGAAAATTTTAAACATGAACCCTAATCAAGGGCATCAAAACCGTAGCTCTTCCTTGGCTATTGGAGCCAAAAATCAATTTCCTTTCCACCATCAAGTCATGGCATATACATATATATTTCATCATAAATAATATAAGCATAGCATCAAAGCCATAAAAGCATGTATAGCATATCAAGCATATCATCAAAGCTATAAAATCATGCAAAGCATATCAAGCATAGAAAATTAATCAAAGCTTATAAACACCCACAAATTAATTACATGACCATGGATATGAATCCTCACATGGATTCCACATCCATCAAATAAAATACCATCTCTCACCACCATGCTTGGTTGGTGAGATGAATCTCCCTCTTACCTCTTGAAGATCCTCCAAAGCTTCTTGATTTGTTGTTTTTCCAAGTCCTTCACCACCAAGGGCTTCTCAAATACAAAACAAAACACAAGTTAATTAACATATCAAGCTTGATTAAGAGGAACCATGGATCAAACATGGTTTAGATCATGAAAAAGAGAGAAGAAAATGAAGTTTCCTTATACTTCACCTCAAAAACCCAATAACTTTGATCTTGAAGAAACTCCTTGAAGATGAATGATTTAGAGAAAGTCTCCAACATGAAAGTTGCTTAGAATATCATGTAGATTCAAGATCTATGGTTGGATGAAATTAAAAGAGATTGGATGGTGGTTTTGAGTGTCTTGACCGAATGGTTTCTCTTGAAGCACAAAGATGGAATTTTTGATTTTTGATAGAAACTTAAAGCTTGGATTTGAAGCCCAAGATGAATGATTTTGGAAAAACTCATAACTAGAGATGTTCTTAGAATGGTGTTTAGGTTTAGAAAATCAAGTTGGATGAAATTAAAAAGTGATGGAAGGTGTTCTTGGAGTGCTTGGCCAAAACATGAAGAAGGAGAGAAATGGAGAGAAAACTTGGTAACTTAGCTTCTTGAAAATGTCTAATGATGACCAAGGATGACAATAATGGTCTTCAAACTTTTTCCTATGTCCTAAAGCTTCTCAATTTCGTAGCTCCCCTCCAATGCATTTTCCTTGAGTGCAAATTGATCAATAATGATCAATTATGATGAAACATTGACCAAGACCACTTAACAATGACATAAAGCAATTAATAATGGTCATAAAGCCTCTTTTTCTTTGTCTTCTAAACAATCCAAAACCATCCCCCTCCATGCATGCTTCTCCTTGTGCATTTAATAAATGACCATAATAATTAGCCACCATTTGGAGCATTTCTAGCCATTGATTAATTCAATGGTTAGGATTAATGTAGATTTTTTATTTAGAAGACTTAATCTAGGCCATTGGATTTTTCTCCTTTAAATTCTAGCCCTTAGATGTGTCTCCAAAATTAAGGGTCAACATTGCTTCTTCAAATTTTAAATCCAAGGGTCCTAATTAGTCTATGTTACTTTAGAAGACCAAATCTCCACCATTGATTGATTCTCCATCCAATGGTCATAAATGGTCTTTGTTACTTTTTAAGATTAAATCTCCACCCTTGATTTAATCTAAATCCAATGGTTATAAATGGTCTTTGTCATTTTTTAAGACCAATTCTACACCTTTGATTACATCTATGGTTGATATCAAAGCCTTCCTAACTAAGCTTATTCTCACACCATTGATTAAATCAATGGTTATTATCCAAGGCTTCTTTATTAAGTTTGTTTCTTAACCTTTGATTAAATCAATGGTTAATATTCAAACTAAGTATTCTTATCCAAGGATATAAATCAAGTCAAGCTCTCTTTGTTGACTACGCAGTATAATATTTATTTTTGTATCCTACAAATAATATTTTTACTATATTTTTATCATCCGATAATTAAATACAGTATAAAATACAGTACAAGAAATTTTCTAAAACTGTTTCCAGATTCAGGTTTAGTAAGATCCTGTCTCTCGTCTAGTCAACAGTCTAAAATTTTTCTATGCGTAGAAAAATTTTTGTTTTGCGGGACCCACCTGGGCCCACGTATGGCCACCTGGGCCCACATACACCCCCTGGGCCCACAAATAGAAAAAAAATTATAATCATCCACAAAATCACAAAAATTGTAAAATGCAAAATATCAAATCAGATTACGTAAAATAATTACCTAACGGTAAAAATTAAATTACGTAAAGTTTTCTCTGGCCCAAAAATTTTTATTTTCCTGACGCGGAGTAAATCACTCAAAACGATCAAATACGCTGACGAAATAAACAAAATAATTTTACAGTGCACAAAAATTACTAAACAGTAAAATTCTGTTGACTGTCAAAATTACTGTTTAAGAGATACAGAAATTTGGGATGTTACAAGATTAACCTCATCAACCAAACAAAGTGGTGAGAAAATGGAAATTTTGTGTTAGTGAGTGAAGAATCCATGTGAGGATTCCTTCACTTGATTGTGTGGTTATGGTTTGTGCTTACTTGTTGAATATGTGCTTATTCACTATGTGTGATCATATGACTTTAACTTGTTTTGTGCTTGCTTATTGTCTATATGTGGTTATGATATGCATGAAACTATTTTGGTAGAATCTTTATGGTTAAATTAATGCTAAGAATCATTTGAGAAAGGAAAGAAATTTTGGTCCCAATGACCACTAAGGCTCACGGCCTTGATGCCCATTTTGGGTGATCCAAGTTAAAGATATTTAGTTAATTTTGATTTTATAAGATTAGGTAACTAGAAATTTGATTAAGGACTTACAAAGTGGTAAAAGAAATGACTAAGGTTTTATAATTTAAAAATGAAGTGATTTTTCGATCGTGGAGACTAAATTAGGATGAAGGTTTGAAACTTAAAGTAATTTGTTTAAAAGGAGTTTTAAAAGGTGATTTGAGACTTAAAATATTTTATTTGAAAGCGATGGAACAAAGTTTTTATTATTATTAGATAAGAGTGATTTTGATTATGATGATGGAAAATAAGTTTTAGAATGTGATTTGGAACCCAAAGTATTCCATCTAAGAGAATTTTAGTAAAGGTAATGGAGAAAGCTTTTAGTAAATTAATATAATGTAGATTTTGGGGAGAACATTGGAAAATGTTTACACGATTATGAAAATACTGGTTTGTTGTTGTGCCGATGTGTTGGTCCCGGGTGGATCAATGTTATTATGTAATTGTATGGGCGGTTATATAATATCATTGATACTAATGGTATTAGACAATTGTATGGGCGGTTATTTTGATATCATTGGGAACAGTACCATGGTAGCTTGAGTTATGCATTGAGTTATCATACATTGAACATCATAACAATACCTAAGGAGGATTCTATGGAGTCGACTGCTCGGACTCCTGTCCATCGCGACATGCCTCGACTGGAGAATTTACCTGTTCTGGTTCCAGAGGAAGACCAAGTGGGAGATGTTACCCTTCAGGTGTTTGGACTTGGGTCAGGTCGAGTTTTTATATGGTACTTGTACACATCTTCTGTTGTTCCGATATGTAAGTATCATGTTTTGTGTTACCAGTACTTTATGTTAAGGATATATCGGTATATATGGAATGTATTTCTTTCGGTGGTTGTATTTAGGGAGCTGTGCACTACATATACTTCATTTGTGGCTCATATTTTCTTTATATGCACAATGATTAAATTTGGAAACTTGTTGTTAAGTTGTAGCACGCCAAAATTTAGTGACTGTGGTATAATGATGATTGTGCTGTGGTTATTAAATCAAGGGGTGTTACACTCATAGTCTCGTGTCTCATATTAACGTGTCCTCCTCTTCCACATGCCATTTTCTTTCTTCAGAGTTAAGCTAAACAAAACACAAAGAAAGTCATATGTAACCTTTCGGAAACCAAACACAGAGAATCACACAACACAAACAAGACAGACCAAGCCACAAAACCCAAAAGAAGAATTAAACCGGGAGCTCTTATATTAAACTAGTGTAATGCCCCTTTTTGGAGAGAGAAAGTCACATCGACATGACAAAATTCATAAAGAGAAACTAAAAAAAACTCGGTTTATAAAACTTTTGCCTGTTTATCAAATAAGCGTATGAGTTTGTCAATTTCTTCTTTTTGCTTTTCTTAATATATATACGGTAAAACATAAACTCAGTGGGAAATAACAAAAAGAACATTATATACATCCAACTAGAATATACATTTCATAAGTACTTATATACATAAAAAGATCTTAGAAATGCATAAGTGAAAGTTTCACATGCCCAAAAAAGATTACATACATTATCCTTCCAAAATAATAAAAACATCAGGCCCTCAGAAAGTTACATGCTATTTGTCAAGTCTCACAACTACTAGGGAGGACCCTCTGATGGATCTTCTTCCGACTCATCGGATGTTAAGATTACCAGAGGATGCACACCCTGACAAGCAGGAGTCCGTGCAGAGGACACCTCACTGTCCTCCCGAGGGGTATAATTCAAAACACCCCAAAGCTCCCTAACAAGCATGAAAAACTCCAACTGTACAGTAGTGTCCAAAAAAAAGAAGGGAACTTCATCCCAAGTCCTACGAATAATCACAAAAACGTCTCCCGTGTATCTAATGCATTCCGAGTTCCAGTCTATTCTCCAGGCATCTGAACCCCCATGAAACAAAACACTCACCTAACCTAGAAAGTTTCAATCTTATGCCATCACGAACACAGGAGAATTAGCCCAATCAAAAAGGGTGAAATCCCTCTTCGTCTTCCCCTCGATCTTTATCAAGCATAAAATAATATAGTGCAAAATAGCATAACAAAGATGTGAGATATCCAACATCATTACCAACATGGCAATAAAGAAACAGAAACGGTGCATGATGCCATACAACACAGCAAAAATAATAAGCAGTATCAAGATTCCAAAAATAAATAATTTAATAATCCAGGCAGTCATAATGTCAGTAAAAAAAATAGTTCCATAATCATATATATATATATATATATATATATATATATATATATATATATATATATATATGCCAGGTAAATATGTTAACCGACTATGCACATGCACAAAGTACCAAAATCCTACTCCGTGGAGCTAAACACGACATCGGAGAGAATGTTCAAGGAGACATGTCTGTATCTCGTCAGCCTTAAATCAAGTGCTTCAATATCAACAAATTGTGCAACATGGCTTATACAAGACATTCTTCACAAGATCGCGATATAGGACAGTGTCTTGGTCCGGATCATCGGTGCATTTGCATTGGTCTGTCCCACGGCACAGAGGAGCTTCCACCTGCCCATCCGCACCCCGACACCCCCAAGGTCAACAAATGACCTACACTAGTCTATTCGTACCCGCACTAAGGTGTGATTCATCTCCTAGGCATAAAGCCTTACAAACACAATCCACCGGACTTTCACAATGCATGATGACTCAATGCATATACACATATATTCAACAATAATATAAATTTTTCCATAGTCACATGCCATAATTGGCTAAATTAATTATCAACAAATCCTTGGTCCCACTTATGGACCCACAACAATTCATTGTCCGATTCTCAATTGCGAAAACATACTTTTAAGGTTTGATATAAAATTACGCTTCAACTTCAACACTTTTCCTATTAAGCCTCTCTAAGGGAATTCTCTAGTATTCTTCACCTAATCTTTGTTGCTCTAATTAAACAAGTCCTTTTCTTTGTTCTAAACAAAACTCACTTAAAATAATTATTTTAAGTTTCTCAAAACCTCACTTACACTCATGTTCTTTCTTTGGCCAAAAAAAAATTACTCTAGGTTATAGGATAAAATTTCATTCTTTTCTCTTTCCATTTTATGAATTCCTAATTAAGTATCTAAGCACCTAATTACTTAAGTTTTGACTTAATGCAAAAAAAAAAAATTCCATTGGGTGCCCTACAAGGTCGTGGGCTCTAGGGGATAGGAAATCCAAAATTTTTCATCACCTCAGTAATCACTCATCATTTAATTGCTTAAGTTCCAAATTAGTACACAAATTCCATCATGGGCCCATCATTTGGCCTCTTGGCCATGAGCCTCCAAGCAAAAGGGGTAAGAATCCTTTGCCTTCCATACATACTTCCAAGTATTCAAAATATTCCACATGCATCAAGTTATATATTAGTAAGTAGTAAAATCATACAAGACAAAATAACCACAAAAATAACCATGAACCATACAACAAAGTGAGTAACCCTCACTTGGATTCCTCACTATCAACACAAAAACGTGTTCCTTACCACCATGATAGGTTGAAGAGGATGATCTCCCTCTTACCTAAAGAGACAACAAGAAAAGTAAGCTCCTTTGTACCTCTTGAAATTCGTCCAACTCCTCCACCAAAACCCTAGGATGATCAAACTCACATAATCAACAACCAAAGCTTGAAAAGAGAAGTCCTTGATTACCAAGGTGACCAAGAATCACAAAAATGGAGGAAGAAAAAATGAAAATCAAGAACCTTACCTCAAAGCTTCAAGTTTAGGGCTTTATGGAAGAAGATGAAGACGGAAGAATCAAGTGATGACTTCAATACAAGAAAACTTCTATGTGACAAGGGTATTCAAGAACCAAGATTGGTTGGAGCAAATAAGTGTGGATGGCCAAAAGAGTGAGCTTGGCCATGAGAATGGAGAGGAAATGGAGATGAGATAAAAAAATGAGAGAAAAGGGAAAAAGGTGAGAATAAAAGGCGAAACTTGTTTGAAAATGAAAAGTGATGCTTAAGTGAAAAAAATGACAAGCTTGGTCATTTTTTTTACCCAAAAGCCGTGGGGTCCAAGAAAGAGAGGGAAAAGGTGAAGCTTCCTTGAGAAGCTTGTTATAAAGTTTCCTTGAGAAGCTTTATGCACTTTTTGAAAAAGTCAAGGGTGATGTCACTTTGATGATGTCATTAAAGTACTCTGTAGAATAGATAACTAACACTCTACTAAAGCTATTATCTAGTGGACAAAAGTTACAATTAACCAAACTAGTATTTATTGTCTAATGAATAATAAAACGTACTGCAATTTTATTTATAAGATAAAATCTCAAAAAACAAAACTTTGTAAACTGTGTTCGACCTCAGGGAAAATATTTTATTTTTCCGGTCCCGCTCAGCACTCACACAAATCGAGAAATATGTTAAAATAATCAAAACCACCGAAATAATTCACAAAAATCACAAATATTATAAAATGAATATATATCATGAAACAAATAAGTTTTTGGGGTGTTACAGCAAGTCCATGAAACTTAGGCAAGAAATAGATTAGTCTAGACTTTAGCTTAAAGTCAGCATCAATCTCAGGATAGTGAATGCATAATGGTTGATAAGTGACATTAGGGGCAGTAAGCTCTTTAAGAGTCCTATTATGCATATTATCAGCCATGGTTGCAAAATCACTTAAACTCCCAGATTTAATGATAGATTTAATATTAGAATTGAATGAAGAATCAATTATTTGACTAAGCCTACGAGCTCTTATCAATGCATGCAAAGTCCTATCAATTTCAGGATCATGATCAAACAAATTAATAGAATCATACCTAGTCATGCACCAATCAGGGCTAAATGAGTGTTAGAAAGCCAAAAACTGAAAAAACATGCAAATCTACACTACAAAAATAGCTAGAAAACATAAAAAACATATCAAATGTTTTTTAAAAATTATGGGGCCACCACAGGATGAAAACTACGATGTTTAAAAATTCTAGTCATTCTGAGATATCAAAACAACTACATTAATTACCTCTATATCCCCACTTTGCTCAAAAACCCTACTAGATGATGGAATTTGGCCAAAATCCGAAGGGATGATCCCTAAATGGGATCATTTTGCTTAAAATGGTAATTTAACCTTGGGGACCAAGTTTCAACTCAAAACTCCACAGCTAAAATTGAAGTCTCCCCTGTACTAGAAAAAATTAGAAAATGGTGAAAGAATGCTAGCAGGGTATGAAACAATGGTAGGTAGTTAAAAACATGTCCAAAATGAGTGAATGACACTTACAAGGAGATCTTACATTGCAATTAACAATAAGGCTAGCAAAAGGATGGTTAACAACAGCAAAATCCAATGAAACAATAACCAAGCAGCAATATTGCAATGCAGCAGGTAATTGGATAATTGTGTGAGTGTTGTAGAGAATTATCACTTGTGTTATGTTATGCAATGCAGTTGTAACGAGATCATGCCATGTACAGGAAAAGAATGCAATGTAATGTAGCAAAATTCAATGTAACAATAACCAGCAAAATGCAGCAAGTGGAGCAAACGAATGCAGTAGAATGCAAAATGCAGTAGTTGTGTACAATTGACAAGAGTTAGTAATGGACCTAAGGAAAAGTAACTAGTGCAGCAAAATGCAAAACAATTAAAAGGCTATCATGCAATGAATTCGTGCAGAATGATGCAAAATGCAGCAGAAAGCAATGACATAGTAACCAAGCGAAATGCAGCAAAATGCAGCTATCAATGTAGTAGAAATCTGATGCAACAATACAGTGACAAAATTATGCAATCAGTACCAATCAGTAGTAGAAATTGGAATGCAGCAAAATTATGCAAATTGGGCAAAATGTACCTAAATGCAGCAGTAGTGGTCAAGAGTTATGGATTGTTAATGATTAACTATTAGTAAGAGAAAAAGTCAGCAAGTCAGTAATGGCACTCAATATGATCAGATTGCAGATCACAATCCCCGGCAACAATGCCAAAATTTTGACGAGTACTGAACTCACCAAAATTGTAAATGAGTTATGCCTATGACTTGTAGCATAGGAAACAACACTGGATCATCTCTCAAGGATTTTAAAATGCAATTTGATCAAATCAAGTGAAAATGGAGGGGTTAGCAAGATTAAAAACGCAGAACAGAAACAGAATTGAGTTAAAATAGAATTACTAAAACAACCAATCCAAGAAAATTGTCCAAACTTGATTTTAATCCATCCTTGATTACTAAAGGTCCATTCAAATATCAATCAAGTCCTTGGTCTTAGATCACTTCAAGATGCCTCTCAATGATCCACAGATCTTTTACTAGAAACGCTTCTAGATTTCAATTAATTAAGGTTAGACAAATTAAGCATTCATCCAAACTGAAATCAACTTAAAAGCCAAGATCCAACCAAATTAAACATTTCGTCAAACACCTTCAATGCCTTGTTTAATCTCTGAGTTCATCTCTTTGCACATGATAATTAAGCAATTAACATATTAAAATTCTAATTAAGCAACTAGAATTGACAAAGAGAAGAAGAAGGAGGGAAACTTGATTAATAGATGAATGTTAACAATAGAAACAAAATCTCAAGATTAACAATCAAGCATGTTTAATCCCTTGGATTAATTTAAAGGCTCTACCCCTCCATGAATGGGAGGGGAGAACTCAGAAAATTAAAAAGGGAAGAACAAAAATGAAAATTAGAGAGAAGGAAGAGGAAAAGAGTTCTAGAGAGAAAGAAGAAAAGCATCCAAATGAGGGTACCTCGGTTTCTAACTTATAACCCCCTAAACTACCCCCTATTTTGACCTCACATAATTAAAAACCCATTAATTACAGAACTAAGTCCATTATGAACAATTGGGCCTAAACCCCATGCAATTTGGAGGTCTATAACTCAAGTTATGACCAAAACAACATCAAAGGGTCTCTAAACTCGTATTCTGACTTCCAGGCCCAATGAGGTCCACCAGACATCCAATTGAGACTTCGATCTCTTCATCAAAGTTGTAGACCTTCCTCTTAGATTTCCTACAAGGTAAATTTCATAATTATCAGATATCTAGAACTCAAGTATGGCCAAAATACATAAATAGTGTCAAAGCTTGTTAATGCTAAAAAAAATTAATTAGGCCCAATTCGATCCCAAACTTACAAAACATGACCAAACTCAATCAATTAAAAATATGGAGAGAGCAAATGACTAGACATGAAGGTTTATTAATATATAAAATATGTGATTATCACTGCCATACCTTCACCTTCTCTAGATGATGAGTTCCCAGTCTCTCTAGCTTGCCTAGGAGGTGTCATAGTTTCCTGTACACACAGAACAATACATATTGAGTTGATCAGTCCCAATATCATGTAACCGTGCAATAGTAGCTAATAACATTCCAACCTAAGGCCAATCATGCAATCTGATCAAGGTATCTCACATAAGAGACAAGAAAAGCACAATTTTAAAAGGAACTCTTAAACATGCCTAAGCATAGTCAGTCCATACCCCAGCTCAACAGGATGAACTTGTAACACCCTTATGGGGATGTCACATTTTTTATGCAATAAAATAATAATAAATAAAATATTACCAAGCTATAAAATATTTGATACATAATTAATATGAGTTATAAAATTTTTCCTTTTATATAGGATATCATTAAAATAAAATAACATGGAACATAAAATAAAGCAAACTGTTATCACACACATAATATACATATGATTTTGTCTTAAGTTGTACAAATAATTTACAACCACAAAACATTTAAACAAAGCAGTAAAGAGTTAATATATAGTATAACAACATAAAGTGCCCAAGTGCACATCATAGATTCCTAACCCTCTGAAAGATCACTTTCAGTTGAAACCTCGGGTGATAGAAATCCAGGATATCTCACAGCTCTACGGACAAGAGTCCGTGTTGTTGACACTATACTGATCTCACTGGGAACACGAAAAAGTCCTCCCCAATGACGCCTCACATCCAACGGCATCTCCAGATGTAAATACAAGGTCGTAGCATAGACAGGCTTAGCATCAAACTCTCCACGTAGGGGCACAGTCAGACGTCCCAAGTAGATCACCGATCTCGATCCTCTCGTAATCGCCAGGCCTCCGAACCTCCGTGAAACTTAAGTCTCACGAAACCAAGAAATCTCAGCAACGCCATACTCACCAGTCAATCTAAAGGATATGGATGATCGGAAGGCTCACACTCGTCGAACTGATCACCCGTCTACTGTTGCTCCTCCTCCTTAAGATACACATAATCTAGAGGCTGTTCCTCTTCCTCAAACTCTTTACAACATAAATAATAATACAAACGCAATACATATAGAGAGGTGAGACAATCTTACATCAATACCAGCATAGCAAATAAGAAAACGATAATGCAACAGATATCATAGTTTAACACAATAAAGCATACCATAACATCATAAATAATAACACAATTTAATACAAGAATTTCATACCACAGTATTATAAACAACACACTTCAACACATCACATAATATTACGAATAATAATGTTATGATGCATGACACAAATGCAAATGCAATATAACTCGTTCCTACTCCATGGAGCTAGACACAGATATTAGAGAGAATGACCCGAAGAGAACTATCAGTACCTCAGGCTGCCCAACCAAACTATTACACTGTCAAACGTCGTGTCTATAGCCCACAGACCAACATTGTGTAGTAGTACACAGTCCAAACATGTTGTGCACTACAGGCATTGTACTAAATAGTCTTCCCAAGATCTCAATTAAGAATAGTGCGTGTTGAGATCATTAGTGTGTTGCTAGTTACCACGACCCAGAGGAGCGACCAACTGTCCATATGTGGAATACTCCGCATAGTAATGCCTCCAAGTCCGCACAAGATGAACTACACTATGCTTATCACACCGACAACACGGTGTAATTCGTCTCGTCAATCAATCGCCAATATCAACCAAATTGGCACAACTCAATGCATGAATAAGAACAAAAATTACCAAATTACCCTTAGTCTCAAAAATTCCAATATATAGTACGTCACCACTTGACCGTACCATATCTTAACATGTCCGAGTCCACCACTTTGGCCTGACAGCAAAACTCATTATTCCAATTAATCGCATAGAAATTTTATCGCATTTTCACAATTGCGTTGCTTTTACAAACGTTTTTAAATCGCGTAAATATATTTTGCTATTTTTAAAATCGTGTAATATTTTTAAATCGTTTTCTCAATCGCGTAAGATTTTTAAATCATTTTCTTAACCGTAAAGCTTTAAAATCTCTATTTTAAAACTACGTAAGCTATTTTTAATACTTTTAAACTACGTAGAATATTTTCCTTACGTTATAAATATTTTATAAAATGTTCTCTTTTATTTATCTGTTTCTAATAAATTTTGACAAGATTTTGTCTATAAAATTTACTAAAAATGTGTTTTCTACGTTTTTCTTTTAAAAATTCCTTTGTTTAGTTTATAACTACAAAATCCACTTTAGAAATTATCACTATACTTTAAAACTCAAAAGTAAGTATTTTTCAAGAGTTTTACTTATTTTTCTTCTATACCATATTTCTAATAAAAAAGTTGTTTGCTTCTTTAAGTTTCAAAAATCCCTTGCAAATGTATTCTTTTTAGGTTAAACATCTAGTCTACACTTAGAAAATAAATTTTTGATTGATTACACATTAAGATGGCATTTTGGCCGAATTTCACAAAACTTTGGCATTTGATCTTTGGATCATTTTCTATCTTCTAAATCATTTTGGAATTCATTAATTTACCTAATTCCATTAAATCCTTCCTTTGGAAAATGGTTGAGAACTTTTTGGTTCTTTTTTTCTTGTTGAGACCGTGAGCCCCTTTGATGTTCTTTGGAACACTCATGCAATCTTTACATGTTATTCACATCCTAACTAATAATCATGCATATATCAACACATGCAATATATTTTAAAGCTTGTAGACATGCATACAAACAATATCAAACACAAATAGGAAAGCATTTAAACAATCAAACAAGTGAATTCTTATGAATTCTTCACACACATACAATCCATTTTCTCATCACCACACATGGTTGATGAGATTAAATCTCCGTCTTACCTTAAAGGAAGATAAAACCTTCTACTCTCCTTCCTATGGATTTCTTGTGGTCCTCCAAAGAAACCTAACATGCTCAAACAAATTTTTAAAGGTTATAACTATAGGAGAAAAGCATAAACCATGGATCAATCATGGCTTAGAACCTTAGAAATGAAGTTAGAAATGAAAAACAAGAATCTTCACCTTGTAGGAAAAATATTCAAAGCAATTTTCCAAGCTTAAGATGAAGGATTTTGGAAAAACTCTCAACTAGAGATGTTCTTAGAATGGTGTTTAGGTTTGAGAAAGTGGGTTAGATGAAATTTTAGATGGTTGGATGGTGGTGTAGGGTGTTTGGCCGAATGGCTCAAGGAAGAAAGGCTATGGAGTTTTCTCTTGGTTTCTTGCTTTAGGTAAAAATGATGAAGATGAATAATGATCAAATGACACTCCTCCCTCCTATGCATGGTCGTAGGACTCACTAAGGAGGTGGCCTCCTTTGTTGACTCCTCCTATCACCTAATGGCCCTAGATTTGATCAATGGATGACATACAAAGCTTTGCCTCCAAGCTTGTTTCTTATTGGTGCATGAAAACCTAGTCACTAAGTGACTAAGCTATTCTTGAATGTTCTTGAAGCCTCCTTGCTCAAGCTTGGCCGAATAGCCCTAATGGAGAGCAAACCAAGTTTGTGCTCCATTTGGTCTTCTAGTTACATTTAGGTGCATTTGATTAATTTGTTTAGTTACTTGCCTAACTATCTAGTTACTTAGGTTAACTAAGTTAGTCTTGATATTTTGAGATCATTATCTAACTAGAACTTAACTAGATAGCTAACTAGGTTACTTCATTTAGTTACTACATAAGCCTTCTATGTTAACTTAGTTAGGTTTTAAGCTAACTTGGTTAAGCTTTCTAGTCTTAATCTAACAAGTCTAATCATTTTTGTGGACTTGATTCCTATTGGTCTAGAAATTTCAAGCCTACATTGTTGACTTGATCCTATTGGCTTAGAATTTAGTCTAGCCAAAAACGTTGATTGCTTCATTAAACGCGAGTCTCACAGACTTTTCTAGGTCCATGGTCGTTTTAGAGCAAATTTCTACTATTTTTGAGACAGTAGGTACTGTCAAATAAAATAATATTATAATAATATAAAATTATTTTATTGCATAGTTAAATCCTAAAAATTAAAAGATTAACAACCATATCACTCGGAAGTGGGTTTAGTAAGATCCCCCAGCTCCGAATAATTAAAATAAGATTTTCCCAGCCCGAAAATTATTTTTTTTCTCGACTTGGAGTAAATCACACAGAACACTCAAATATGAACACGAAACAGTCAAATAAATTTTATAGCATACTGAAAAACATAAAACATTATAATCAGGATATAACTGTCATTTATCCAAAAGTTGGGGTGTTACAGAACTGCTCTGATACCATAATGTAACATCCTAATACTAAATTCCCAATAAACATAACATTTATAATGATAAACAACATCACAACGTCACTACATACATAATAATCTAATAATATATCCATAATGTACACTAGAGTTATTATAGAAAGCCTTATAAAATGCGAAAAACTTAAATCATAACAAAAAGCTTATACATATACAACATTAGCCTAAGTAAGGTTTAGTGTAATACATAATCTAGTGTAATACATAATCTCTTTACATAACAAACTAGTATATGTAAATACGAAGTCCGATCTAGAAGCAATAAAACTATACTAGTCTTTCAGATCCTTTGTTTTCTTACTCTTAGAAGAACTTTCACCTGGATTTACATGGCAACACAGTGGGGTGAGAAACAATATTCCTTAGTATGAGTAAACCAAAACCACTCATACATAACATAATAAACATAATCTTAACATATGCTATAATAAGATATGTTTACATTCTCTTCAAGGTTTAACATTAGCATCTAGATAAACCAAGACAATTATACATACATTCATACTTATACACTTAACTCATTTAAAGCCCAAATATGTTCTACTAGGAACTTTGGCTTCTTGTGCTTACCTGTTGTAGGGAGAAAAAAATCTATAACCTCAACTACATGTAGCCTTAGTTCTTGGTTAGGAATACTTGCCCCTTTTGGAACTTCTGACCCCTTACCTTCTAGCTAAATGACAACATAATATCATATAAGGTCACATTCGTAGGAAAAACACTACCAATCTATCCTAGCTTACTTGCATCTAATACGCCATCTTATCACGTCTAATGTGATATCTAAAGCAACACTAAGTTACCATTGGTGCTAGATACCTACCCAATGCAATGCCTTTACTTTTGATTACATCTAGGTTCATTCAATTCTTATAGTTTATAGAGGGCCATTCTTCTCTTGAATTAGCCTAAATAGTCTCTTGACATATGCTAAAAAGCACAAATGAAGGATCCCATCCAGTAGGGAACTCTATCTCTTCAAACTAAAAAGTTTGGGAGTTACTGCCCTTGGGTGCTTAATAGCCTACTTTCTCAGCACTTAAGCGCTGAATGACATAAATCTTTGCTCTGTTTCATCTAATATTGAGTGCTTAATCGCTTAAAATTTAACCACTTAATCGGGCAGTACCTGTGATCTCTGGACTAGTGCGCTTAATCAATCACTTTATGGGCACTTAATTGGTGGCTTCTAGAAGCTAACCACGAGCTCTCTAGCATTGGGCACTTAATCGGTCAAAAACTGAGTGCTTAAGCGCCAGGCATCTAAAACTTCAATTACTATTCCATTTGGTTTCAAACCAATTCCAAACCTCTAAAATCAGGTTCTAAGTAGTTTTCAACCCTAAATATAGTCGTTAAGCATGCTAAATCCTCATGCTCACAATCAACTCAACTAGCGTAGAATTATAAAAAGAAGTCAAGGATTCTCATACTCATTCCTTAACTTATGACCTAAATATTCAAATGAGTTTTTTTCCAAAGTTCTAATCAACAACCATGCATAGATTAAGCTAAAACAAACCATATTCTATCAGTGAGGACATCAACTAAACAATAAGACATCAAAAACCTCTCAAAAACCTTACTTTTCATCCATGAACAAACTATGAAACAAAGATAAAGCTAGGGAGAAGAGAAGCACATAAACATAACCACCCCTACCTCAAAACCTTGATGATGATGATGATAAGCTATGGATGCTCAAGCTTTGGCCTTCCTTTTTGCCTTCATTTTCCTCTCCTCTTCTTCTTTCTTTCTTCCCTTTTCTTTCCCTTCTCCGTTCACGTTTTCTGTTGTTGTTTTTGCAATTAGAGAGCCGTGAGAAAGAGAGAAAAACAAGGAAGAAAAGTCCAACTTTTCAACTTAAAGGATAGGAATATAGTTTTCTATAACTTCTTGATCTGCTAAAAATACTTAGATTTAGTTAAATCAAGTTTTTCAACTTCCAACAATTTTAAAATAAATACTAGAATTCACATAAATTATTTCACCATTATCTCATTTTTTCATATCTACTGACAGTCAATCCATCATTAAATGCACAACTAGTATGCCTAAAAATATCAAACTAACTCCGATTGTCTCGAAACATTAACTACATCTTATTTCATACATTTGTGACCTAGAAATTAACTAACCATATTTATTTCCATCAACATAGCCTTTAAAGCCATTATCTGAGTCATTTTAAGCTACTTTTCACCTTTCGGGTTGCAACAAAGTGCCTAATCTAACTTAGTTTGCCACAAAAATGAACAGATATGTTAAGCAAGTCATATGCTACCTTTGTATACATATAAAAGTCTAACATATTATTAAGGGTTTGCTCTAGTTCTCATGGAAACATGGTGAACTAGGTAAATGAAACATGGTTAATTGACCTAGACATAGCTCTCATTTATGTTGTTTAAGAGGGTTGCATATTACCAGTTGAAGTAGGGGGTGAAGAAGGATTCCTTATTCTCTAATCATTATCTTTTATTCCCGATTTATAGCATTTACGTCTTTTACTTCGTAGTTAACTTATACAAACCTTTCCCAATTTGAATGTTCTTGAATAGCTTTACTTAAGCTATTAGTTGATAATTAGCATTAGAAATTGATCGTATCCTCATGGGAACGATATCTTACTTGTCGCAATATTATTTACGCGACCCGTGCACTTGCGGTACACAAAGAGGTAAACAATTACTAACATGTTAAGGAGGATGTTACAGACTTCGAGACCTCCTTCTTTGGTGCAAAGACGTGCTTAGCCTGGAGCATTGTTTTCTTTCATTCCGTCCTCCACAGCGTCCATTCTTTTGGACATGGCTAATGTACTGATCCAGCCATCCTACCCTAATCAGAGACTCTGTAACACCCTAACCCTAATGCAGTAGTATATTCAAAATATACCATAATAAAGAGAGTTAGGCATGTAACTTTCACTTTAACACATCGATAAAGTATTCCATAATAACTATATAAGCTATTAAAGAGAGCCAAAAGGGATGAAAAGTTTAATATATACATCACTTGCCACAAAACGGGCTCATTGTCATATAAATTTTTTACATAAAATAAGCAATATAAATAAATACATGCTTAAACAAAATAAACAAAATAAACAAAATAAGCTACACTAGGTCTTTTGCTTATTCTTTTCCTTCTTTCCCTTTTTAGGGTAGTGACGTGGATGAATATGGAAAAACAATGGGGTGTGAACATACAAATTCTCAGTATAAGTGTCCCAAAACCAGCATTCACAATATATATATATATATATATATATATATATATATATACACAACTCAATTACAACAAATTATTACTAACCAAAGAGACAACTATCCATACAATTGTCCAACAAAGCAATGTATAATATGCCATATGAATATGCCTAAAGCATGTCCTAATAATATGCTTATTCAATGCTTATGCAAGTTTTTGTTGTACAAAAACCATGACACTTACTTAATTCCCTAGAACCAGTTCCTTTGTATTTATCTCAGAAGGATAGGCAATGGAGCCATCACACTACTTGGTCATCGGTGGATTCCTTCCCTCACAAGAGTAAGAGCACTGCTACCACCCCATGTACCGGTAACCCTGACCATAATAGCTTTCTAACTTTGAGAATTTAAGAATAATCCTTATTCTTTGGCCAAATGGTTGTGCACACCATGCAAGGTCACAATACATAGGAAAAGCAAGTTAAGAAAACATGCAAGGATATTTCCACATTTATCACAGCACAAGGTTCTCTATAACCAAGAGGAAAGACAATACTAATAACTTGAGATTCTAGCTTAACTTATCACACAAAGTAAAGAGAATTAAGTCACTAGCATTTTGGTATCCAGTACCTCATACTATCACTTCACAAGTTATTTTAAAGTCAACCCCATGTTGAACAAGGTCCTAGATACCACCCTAAGGTATTCCAACACACATGGTTGCTCAAAGTTTCTCATGAATCCTATATATGCAAGGTAGATATTTCCTCCATGAAATACTCCTATTAGTGTCTCAATACACTTAAAAACGCATAAATAAAGGATTCTAACAAGTAGGGAACTCCAATTTCCCAAGATAAAGACTCTGGAAGTTTTTGTGTTTGGGTGCTTAGGCTCCCAGTTTCTCAGTGCCTAAACGCTCTATAGTAGAAACACTCAGATGTTTCATCTGTCATTGAGCGCTTAAGCGCCCAAAACTTGAGCGACTAATCGCTGACCTACAAAGCCTTCTGGCCTTGGGCGCTTAGGCGCTCACAACCTGGGTGATTAAGCGCCCTACATGGAGAAGCTCTCTGGCCTTCAACGATTAAGCGACCAAAAACTGGGCGCTTAGGCACCCAGCACCTAGAACTTCATCCACTATTTTGTTGGTTTCCAAACTAGATTTTAACACCTAAAATCAGGTTCTAAGAGTTCTTCAACACCATTAAGGGTCACTAAGCTGCGAGAAACTATCATACAACCATCAACATATCTCCTCAAAGTAAATGATTCAACCAACCATTCACAATTTCCATTTTCTCAACTCATGGATATGAGGTTCCAAGGATGCAACCAAGTTTCGAACAACCAATAAACACATTCTAACTCAGTTTGGGACATCAAACAAGTTCTCAACCAGTTCCAACACCCCAAACCACAGAAAACACCAGAAACCTATCTTTCTATAACCCAACATGCATCAAACAAGCATGAAGAAAAGAAAGATGAAGTTTGGAGATGAGAAACAAGAACCCCTACCTCTTGTAGTATGGATGATGGAATCAAGCTTTTGCTTTGCCTTTAGCCTTCCTTTTCTTTTCTTCTTCTTCCCTCTCTATTTTCTATTCCTTTCCTCTTGTTCTCTTCTCTTTTTGCTACTTCTGGTTTACAGAACGTGAAAGTGGTGAGAACAAGAGAAAAGTCAATGAAAAAGGGAGGTAGGAAGGTCGTAGAACATAAGGAAAAACTTAAGACAAAAAGATATTTTGCAGCAAACATTATGTCAGTTAAAAACGCTTAGATTTCTCCAAATCCAATTTTCTAACTTCCATAGGCATTAAAATAAATCCTAAGATTCATCTCAATCCTAAATTCACCATTTCCAAAAGTTTTTGTATCAGTGATTCATTAATCTGGTACCTAGACACTCGCTCAGTGTATTTAAAAATACTAAACTGACTCAGTTAACTCTAAAAACTTAATCATATCATATTCTACACATTTGTGACCTAAAGACAAATTCTCCTTATTTATTTCCATTAACCAAGCAGTTTATGCCATTTTCTAAGCAAATAGCAGTTATTTTTTACACATAATGTTACAACAAAGTGACTAAACTAACTTAGAAAGTCACAAAATTAAATAGTCATGTCAAGGAAGTATTATACTACCTCTGTAACCATATACAAGTCTAACATGTATAAGAGGAAGTTATATTTTCCCCTTCCTTTTAAAAATTTTATTCCCAAGATTGCATACCTCAAATAAACAGCCGTGGGTAGTCTTGCTGTATATGGGACTCCAACTCCTATATAGCTTCCTCAAAACCTACTCCGTCTCAAAGCACCATCATTAAAGGAATCTGCTTACCTCTAAGCTCTTTGAACTCTCTATCTATAATTTTTACCAGTTGAAATGTATAAGATAGATCATCCCTTAACTGGACAAATTCAATCTTTATGACATGTGAAGGATCTGGATTGTACTTTCTTAGTTATGACACATGAAAGACATTATGAAGGTTTGGAAAACTGGGAGGAAGGGCTATTTAATATACTACAAGTCCAATTTTCTTTAGGATTTGGTAGGGACCAATGAAACGAGGATTTAACTTTCGTGTTCTCAAAGCTCTACTAATTCCTGTTGTATGAGTGACTCTAAAAAAAACTTGTTCTCCCTCATCGAACTCTAGAGGTGGCAACTAAATCTACTATAGGTCTCATCCCAGGCACTAAATCTATAGTAAACTCTATTTCTTGCTCAGCTGGCAACTCAATTATTTCACTCAGAAATACCTCAAGATATTCTCTTATAACGTCCCGAAAAGTATCTGTTTAATCATAAATAATCATTTCACAATATTCTTGATTTTTAGGAATTTTTCTGGAATTTTTCGGAAACGATAATATTTTAATATATTCCTCATTTTGCATGCACACTGAGCTGAGAATTGCTGAAGTTAGTGTAACATTCCAGAAATTACTTATTTTACCACAAATAGTCATTTTCTAATATTTGTGATTTATGTGAATTCTTTCGGAATTTTTCGAAAATGATGAGTATTTTAATATATTCCTCGTTTTACGCAAATATCGAACAGAGTCGGAAAACGACTGTAGCGCTTCAAAAATTGGAAAATTATATGACAAATAGTCGTTTTATAATATTTGTAATTTTTGAGAATTTTCTGGAAATGTCGAATATTTTAGTATATTCCTCGTTTTGCGTGCACACTGAGCGGAACTGGAGAAACGTGATATTTTCTCCGTGAACCTGGAACTATGGACATGTCGACGGGGGATCTTACTAAACCCAAGGCTGGACACAGTTTACGAGCTTTCACGATTTTTAAAAAATTTTAATAGATAAAACAAAATAATGCTGCAAAAAATTTATCTGTCAGATTAATTAAATACTGACTTCTATCAACTGTAACTATTATCCATTGGATAATAGCATGTAATAAAAATCCTATCACATTATCCTAATGCAATCTACTTTATATCTAATCAATCCACTTTAATTCAAATTTAATGTAAAATAATCAAAGCTTCTTTGAGAAGCTTTGACCAAATGACCCTTAGCTTCCAAGGGAAGCCAACACACTCTCCCTCTTCTCTCTCTCAAGCACGGCAGTAGCCTCCATTTTGGAGGAAGGAAGTTAGTTTCACTTAACTAATTTTACATTACATAAATTCATTTTAACCTAAAGCCTTTCTCTCTCTACCTTTCTTCTTCTTTGTCCATTTTCTTCTCCTCCTCCTTCTCCCTACATGTGCTACGGCTAGCCCTTCTCCCTCACTTCAACCTTCACAAAATTTTCTTCCAACCACATTTTCTTAATCCTCTCATCCTTCTAAACATCTTTCTTGCTTGGAGCATCTTGAGATTCCACCATCTTCATCACTTTCCTCAGGCTTCAAGCTTGGAGTTTTTGTGTAAGTTTCAAGACTCTTCTTCTCTTCTCTTCATTTTTGGTTTCAAGAGTCTTCTAATGGCCATTTACATTCCATTTTTCATGTCCATATGCTATTCTAATCAAGTCAAAATTTTTAGGGTTTTTGGAGGTGCAATCCAAAATTACAAGGAGATTCCTTGGTGTTTCTTTTGTTTTCTTCCTTGGGTAAGAGGAAGACACTCCTCCTCAACCTCTATTAGCATCTAGGAACCTTCGTTATACTTGTTTGTGAGAAAACCCTAATGTGGGGTATTCCTTAAATTAGATGATTTATATGTTGCATGTTGATTTTATGATGTTTATGATATTGGATTGGTTGGTTGTGTATATTGATGTCTTGGAATGGATTGGATGACTTGAAAATAGAAGAAAAACAATTGAGAACCACTCTAGGGAGGCCACGGTTTTTGAGCTTAATATTTGTAATTTGTGAAAAATTTGTAATAAGTATGAGACTTAAATTAATTAAGTGATAAAATGAAATCAATGGAAGGAAAAACTTGGAATTGGAACTTCTAGGGTGGCCACGGTTTTGAGCCCAAAATTAAGGTTATTGGAGAGCTAATGCAACAAGTAAAGGATTAAGTGAATTAAGAGTGTAACCTATAATATGATAAATTGAAAAGATTTGGGAATTGAATCCCTAGAGAGGCCACGGCCTCTAAAGGCCTTTTTAGGTGTAAATATGTAATTTTGGTAACTTGGAAGTATAAGTAATTATGTAACTAAAAACCTATGTAATGAGGTAGATAATTAATAAATTGGAAGAATTTAATATAATCAAAGATTACATAAATTTTAAAGGACTAAGAGTGAGATTGTCATAAGACTTAAGGTAACTACAAGTGAGTGAAGAACAAGAGAGTGTGAGGCCTAAGAATTTGAATAACTTACAAATTATATGAAATTCAATTACCTTGGAAGATTAAACTAATTGTAAGAATTGGATTGGACATGAACCTTGAAAGGGGAAACAAATTCTAAGTTAGGATTCATAATGGACCTAAGAATGTACCAATTGATTTGATCTTTATATTATAATGTTATGGGTCCATGTGAATGACCATTTGTATTTTGATGCTTATCTTGGCCAATTGTGGCATATTATGGAATTGTATGAAATTGTGAATCATACATGTTCATGCATAGAGTCTTATGCATTGTGAATGTCCTGTGGACTATTGTAAGGCCAAGTTGCCTAGGAGATTGAACACACCTTAGTGCGGGTGCGAGTAGACTAGTGTAGGTCATGTTTGACCTTGGGGGCGTCGGGGTACGGGTCCTTCATAATGGGAAGTTGGTAGCTCTTCTACCCGTGGAGCAAACCGATGCAAACGCACTGACAATCCAGACCGAGACACTATCTTATATCGTGATCTAGCATGGACGGTCTATACAATGCCTGATGTGCACATGGAAATTATTGATGTATAGCACTTTGGCCGCAGCAGCCGAGTTATAGACATGTCTCCTGATCTTTCTCTCTGACTGTTTGTGTCTAGCTCCATGGAGTAGGATTCTAAATACCGTGTGTACATGCATTATGGGATATGAAATCATCTGATAATTACTGCTTTGTGAATTTGAACTGTTTGTTTAATGTTGCAATAAATGACAGCTTGGAACTGTTTATCTGCTTATTATTGAATTTACTGGCTATTACTTGGATATGTTGTTTCTGAACTGCTACCTGGGCACGTTGCGCCGTTTTGTTTCTGGCTGCTATAATTGGTAATGATGGTAGGATGTCTTACCTCTTTTTCTGTATTTCTATTATTTGCTGCCTGTGTGTACACTGTATTGATCGAAGACAACGACAAGGAGGCGGAAGATCCCGATTTTCCTGGCTTCTGGCCCGAACGAGATTAGCATCCATTGAGGCGATGGCGGCACGCATGCACGAATTTCTGGGCGATGTGCATCTAACCTTCCTCGAGAGGGCCAGAGTGCTGGCATATCAACTTGAATTCTGATCGCTGCGTCTACCTGGGAGACGTGTCGATTGCCCTAGCCTGGAGACGTCATGAGGCGCCGATCCTCACCTGCCATGTTAGCCTGCGGCTGGAGTTCTACTTACCCATCCGAGAGATGTGGGGTGATCGTTACTACACCCCTTGGGAGGACTCTTTTAATTCTACTGCTCGGGCTCCTGCCCATGGTTCCGTGGTTCCTATGGAGGTTTCCTCTGAAGAGGAGGATCCTGCTGAGGACTCGGATACGGTCCCTCCTCCTCTGAGGGACTGATTTTACTGGCAACTGCTGATGGCTACCAGTATTTTATTTTGGGGGCCTGATGTTTTGTATTTTGGTGGGCTGTATATTCTGATATCTCTGGGGTATATTTGTATGATCAATGGGGCAGGTATAGTTTTGCTTTTTGGGAATTTCCAGGCTGTATCTAAAATTACATTTGACATCTAAATATATATATATATATATATATGTGTGTGTGTGTGTGTGTGTGTGTGTGTGTGTGTGTGTGTGTGTATGCTATTCAGATGTGAGTTCTATTTACTGTTTTATTTTTCATCGGTATTCCTATGTCGCGTCGGTAAATTAAGAAACAAAAAAAAAGAAAAAAAATATACTGCCATTTTACTCACGTACTAAAGTATCATGCAAGTTAACTTTTAACCAAATGAACCGGGTCTTAATTGTTCAAAAATTTTATTTTTTGCATTTTTATTTATGTTTAATAATGTGACGTTCCCTCTCGAAAAGGGGCGTTACATCTCTCACCACAGGTATATCCTCTATGCTATGCTTAACCTCAACACTTAGAGAGAAAAGGAGAACATATCCTAGAGCTCCCTCCAACAAACAGTGATTCACTTGGTTTACATTGAGATACACTGACTCCGAAGGAATAACTCTAGTGGGTAAATTTGACATGAAAACAAGGGTTTTATCTGAACAATTCAAAACTACATGGTTTGCGGACAACCAATCCATGCCAAGAATAACATCAATACCTACAAGACATAAACAAATTAGATTTACGAAGAAAATCCTATCTTCTACTTTTATACAACAACTAAGACACACTCTTGAAGTTGTAACTAGTTTACTGATGAGAGTAGACATAGACAAGTCATATGGGAGTTCAGATATAGGTAAATTCAACATATTTACACAATAATAAGAAACAAAGGAGTGGGTTACTCCCAAATCATATAACATAGATAAAAGATGGTCATGAATTATGCATTTATCATGGTAAGGTCCGAAGACTGAGTCACCTCTTTGTCGCTAAGAGTGTAGACCCTTCCCTTAGCAAAATACCCTAGCTATCCGTACACGAAGTACACCGAACAAGGTTTATCTTCATGATGTTTTCTACACTTGGGACTCTTAGGTCCCACAAACTCTTTCTGAACCTGTTTGCCTTTACCCTGAGGAAAGCTGGGTTTAGAAGACCCCTTCTTAAACTTATCATCACCATGCTTCCTTTTCTAAGAGCCTTGTTGTAACACCCTCAATAATATGTTAGGCTTGTAAATGGTTGCAAAGGTAGCCTAATACTTGCTTGGCATGCCAGTTCAGTTTGTGACAAACTGAGTTAGTTTAGGTACTTTGCTGCAACATAAAAGGTGAAAAGTAGCTTAAAATGACCCAATTAATGACATAAGTTTCTTAAATGAAGGAAACAAGTATGGATAACTTGTTTCTAGGTCACAAATGAGTTAAGTAAGGTGCAGTTAAAATTTGAGAACAATTAGAGTTAGTTTGGTATTTTTAAGCATACTAGTTGTGCTTTTAATGCCGGATTGACCTCCAGTAGATATGGAAAATAGAGAAGTGGTGAAACATGATTTTTAATGAATCTTAGGATTTATTTCAAATATGTTGAAAGTTAGAAAACTTGATTTAGTGAGATCTAAGTGTTCTTAACAGATCAAGAAGTTACAGCAAAATGTCAAAATGATAAATTTGCCCTTATTTCTTATTTCTCTCATTCTCTTGGCTAGAAAAACAGAAAAGAAGAAGAGGAAGTCGAAAGAAGAGGAAAAAAATGGGGGAAGAAAGAAAGAAGAGGAAGAGGAAGAGGAAGGGAAGATCAAGAGCAAGGCTTTAAGGATCAAGTATCTACAAGAGGTAGGGGATTTCTATTCATTTTTCCTTGTTGTTCATCTTGGATAACCTTAGGATTTATGAGTGGGAAGTGGGTTTAGAGAGTCAAATCCATGTTCTAAGCTTGATTCTTGTTTCCAAGGATTAAGGTAGGATAGTTTTAGCTTAGTGAGTGTTAGATGACCATTTATAGCTCAATCCAAACCATTTTGGTTCATGATGGAGGAACTTGGAAATGGTTTGGGAAAAATGACAATTTGGCTGTGATTAATTGATTTTGATCGTAATTTAAGTTTATTGAGTTGAGTTTAGTGTTTGATTATATTCATATGATTAGAAATCAAGTTAGGGGTGGAAAACCCTCTGAAATGGTGTGAAAGGGTGGCTCTCGAATTGGTTTTTGCGTAATTATGCATAAACCATGTTTTTGCCAGGAAGCCGCGGCACTATGGAGTGTAGAGTTGTGGCCTCCAAGTCTCAGTAAGCCAAGAATGCACTCTAGAGACCAGGAAGTCGTGACACCAATAAGGGGAAGCCGCGACACATTTTGAAAACCAGAATAAGGCATTTTAGTTGCATAACTTGAGCTACAGATATCGGATTGACCTGATTCCAGTGTCATTTTAAAGTCGACAAATAAAGCTATATTCTATAAAAATTTCAGAAGTTAGCATTTTCAGTTTGTTCCTAGTTTCAGTTTAAAGTCAGGGCAGAATCAGGTAAAATAGTGAATATCCTGTTTTAGCTTCTGCAAAATGTCGCATAACTTTGGGTACACTTAGCCAAATGAAGTGAGATTTGTGGCATTTGAAAGATATGAGAGAAAGTTATTTGCTCATAAAATTTTAGAATTTTAGAAGTTATGATGCTCATTTGGTGCAATCTTGAAAATCAACCTTTTTAAACAAGATTTTGAGTTGTTTTGGGATGGTTTGAGTCCTAGAAACACTAGTAACTCCTTTAATAATTAAAGTTGAGTTTAATATGCAAGTTCTTTAGTAAATACTTTATTCTCTCAATAAGTTGAGTTGAAATAGGGTATAGCTAGAGATTGGTTCCCTTAGGGTTGAACCTAGAGATAAGTTCCCTTAGGGTTAAACCTAGAATTGGTTCCCTTAAGGTTGAACCTAGAATTGGTTCCCTTAGGGTTGAACCTAGAGTTAGTTCCCTTAGGGTTAAACCTAGAGATTGGTTCCCTTATAGGTTGAACCATAATTGTTCATAATTCCAAACTAAGGGAGTGAGGCAAACTCTTTGACCTGGAAAAGGAGTGAGATAAGTACTTTGCTAAAGGTGGAGTTGTGATGAGATATATCCTATGCTAGGCTATGGATGAGTTATGTCATATGCTAGGCTATGGATGAGTTATATCCATTGCTAGGCAAAGGAAGAGATAGGATGTTGTGGAAGTAGTACATGGAATAGTCCACTTATCAATAGATATGATGTTATAGAAATAGTATATGGAATAGTCCACTCATCATCAGATTTGTGTGATGGGACAATCCACACATTACTAAGTAGTCTAAGGGTTATTTAGCCTATTCTACATAGATAAGTACAAAAGAATGCAAATCCTGAGAATAGCTAAGTTATGTGTATGAGTTTAGTTTTGGATTATAAGATTGTTAGGTGAATGTTTACATAGAGTTAGAATGTGAATATTCTAGTGGTAGTGAGTATGGTCTCACTTACCTGTGGCAATCATTAATCTAAAGCTACCATGGTTATTCATTGAAAGTGATATTTGTTCAGTTCTTTTATCATGGCATTGAATAACTAGAACTAAGAAGTTAATATAGTATGCCTACTTTAAAGAGCAAAGATGAGGCAAGAGAAGACTTTTGATATTTTACAATTGTGTAGACATTTGTTTAATATCAATAGCAAGATATGAGTTATAGTTTGTAAATGTACTCTTGTGTATATTTATATTAGTGCCATGAGATATATGTATATTACTGAGAATTTTTATATTCTAACCCCCTTATGTTTCATAGTTAGCAGGTCAAGGCCCTATAAGAGGGTAAGAAAATGAAGAAAATAGAAGAGCTAGATTAGTTTAGTTTTAGTATTTTCAGTTCAAAGCTTATGTAATTATTTATATTTGCTTTGAGAATGTAAAAGTTCTATATATATATGTATGACTTTTAGTTATGGCTTTTCATAATTATTTATTTAAATGTTATGAATTAGTTGATAATTAAGTTAGAAGTAGCATGACTGATACTACTTATCTAGGTATATGTTGGATATACTAAGGTGCTAGTATTAGGTTGTTACACTTGTGACTTTTGTTCCACTGAAGGTTTCCCATCATGCCCTTCAATTATCCTACATTTGTTCACCAAGGTTGCAAGATATCGGATCTCAAATGGCTTGATAGCTTTTTGGACATCTTCTCTCAATCCTTCTTCAAATTTCACAAGCTTCCATCTCTCATCAGAGTTGAATCTGATGTAGGACGAGAAGTTGGATAGCTCATTAAACTTGGCCACATACTAACTAATAGACATATCGCCTTGCTCTAACCTTATAACCCCATCTTTTTTGCATTATGCAAACTTTGCGGGAAATACTTCTCTAGAAATGAACCTTTGAAGACCTCCCACGTAACAGGAGTCCTTGAAGCATCACACAACTTCTTGGCATCTGTCCACCAATCTTCTACTTCCCCTTCCAACATAAAAGAAGCAAAGAGCACCTTTTTCTCATAAGAGCAAACCATAACAGCAAAAATCTTCTCCATTTCCTTTAGCCAACCCTCCACTTTGACCAGTTCATACTCTCCTTTGAAGGATGACGAATTAGATTTCCTGAATTCCGAGAGGTCCCAGAAGTTTTGATTTCTTCCTACTAGCACCTCCTGGACTGGTTGCTCTTGCTGGACAGGTGGCAGTGACGGTGGAGTTGCCACCATGCTCTCAAGCATTATCGCATTCATGGCAGTCTGCTCCCTCATTGCAGCAGCCATAGCCATAAAGGCTCCAACTATGTTTAAGTCTCCATTACAATCCCTGTTCACTCGAGTTCGCCTAGGAGAAGCCATAGTTTCCTGTACACACAAAACAATATATATTGAGTTGATCAGTCTCAATATCATGTAATAGCGCAATAGAAGCCAATAACATCACAACCTAAGGCAAGTCATGCAATCCATTCTAAGTATCTCACACATGAGACAAGGAAAGCATAACACACATAATAGGAATCCCTAACATGCCTAAGCATAGTCAGTCCATACCCTGACTCAACATGATGAACTGCTCTGATACCATAATGTAACACCCTAACCCTAATATAGTAGTATATTCAAAATATACCATAGTAAAGAGAGTTAAGCATGCCATTTTCACTTTAACACATTGACAAAGTATTCCATTCCATAATAACTATATAAGCTATTAACGAGAGCCAAGAGGGATCAAAAGTTTAACATATACATCACTTGCCACAAAACATGTTCATTGTCATATAAAAACTTTACATAAAAACAAGCAATATAAATAAATACATGCTTAAACCAAAAGAAACAAAATAAGCTACACTAGGTCTTCTGCTTCGTCTTTTCCATCCTTCCCTTTTTAGGGTCTTGACCTGGATTTATATGGAAACACAACAGGGTGAGAACATACAAATTCTCAGTATAAGTGTCCCAAAACCAACATTCACAATATATATATATATATATATATATATATATATATATATATTTTCCAACCAAAGAGACAACTGCCCATACAATTGTCCAACAAAGCAATGTATAATATGCCATTTGAATATGCCTAAAGAATGTCCTAACAATATGCTTATTCAATGCTTGTGCAAGTTTTTGTTTTACAAAAACCATGACACTTACTTAATTCCTAAGAACCGTGTTCCTTTGTATTTGTCTCAATAGGATAGGCAATGGAGCCATCACACTACCTGGTCATCAATGGATTCCTTCCCCTCACAAGAGTAAGAGTACTGCTACCACCCCATGTACCGATAACCCTTACCATAGCTTTCTAGTTATTAGAATTTAGGAATAGTCCATATTCTCTAGCCAAATGGTTGTGACACCATGTAAGGTCACAATATGTAGGAAAAGCAAGTTAAGAAAACATGCAAGGATATTTTCACATTTATCACAATATAAGGTTCTCTATAACCAAGAGGAAGGGCAATACCAATAACTTAATATTCTAGCTTAACTTATCATACAAAGTAAAGAGAATGAAGTCACTAGCATTCTGGTATCCAATACCTCATACTATCACTTTACAAGTGATTTCAAAGTCAACCCCATGTTGAACAAGGTCCTAGGTACCACCCTAAGGCATCCCAAGACACACGGAAGCTCAAAGTTTCTCACGAATCCCATATATGCAAGGTAGATATTTTTTCCATGAAATACTCCTATTAATGTCTCAGTGAACTTAAAAACGCATAAATAAAGGATTCCAACAAGTAGGGAACTCCAATTTCCCAAGATAAAGACTCTACAAGTTTATGTGTTTAAACGCTTAGGTGCCCAGTTTCTCGGTGCCTAGGCGCTCTATAGCATAAACACTCCCCTGTTTCACCTGTTTAAGCACCCAAAACTTGAGTGACTAATCGCTGACCTCTAAGCCTTTTGGCCTTGGGCGCTTAGGCGCTCACAACCTGGGCAATTAAGCGCCCTACACGTGTAACATTCTGAAAAAATATATTAGAATTTTATATGTGTACAAAGGTAACATATGATTTGTTTGATATGTTAGTTAAGTTTTGTGACAAACTGAGTTAGTTTAGGCACTTTATTGCAACTTTGAGTGTGAAAAGTAGCCTAAAATGACTCAGAAAATAGCATAAACTGCTATTTGAAGGCAAACATGTGTGGATAATTTGTTTCTAGGTCACAAATAAGCGAAGTAAGGTGTGGTTAAAATTTGAGAATTTTGGAGTTAATTTGGCATTTTTAGGCATACTAGTTGTGCATTTTAATACTGGATTGACCCCCAGTAGATATGGAAATATAAGATAAAAGTGAAACAAGATTTTTAATGAATCTTAAGATTTATTTTAAATCTGGTGGAAGTTGAAAATTTGGATTTGGATTAATCTATGTGTTCTTAGCAGATATAGTCGGTACAATAAAATATCCTAAGATATTTTGTTACCTTTGTTTTCTCTCTCTCCCTCCCTCACGTGAAAGCAGCAGAAGCTGCAAAGAAAGGAAAAACAAAAGCAAGAAAAGAAGGAAAGGGCAGCAGTTGTGGGAGAGACAGAGGAGAAGAGAAAGAGGAGGATCCAAAACAAGAGCAAGGCTTCGTGATCATCATCCAAGTAAGAGGTAGAGGTGTTTTCTATCTTTGTTCTTCATCTTTTCTATGCTGGAACTTAGGTGTTTAGATGGAGAAGATGGGTTTTCAAAGGGGGAAAACTAGTTCCTTTAGCTAGTGCCTTGTTTCCATTGACTGGAAATGGTTATTTCAATTTGGTAAGAACAAGATAGATGGATTTATCCATAGATTTTAGCTAGTTAGTTCTTGAATTTGGAACCTAGGTTTTGAAGATCTAAGAATGTGAATTTTGGTGTTTGATCCAATATAAGAGAATTAATATGTTGTAATAGTGTTATAATATGTTTAGAAGATGTTGGTGAAGCTAGAAATTACCTAGAAACTATTTTTGGATGATTGAAGGTAGGTATATTCCTAATGGAACATTGACCACGATCTGCAAAATTCTACAGAAAATTCTGGTACTAAGCGATTAATCGCCCAAAAATGGCCGCTTAATCACCCAAGCCCAGAAAACATTCATGTACTGAGTGCTTAGTCTCTCAAAAAGTGACCGCTTAGGCGCCTAGACAAGGTATTTTTAGGATTTTAGTCTTGATAAAAAGAAGCTAGCAACTTGATGAGATTCTTTATACATGCTTTTTAAAGTGTGTTAAGGCACTAGAGAGGTTATCTCTTAGAGAGAAAGACCTAGTGGCATACAAAGGAAGATAAAAGAAAAGTGAGTGTGTCCATTGGACAAGGATTTCCATAGACCAAGAGATTAGTTTCTTAAGCAACCTAATGTTGCACAGATGTCACAAGAGAGGTGATAAGAGAGTTAAGAAGCTAGATGGCAAAAGTTGAGTGCTTTAGACCCTAGTTGGCAAAGGTGAATGCCACAGTGTGTGAAAGCTCTTCAAGAGTGAAGTAGAGTTAGTAATGCAAAGTTAGTAGTGTACTAAGTCTAGTTGGCATTGGTTAAATGCCTTAGTGTATGAAGTGCTCTCAAAGAAAAGAGGTAGAGTTAGTAATACAAAGGTGGGCTCAGTATAAGGTTATGTGGTGGTTATGTTAGAGTTAGGACATAACTCCACATTTTCACACACTTCACTTCACATATACTTGATATCCCTTGAGAAGAGCGAGTAGAGGCATCCACTCAGTTTTGGTGGCGATATCCACCCAGTTAATGTAGACTACTTGGTAGGGTACGGAGTAGGAGGTCTTGCGTTGTGGCAATAGACTTCGTTCCAACTGGATAGGTTATAAGAGGTCACACGTTATCATGGAAGAATTCCTTTGCTCCTAAGGGGAATAGTTAAGTATCACAACACTACACTTACACTACATACACTTTTTCTTTAAGCATACATCATCTCATCATTACATTCTTAAATTGTTTCTTTGTTTGAATATTATGTGTGATTATTGTGTATATGTTACTTTGTGCCTTCGGTGACAGTTGTATGAGTGGTTGTCTGGTCGATAATTTCAAATGATTGTATAGGCGATTGTTTGATATCATTGTGGTTTCGGTTATGAGAACAGAGGTATAGTTTGCTTAGAGACATTACATAGAGAGGAAGTTTGTAATTGTTTCTTATACAGGAAGTATTAGTTTGTTTATTAGTTTCAATGTGGTTTATTCTTTATGAAAGTTTAAACTGTTTGTTTTGGTATCTTATACTGAGAAATATGATTTCTCACCCCGTTTGTTGCCATATAAATCCAGGTGGAAGTTCCTCCAAAGGCAAGAAGAAAAAGGTTGAAGATTAGAATAGTAGCTTTATGCTTAGTTGTAAAGCTTACTTCTGCTTTTAGATTGTATAAAGTTTATGTATACAATGAGCCTGTTTGTGGCAAAGATGTATGTATAAATCTTTTAATTTTTTGCAAGACTCTCCATTATTATTTGTTTGAATGATGTGAATTAGTATGATGTTTAAGTTAGAAGTAGCATAACTAATACTACTTATCCAAGTATATGCATGGTATACATGGTTACTGGTATTAGGGCGTTACAACACGCAGAAGCTCTCTTTGCCTTCAGCGATTAAACAGCCAAAAACTGGGTACCCAACACTTGGAACTTCACCCATTGTTCCTGTAACACCCACTGTAGAGTGTCACATTTATGTTACTTAATTACCAAATTACCCCCAAGTTATAAAATATGATGTTGTGATAAAAATACAAGTTGTAAAATTTCTTTTTTCCTCTTTGATATCGATAAATAAAGTTAGCGGAAAATAAAAATATTATACATCATCACACATAATTTGCATCATCATACATTACAGAAGTACTGTCGACATTATTTATATACAGACCAAGTCTCAAAAGTAGTTGACATACTTAAATATTTAAAACGACTCGCCCAAGTTTAACTAAACAGCAGAACCCTCAGTCGAGTCCTCCTCAGACTCCTCAGCAGGTAGGAATCCGACTTGACGCGAAGTCCTACGAACAGGTGTCCGAGCAGATGATACAATACTAATCTTTATTGGGACATAATATCTAGCATCCCAATGTTGCCTGATGGACAGCGAAAATTCAACATATACATATATAGTTACGGAAAAGAATGGATCTCTACGAAACTCTCTGCTCATAATGACCGTCATGTTTCCCTCATAAATTAGTCCCCTCTTATTGGGACTAGTCCTCCAAGCTCCAGCTCCACCATGGAACTGTAATCTCACGTATCCGAAGAAACTTGACCGGGACGCCATCCGATCAAAACTCAGCTTCCTCTGGAGTCTGCTCTTCTTCACCCTCTTGTTTAGTCCCTTGTTCAGCATCTTTACAAATATAAATACAGTACAAGATAATATACAAAGAGGTGAGATCACCTACACCAATACCAACATGGTAGCACAGAGATAATACAAACAGCATACCATACAGATATATCATACCATAATTACAATCATGACATCAACATTATTTATCATAATAGATACGATAAATAATAATTTCCATTATGCCATTAACGTTATTCAAATCACACAATAATTATAATAATGCCATCACATTATTATCATCATCATCATCCAATTATTCCTCAACAATTCAATTGTCATAGTTAATATTCCTCAATTATTATATCATATAGATATAAATGCTCAGATTCATGCATGTGCACATAGACTCAATTTCCTACTCCATGGAGCTAATACTCAGTTCAGAGGAGTTAATCTAAAAGATCTGTCTGTACCAACATGCCTCAGACCACGTGCCATATTTCTCATATGTGTTTGCACATCTAGCATATACACGTCTGTCTTTACTAGATCTCGATTAAGAATAGTGTCTCGGTCAGGATCATCGATGTGTTGCATCGGTCAAACTTACGGTAAGAAGAGCTACCAACCGCCTATATAAGCAACCCGCACCCCGATGTCCCCAAGGTTAACAAGTGACTTACACTATGCATATCACTCCCACTCAAGAGGTGTACGTCTCTCCTAGGCAAATAGCCTCATACAGTCCATCGGACCTTTCCAATGCATGTTCAATGCACCAATGCCAATCATAGGCAAAAATTCATATACAGTGTCTATACACTAGTTCATGCATATGCAATGCACCAATGCCAATCATAGGCAAAATTCATCATTTTCTCATATAGTGTCCATACACTAGTCCAACAGTAATCCTACTATATTTTCAATCGTGAAATCATATTATCGCGTTTTCATAGTCGCAAAACACTTTTGTCGTGTTTTCACAAACGCGCAACATTTCTGTTACGTTTTCACAATTTCGCAACCATTCTGTTGCGTTTTCAAATCGCATAGCGATTTTCCATCGTTTTCTCAATCACATAAAAATATTCCATTATTTTTCAATCACGTAGTGATTTTTCAACATTTTCATCAATCACGTAAAAATATTCTACCGTTTAGAAATTGCATAGCGATTTGTCAACAATATCTAAATGCGTAAAAATATTTAAACGTTTTTCAAATTGCGTAGAAATATTTTAATGTTTTTCAAATCGCGTGGAAATATTTAAATGTTTTTCAAATCACGTAGCTTAAAAATCACGTTTTTAAGTTACGTAAATCATTTTTCACCATTTTTCAAGTTCGTAAAATATTTCTCAACCTTCAAAAATTCTATTTCAACCTTTCTTAAAATAATATGACTCCTCACATTATTTTCCATATTTTCTTACTCAAGAAAATCATTTTCGCAATATATTTCATAATTTCACCATTTTATTGAATTAAATTAATGTTCCTAACTTTAAAATTTACTAACGCTCTCCAAAACCCAAAGGATGAGTTACACGTTAGAAAATCCCAAGTCACCAACATATTCTTTATAATTCCAAATCAATCCTAAAAATCAATCCTCTTTAAAATAAATTGAGGTTCAAACACTTTCAAACTTTCAACCTCTCTTTTCCATTCACATACGAAAATTCTATTTTTCAAGTGATAAAACACTCTGATTCCCTTTCCAAAATCCTTGTATTAAATCAAGTTATATTTCCACTTTGAAAATCACTTTGTTTCATAAAACCAAGGCATTTCAAGCCTTCAAAACCATGGACACGGCCATTGAAACCATCAAAATATTTTTCCTTCTAAATCATCTAAGTTCCATTCTTGTTTTTACACAAACAAAACCATTAAAATTTTTCTCCAAAACTGTGAGGTCTATTTCCTTGAAAACAAACCTTTTGATTATTTTCCTTGCTTTTCTAAACATCCAATTTTACCATTCATGAAAATATTAATTTGTGAACACCTATTTTGAGGTGTTGAGGCCGAAATCCTCATGGTCATTGGAACCAAAAATTGTTTTCCTTTCCAATAATTTTTATGGCATACATCACATATAATCATCATATTATATTTTAAGCATACCATAAAAGCAAATAAAAATTACACTAAGCATGTAAACACAAATAAAACATGCAAAGCATATCAAACATAAGCATATAATCAAAACACATAAACACCCATAAATTATTACATGATCATGGATTTGAATCCTCACATGGATTCACCATCCATCAAATACACAATCATCTCTCACCACCATACTTGGTTGGTGAGATGGATCTCCCTCTTACCTCTTGAAGAACCTTAAAAACTCCTTGTTTTGCTTCTTTTTCCAAGTCCTTCACCACCAAAAGCTTCTCAAATACAAAACAAAACACAAGTTTATTAGTATATCAAGCTTGAATAAGAGGAACCATGGATCAAATATGGCTTAGAACATGAAAAAGAGGTAAGAAATGAAGTTTTCCTTACACTTCACCTCAAAAACCCTAGAACTTGCTCTTAGAAAAACTCCTTGAAGATGAAAGATATAGAACTTGCTCCAAACTACAAAGTGCCTTAGAATAAGGTATAGATTCAAGAAATATGGTTGTTTAAATTAAAGAGTGATGGAAGGTAAGATTAGAGTGCTTGGCTGAAACTTGTATGGAGGGAATGGAGAGAAAATTTTGGATGAAGTCTTGGCTTTTTGGAGGAGACAAAGATGAATTATGATAGCAATAATATGGTCTTCAAACCTATCCATGCTCTTAAGCTTCACAAAACTGTCCCCCCTCTTCATGCACTCCAAATTTGTGGCAAATTTCATAGCCACCATTTCAAGCATTTCTAACCACTGATTAGATTAATGGTTAGGATTAATGTAGGTTTTAGGTTTAGGCTTAGATAGAAGACTTAATCTAGGCTATTGGATCTTTCCTCCTTGAAATCCTAGCCATTAGATGTATCTCCAAAATGAAGGGTCAAGATTGCTCCTTCAAACTTTACATCCAATGGTTATAAATGGTCCTAGCCACTTTATAAGACTAAATCTCAACCGTTGATTAAATCAAGATCAAGTCTCCACCGTTGATTACATCAATGGTGGATATCCAAGCCACTAATGCTGACTATTGAGTACAATATTTATGTTTTTATCTGCTATTGCCCTTCGAATAATATTTTTACTATATTTTTATCATCCGATAATTAAATACAGTACCAAACACAGTAAAAGAAAATTTCTAAAACTGTTTCTGGATTCAGGTTTGGTAAGATCCCCCGTCTCCGTCTCAACAGTACAAATTTTTCTGGCTACAGAAAAATTTTCACTTTTCTAGACTCATGCTGGGCCCACATACGACCTCCTTGAGCCCACAGACGGCCCACGGATAACACTAAAATAATCAGAGTAATATAAAAATTTCATAATCACCCACAAAATCACAAAAATTAGAAAATTCATGAACATCAAATCAGATTACGTAAAATAATTAAGACTTATTAGTAAAAATTAAATTACGTAAAATTTCCCCTGGCCCGAAAATTATTATTTTCCTGATATGGAGTAAATCACACAAAACGATCAAATGTACTGACGGAATATTCAAAATAATTTTACAGTACATAGAAATCACTAAACAGTAGAATTCTGTTAACTGTCAAAATTACTGTCAAATATTTAGGAAAATTTGGGGTGTTACAATACTCCCCATCTAAAAAGAAGTTTCATCCTCGAAACTTGTTAAACTTGATTTCACACCCTCAAAATAAATATGGATACTGTTCTTTTATCTTTTCTTCCAGTTCCCATGTAGCTTCACTGCTTACATCGTTCCAAACGATTTTAACCAATGAAATTTCCTTACCTCGAAGTTGTTTCGCCCTGTGATCCTCAATCTTGATTGGAAACGTTTCATAGGTTAAATTTTCCTTCAGCTGTACTGTATCTGGCTCTATAACATGGGTAGGATCAGGAATATATTTCTGTAATTGTGATACGTGAAATATATTGTGAAGATTTGATAACAATGGTGGTAATGCAATCTGGTAAGCTATCGGACCTACCCGACGTAAAATCTGATACGACCCGATAAACTTTGGAGTGAGCTTCTTGGACTTAAGCACTCGTCCAACTCCAGTCATAGGTGTCACTTGCAGAAATACATGGTCACCTTCTTCAAACTCAAGCGATTTTCTCCTTTTATCAACATAGCTTTTTGCCGAGTTTGAGTCATCCTCATCTTGTCTTGAATCATCTTCACTTTCTCAGTTGTCTGTTGAACAATCTCCAGTCCTAACACAACACTTTCACCATCCTGATACTAACACAATGGTGTTCTGCATCGTCTCCCATACAATGCCTCATACGGTGCCATCCCTATACTCAAATGAAAACTGTTGTTGTACGTGAATTCTATCAATGATAAGAACTCATCCCAACCTCCACTTTGTCCTAGAACACAAGCTCTCAACAAGTCCTCTAACGACTGAATCGTCCTTTCTGACTGACCATTAGTCTGTGGATGGTAAGCAAAACTCAAACATAGCTTTGTTCCCATCGCTTCTTGCAAACTATTCCAAAATCTCGATGTAAACTTCGGATCTCGATCTGAAATAATACTGGATAGTACACCATGAAGTCTAATAATTTCACTGATGTACACTTGGGCCAACTTTTCCATTGAGTACTTAATATTAATCGGCAAAAAGTGCGCCGACTTAGTAAGCCGATCAACAATTACCCAAATAGAATCATGACCTTTCCGAGTTTTTGGTAGTCCTGTCACAAAATCCATTGCTATGTCATCATATTTCCATTCAGGAATAGGCAAAGGTTGCAACATTCCCGAAGGCCTTTGATGTTCCACCTTAGCTTTCTGACAGACTAAACAGGATGATACATACTCAGCGACATCCTTTTTCATTCATTGCCACCAATATAATTGTTTTAAATCCTGGTACATCTTTGTGGCTCCTGGATGCATACTCAACTTACTCCTGTAAGATTCATCCAGAATCAATTTCCTAAGTTCTTAATCATTAGGCACACAAACTCTTCCTTTAAACTTCAGAATTCCATTAGCTCCTTCGCTAAATTCTACCTCTGCACCTTGGTTCTTTGCTTCTTTTACTTCTTGCAAGTACTGGTCACTATTTTGTCCTTCTTGTATTCTATCCATCAAATCATTTGAAATGGTGATCATGTTTAAACACATCTTCCCTGGCATCAATTTCACAGATAAACGCATATCCCGAAATTCCTCTATTAATTCCTTCTCCTTAATCATCATAACAGAAGCACTAAGCATTTTCCTACTTATCGCATCCGCTACGACATTCGCCTTTTCAGGATGATATTGTAACTGAAAGTCATAATCCTTCAGAAACTCTAGCCAACGCCTTTGTCTCATGTTCAACTCTTTTTGGTCAAACAGATACTTCAATCTTTTATGATCACTAAAAACAGTGAACATTGCTCCATAGAGAAAATATCTCCACACTTTCAATGCAAACACCACAGCTGCCAACTCCAAGTCATGAGTCGGATAATTCCTCTCATGCACTTTCAACTGCCTTGAAGCATAAGCCACCACCTTACGGTTCTGCATAAGTACACAACCCAATCCTTGATACGAAGCATCACAATATACATCGAAAGGTTCATTTGGATCAGGTAGAATCAATATTGGTGAAGTAGTCAATCATCTTTTCAACTCTTGAAAACTTTCTTCGCATGCATCAGTCCACACGAACGGTTGATTCTTCCGTGTAAGTTGGGTAAGAGGTCCTGTTATCTTCAAAAACCCCTCAATGAACCATTGATAGTAACCAGCTAATCCAACAAAACTATAGATTTCTGTTATAGTTGTTGGTCTTTCCCATTCCAAAATTGTCTCCACCTTTGAAGCATCAACTTCAATTCCTTCCTTAGATATCATATGTCCCAAAAATTGAACTTCGCTTAGACAAAATTCACATTTGGACAACTTGACATACAACTTATTCTCCTTCAAAATTTGGAGAACCACTCTAAGATGTTCAGCATGTTCCTCCTGACTTCAAGAATAAATCAAAATGTCATCTATAAAGACAACAACAAACTTATCCAAGTACGAACGAAAAATTCTGTTCATAAAGTCCATGAATATGGCCTGTGCATTCGTCACACCAAACGACATCACTAGATATTCATAATGCCCATAACAAGTCCGAAACGCAGTTTTGGGAATATCTTCCACTTTCACACGAATCTGGTGGTACCCAGATCGTAAATCAATCTTGGAAAATATTGCGGCTCCTCACAATTGATCCATCAGATCATCAATCCTTGAAAGTGGACATTTATTCTTAATCCTAATCTTGTTCAACTGCCGATAGTCTACACATAGACGAGAAGTCCTATCCTTCTTTGTAACCAATAATACTGGAGCTCCCCATGGCGACACACTAGGTCTCACAAATTGCTTCTCCAATAAATCCTCCAGTTGTTTCTTAAGCTCTGCCAACTCTACCAGCGACATCCGATAAGGCGCAATAGATATAGGTCCAGCTCCAGGTACAAAATCAATAGCAAACTCGATTTCCCTTTCTGGCGGTAGTCCAGGTATATCTTCCGAAAATACTTCAGGAAATTCATTAACAACAAGAATATCTTTCAAGACATCTTCACATTGAACCTCCAAAGAAGACAACAATAGATACCCATGATCTTCTTCCTTCAAACAAACTTCTACTTGAGTTGCCGTTAGGAATCTGGGATCCGTAGCCTCAGGAAATACTAATGTCTTATTCGAACAATCAATTAGGATATGGTTAGAAGATAACCAATCCATTCCTAAGATTACATTAATCTTGGAAAAAAGCAAACATATCAAATCCACATGAAAGATTCTATTCCTAACACATACAGGATAATTCAAACATACTTTTGTAGTTATCACAGGCTTATCAGTAGGAGTAGCAACACTCAAATCATATGGCAATGTAGTCATAGTCAATCCCAAACGCTCCACACAATCACATACAATAAAAAAATGTGTTGCTCCCGAATCATAGATGACCAAGTCCTCAGATTTCGTGGCTTCTTCCCTGCTCATAGTATACACTCGACCACCCGCCTGTGGCCTTGCTGTACGAATATTCCCCACAGAAGGTTCCTTCTTTATCTGATCACAATCCCTGGATAAATGTCCAGGTTTCCCACATCTATAACAAACAATTCCTTTATGCTAACAATCTTTGGTCAGATGGTCCTTCCGATACTTGTAACATTCATACGTAGGAGTTCCAGCTTGACTTGCCTTACTGCCACTAGAACTTCCTCCAACAAATTGTTGCCAGTTCTGACTTCCTACCAGTTTGGTATACGGTTTCTGCTGAAAATGGTTTCCTTCACTACTCTTTCCTCTTTGGAATCTTGCAGGTCCAAAGTTCTTATTTCTTGCCGCACGCTGTTGATCAATCTCCTAAACCTTACGACACTTTTCCAACAATTCTGGAAACTATTCAATTCCCAGGGTTGCTACAGCTTGCTTAATGTCAAGCTTTAATCCTTCCTCAAATTTTCTACACTTCCAATCTTCATTTGGGTGCATTTGAAAATACCTCGAAAACTTTGACAAGCTTTCGAACTTTGCAGCATACTCACTAACAGACATCACCCTTTGCCTTAGACTAAGGAATTCCATCTCCTTAGCATGACGAACACTTGCTGGAAAATACTTTGCCAAAAACTTCTACCTAAAGAGCTGCCATGTCACGGCTCTTTCTTCAGCTTCTAACAATCTTCGGGCTCCTGTCCACCAGTTTTCTCCATCACCCACTAACGCAAAAGTCAGCTTGCGTTCATCAGTACAACCCATACCTTCAAATATTTTCTCTAATTCCTTGATCCACAAATCAACTTTGTCTGGGTCAAATTCTCCTCGAAACTTGGGTGGATTGTTCTTACGAAATTCAGACAAACTGTGAGAATCCTCAGTTGCCCTTTGGTTTTGTTGTACCACTACATTAGCCATCTGTTGCATTGCTACAGCTGCAGCCATGTTCTAGTTGTCATTACCAACATTTTCCATTCCTGTTCTAGTATTGACACGTCCTCTTCCTCGTCTAGCCATTACTTTTCTCTACTCAAACTGAACAACACAAAGAAAGTAAGGTCAATCTTCAAACAAACAAACTAGTCACAGAGAATCACACAACACAAACAAGACAGACTTAACCACAAACCCAAAAGACTCTAACTTGGGCTCTGATACCAACTAGTGTAACACCCACTGTAGGGTGCCACATTTATGTTACTTAATTATCAAATTACCCCTGAGTTATAAAATATGATGTTGTGATAAAAATACGAGTTGTAAAATTTCTTTTTTCCTCTTTGATATCGATAAATAAACTTAGCGGAAAATAAAAATATTATGCATCATCACATATAATTTACATCATCATACATTACAGAAGTATTGTCGGTATTATTTATATACAGACCAAGTCTCAAAAGTAGTTGACATACTTAAATATTTAAAACAACTCGCCCAAGTCTAACTAAATAGCACAACCCTCAGTCGGGTCCTCCTCAGACTCCTCAGCAGGTAGGAATCCGACTTGACGCGAAGTCCTACAGACAGGTGTCCGAGCAGACGACATAATACTAATCTCCGTTAGGACATAATATCTAGTATCCCAATGCTGCCTGATGGACAGCGGAAATTCAACATATACATGTATAGTTACGGAAAAGAACGGATCTCTACGAAACTCTCTACTCATAATGACCATCAGGTTTCCCTCATAAATTAGTCCCCTCTCATTGGGACTAGTCCTCCATGCTCCAACTCCATCATGGAACTATAATCTCACGTATCTGAAGAAACTTGACCGGGACGCCATCCAATCAAAACTCAGCTTCCTCTGGAGTCTGCTCTTCTACACCCTCTTGTTCAGTCCCTTGTTCAGTGTCTTTACAAATATAAATATAGTACAAGATAATATACAAAGAAGTGAGATCACCTACACCAATACCAATATGGTAGCACAGAGATAATACAAACAACATATCATACAGATATATCATAACAGATACTATAAATAATAATTACCATCATGCCATTAACATTATTCAAATCACACAATAATTATAATAATGCCATCACATTATTATCATCATCATCATCCAATTATTCCTCAACAATTCAATTGTCATAGTCAATATTTCTCAATTATTATATCATACAGATATAAATGCTCAGATTCATGCATGTGCACATAGACTCAATTTCCCACTCCATGGAGCTAATACTCAGTTCGACGAAGTTGATCCGAAAGATCTATCTGTACCAACATGCCTTAGACCACGTGCCACATTTCTCATATGTGTTTGTACATCTAGCATATACACGACAGTCTTTACTAGATCTCGATTAAGAATAGTGTCTCGGTCAGGATCATCAGTGTGTTGCATCGGTGAAACTTATGGTAAGAAGGGCTACCAACCGCCCATGTAAGCAACCCGCACCCCGATGCCACCAAGGTTAACAAGTGACTTACACTACGCATATCACACCCACTCAAGAGGTGTACGTCTCTCCTAGGCAAATAGCCTCATACAGTCCATCGGACCTTTCCAATGCATGTTCAATGCACCAATGCCAATCATAGACAAAAATTCATATACAGTGTCCATACACTAGTTCATGCATATGGAATGAACTAATGCCAATCACAGGCAAAATTCATCATTTTCTCATATAGTGTCCATACACTAGTCCAACAGTAATCCTACTATATTTTCAATCGCAAAATCATATTATCGCGTTTTCATAGTCGCGAAACACTTTTGTTGCGTTTTCACAATCGCGCAACATTTCTATTACGTTTTCACAATTTCGCAACCATTCTATTGCGTTTTCAAATCGCGTAGCGATTTTCCATCGTTTTCTCAATTACGTAAAAATATTACATTATTTTTCAATCACGTAGTGATTTTTCAACGTTTTCATCAATCATGTAAAAATATTCCACCATTTTGAAATCGCATAGTGATTTGTCAACAATATCTCAATGCGTAAAAATATTTAAACGCTTTCCAAATTGCGTAAAAATATTTTAACATTTTTCAAATCGCATGGAAATATTTAAATGTTTTTCAAATCACGTAGCTTAAAAATCACGTTTTTAAGTTACGTAAATCATTTTACACCATTTTTCAAGTTCGTAAAATATTTCTCAACCTTCAAAAATTCTATTTCAACCTTTCTTAAAATAGTATGACTCCTCACATTATTTTTCATATTTTCTTACTCAAGAAAATCATTTTCGCAATATATTTCATAATTTCACCATTCCATTGAATTAAATCAATGTTCCTAACTTTAAAATTTACTAACACTCTCCAAAACCCAAAGGATGAGTTACACGTTAGAAAATCCTAAGTCACCAACGTATTCTTTATAATTCCAAATCAACCCTAAAAATCAATCCTCTTTAAAATAAATTGAGGTTCAAACACTTTCAAACTTTCAACCTCTTTTTTCCATTCACATACGAAAATTCCATTTTTCAAGTGATAAAACACTCTGATTCCCTTTCCAAAATCCTTGGATTAAATCAAGTTATATTTCCACTTAGAAAATCACTTTGTTTCTTAAAACCAAGGCATTTCAAGCCTTCAAAACCGTGGACATGGCCATTGAAACCATCAAACTATTTTTCCTTCTAAATCATCTAAGTTCCATTCTTGTTTTTTCACAAACAAAACCATTAAAATTTTCCTCCAAAACCATGAGCTCTATTTCCTTGAAAACAAACCTTTTATTTATTTTTCTTGCTTTTCTAAACATCCAATTTTACCATTCATGAAAATATTAATATGTGAACACCTATTTTGAGGTGTTGAGGCCGAAATCCTCATGGTCATTGGAACCAAAAATTATTTTCTTTTCTAACAATTTTTATGGCATACATCACATATAATCAACATATTATATTTTAAATATACCATAAAAGCAAATAAAAATTATACTAAGCATGTAAACACAAATAAAACATGCAAAGCATATCAAACATAAGCAAATAATCAAAACACATAAACACCCACAAATTATTATATGACCATGGATATGAATCCTCATATGGATTCACCATCCATCAAATACACAACGATTTCTCACCATGATACTTGGTCGGTGAGATGGATCTCCCTCTTACCTCTTGAAGAACCTTAAAAACTCCTTGTTTTGCTTCTTTTTCCAAGTCCTTCACCACCAAAAGCTTCTCAAATACAAAACAAAACACAAGTTTATTAGTATATCAAGCTTGAATAAGAGGAACCATGGATCAAACATGGCTTAGAACATGAAAAAGAGCTAAGAAATGAAGTTTTCCTTACACTTCACCTTAAAAACCCTAGAACTTGCTCTTGGAAAAACTCCTTGAAGATGAAAGATATAGAACTTGCTCTAAACTACAAAGTGTCTTAGAATAAGGTATAGATTCAAGAAATATAGTTGTTTAAATTAAAGAGTGATGGAAGGTAAGATTAGAGTGCTTGGCTGAAACTTGCATGGAGAGAATGGAGAGAAATTTTTTGATGAAGTCTTGGCTTTTTGGAGGAGACAAAGATGAATTATGATAGCAATAATATGGTCTTCAAACTTATCCATGCTCTTAAGCTTCGCAAAACCGTCCCCCATCTTCATGCACTCCAAATTTGTGACAAATTTCATAGCCTTTCAAGCATTTCTAACCATTGATTAGATCAATGGTTAGGATTAATGCAGGTTTTAGGTTTAGGCTTAGATAGAAGACTTAATCTAGGCCATTGAATTTTTCCTCCTTAAAATCTTAGCCATTAGATGTATCTCCAAAATGAAGGGTCAAGATTGCTCCTTCAAACTTTACATCCAATGGTTATAAATGGTCCTAGCCACTTTATGAGACTAAATCTCAACCATTGATTAAATCAAGATCAAGTCTCCACCGTTGATTACATCAATGGTGGATATCCAAGCCACTAATGGTGACTATGCAGTACAATATTTATTTTTTTATCTGCTATTGCCCTTCGAATAATATTTTTACTATATTTTTATCATCCGATAATTAAATACAGTACCAAACACAGTAAAAGAAAATTTCTAAAACTATTCTTGGATTTAGGTTTGGTAAGATCTCCTATCTCCATCTCAACAGTACGAATTTTTCTGGCTAAGAAAAATTTTCACTTTTCTAGACCCACGCCGAGCCCACATACGACCTCCCTAGGCCCACAGACGGCCCATGGAGAATACTAAATAAATTGGAGTAATATAAAAATTTCATAATCACCCACAAAATCACAAAAATTAGAAAATTCATGAATATCAAATCAGATTATGTAAAATAATTAAGACTTATCAGTAATAATTAAATTACGTAAAATTTTTCCTAGCCCGAAAATTATTATTTTCCTGACACAGAGTAAATCACACAAAATGATCAAATGTACTGACGGAATAATAAAAATTTTTTTACAGTACACAGAAATCACCAAACAGTAGAATTCTGTTAACTGTCAAAATTACTGTCAAATATTTAGGAAAATTTGGGGTGTTACAATTCCGTTAATTTCCAAACCAAATTTTAACACTTTAAATCAGGTTCTAAGAGTTCTCTAACACCATTAAAGGTCACTAAGCTTAGAGAAACTATAATACAACCTATCAACATATCACGTCGAAGTAAATGATTGAACCAACCATTCACAAAATCCATTTTCTCAACTCATGGGTATGAGGTTCCAAGGATGCAACCAAGTTTTAAAAAACCAACAAACACATTCTAACTCAGTTTGGGACGTCAAACAAGTTCTCAACCAGTTCCAATATCCCAAACCGTAGAAAACACCAAAAACCTATCTTTCTATAACCCATCATGCATCAAACAAACATGAAGAGAAGAAAGATGAAGTTTGGAGATAAGAAACAAGAACCCCTACCTCTTGTAGTATGGATGATGGATTCAAGCTTTTGCTTTGCCTTTAGCCTTCCTTCTCTTTTCCCCTTCTTCCTTCTCCATTTCCTCTCTTTTTCTCTTCTCTCTTTGCTTCTTCTGGTTTGCAGAACATGAAAGTGGTGAGAACAAGAGAAAAGTTAATGAAAAAGGGAGGTAGGAAGGTCGTAGAACATAAGGAAAAACTTAAGACAAAAAGATATTTTGCAGCAAACATTATATCTGTTAAAAACACTTTGATTTCTCCAAATCCAATTTTCTAACTTCCATAGGCTTTAAAATAAATCCTAAGATTCATCTCAATCCTAAATTCACCATTTCCAAAAGTTTTCATATTTGTAACTCACCAATCTGGTACTTAGACACTCACTCAGTGTACTTTAAAATACCAAACTGACTCAGTTAACTCTCAAAATTTAACCATATCACATTCTACATATTTTTGACCTAGAGACAAATTCTCCATATTTATTTCCATTAACCAAGCAGTTTATGCCATTTTAAAAGGAAATAACAACTATTTTTCAAACATAGTGTTACATCAAAGTGACCAAACTAACTCAAAAAGTCACAAAATTAAACAACCATGTCAAGCAAGTATTATGCTACCTCTATGACTATACACAAGTCTAACACGTCTAAGAGGATGTTACAGACTCAATGGCATCATGAAGCTGAAAGTAATCTTCTGTGTCGTGGCCATAGCCCTTGTGTATAACATTCTGCCTAACCTAATAGTCTTAATCTAGTCCTAATTAGAGTTATAGTAGTTCAATAAAATTGGTGGAAGTTGCCTGATAATTGTGACAATGATTTGAGTTGAGTTGAGCATAAATTTATAACACCGAACGTGAGAAATATATTAAAATAGTTTAGAAACTTATAAGATTATCAACAATTGTTAATTGGAGGATGAAGAATTGATTGGAGAGTGGGAACATATTATAATAGTACATAAAAGTTTCTTAATTCAATTCTTTAATTGTTAACTTAACCCAGGGATGAATAGTAAAGTTTAGTGATTGGTTCTTGAATCTTCCATATCATCAGAGAAAATTGGAAAATTCATTAAAAGAATATAGAAATATTTTTATAGATATAAAGTTTAAGGATTTCTTCTTATATTTTGTTCAAATCACCTGTGTTCTTTTCTTTTCTTATCTTAGTTTAACTTTACCTTTACCATTTGATTCTATTTATCTTATTTTTCTCTCTCACGCTTATCCACCCCTCTCATGCACTCATTTCATTCTTATCCATTCACTATACTGTTCTTTCTCACTCACTCATATTATTCACACTCTCTCTCGTTTCACTCCCTTCCATCTATCACTCGTCTGGGCTCTCCCTGTTCTCTATCGGTAGCTCGTCTTCCCTTACCAGTTCGCTCTCATCACCAGTAGATCGGGTCTGCTCGTCTCCAATCTGGTCTTTCTTTCTCATGTGTTCACACACACGGTTGCTCCCTTCCTTGCATTTGTTCATGTTGTTTCTCTCTTGTTGTTTGTTCTCTCCGATATGTTCTGATCATCTTCTTCCTTTTGTTTCTTTGATTCTCACTCATACTCTTTCTCTTCTTGTGTGCTGGAAAAATTCAGGTGAAGGCATGAAAAAGAAAAAGAAAAGGGAGAAAGATGGAGAGGGAAAACTTGAAAAATCAAAAGGAACAAAGGAAAACCATGAGGTAGGGGTTTTATTTCAGTTTTCTTACTCATTCTTTAATTTACAAAAAGTTTGAAATACTATGATTTAAATGATGATTTTTAGATTTCAAATAGATGAAAAGAACTTTATATAATTGATTATTATCTTGGGATATGATTATTTTGGTTTGGTTTTGATGGACTTTAATCTTTAAATACAAGTATGGAACCCTGTTCTCTCTTTTGCTTACCGCAAGTGCACGGGTCGCACAAGTAATATAGAAAAGAGTCGTATATCGTTCCCATAAGGAATACGTCAATCTTAAGAGCCAAATATTAACTAATAGTTTACTTAATATTATCCAAGCACATTCAAATCATAAAAGGATTGTTCAAAGTAACTATAAAGACTAAAATGCAATAAAACAGAATAAAAGATGTTGATAGGGAATATGGAATCCTTTTAAACCTCTTACTTTAATTGATAACAAACAATCCTTATAAGCAACATAAACGAAAGGATTAGGTAAGCATGAGAATCTAACTTAGTTAAAAGCCTATGTCTAAGTCAATCAACCATGCTTCAGTTACCTAATTCACTATGTTTCCATGAGAACTAGTATAAAATCCACTCATTAAGATCTATTCTCAATCAAATACTATGCATGACCAAGAGGTATATTTCTATCCCATTAGCGAATTAACTCACCCCACAATTAGAATGAAATTAAACATGCATCAACCATACCTATGCTCTTAAATCCAAATTCTTATGTCTAGGTTCATTAGATTTCAACAAATCACTTAAAAGCTGATCAAACAATCAAGAGCATTAAGATTTATAGGATTGAACAAAACTAAATCATGTATATAAACTCAAAGGATTACAAAATTATTCAATATCCATAGGAGGATCCAAAGAAATCCCTATATACAGCTTAGCTAGCCATGGAACACGAAAATCTCACAAAAAGATCCATGTCCATGACCTAAAATAAGAGAGAATAAAGAGAAAAGAGAGAAGACACTATGATTGAAGCCCTTGGATGTTTGATCCTCTTTGAAGAATGATGAATTCTACTTCTACTCCTTTTGTTGCTCTCAAAATGATGAAATATGAACCCTAGCTGCGTTTTCTCCTTTTTTCTTATGTCCTTCCCTTCTGAAATCTGATGGAACAATATTTATAGGCCAAAGTTTTCACTATCACATCGCGACGTGTGTTAAATTAGGTCACCATGCCATGACATTCATTCCTTTATGTCACGGCACTAAAGCATCGAGTTTCAATATGCAACTTTCTGAATGCACCACGCCGCGTAGTTCACAAGCCTACGCCATGGCGTGAGATGTTGAATTTCACCTTGGCCATTCTCTTCTAATGCAACTCCAAGTCTTTAACAATTCTGCTTGTTGTGAGCCCTTCTTGTATTAGAGAAATCGCCAAGTTAGTAACAGTTACAAATTCACATTATTATATGAAGAATTATACAAATTTGCTTAAGATCATATAAGAAGATATCATAATTGAATTCAATGAATATAAGCTTAAAATCTTCCAGATATGCAAGATAACAAGGACTAAGCAATCAATAAAGCACATGTATAGGGCCAAAATAACTACATTTTATGGAGTTATCACACCCCAAACCTAGGTTTTTGCTAGTCCTCGAGCAAAACAAAGTATGATTAAGTAAACCTGCTTAACAACACATGTTTCAACATACATTCAACATTTATTATGAATTCTAACTTTAATGAAACCACAACTAGTGAACAATGACTGTTTTAAGTCCTTAAAGAATGCTAATGTCACTTAGTCAACTCCACACATATACAATCTTTAGCATGCAAACATTCAAAATCTCTTTTCATGCAAATCACATCTCCCACAAGCATGCAAGCTAAACTTCTCCTAATCAAGTCATACTCATTAGGATAAGTTTATGAACATACATGCATAGGAATCAAATAATCCATAAGATTATCTTTAAACTCTCTCTCCACTAATCTAAATCATACACAACTGAGGATCAAAAAAGACTTCAATAGCTTGTAATGTAAGGTCAATGGTTATGAGTTAAAGAACAAAGGGAAAAGATAAAATACAAACATTGAGAAACATAAACATACAATTTTAAGACTTGAGCCACCAACTAATACAATAAGGGTATGCAAGTGAACTAATATGACTCTGCAGAACCATTATTTCATTAGTTTTGCCTTTTGGATTTTTGGTTTTGGATTTTTCTTTTCTTTTCTCTTTCTTTTTCTTAACCAATTTCTTTCACAACACATGGTTCCTTCCAATCACTTTTATACTGACACAAGCACTAATACCCTTTGATCATAGGACTCAAGTCAAGAAATAACATATTATGCACTCAACAAATAATGGTGGTAGGAAAAAGAATGCAATATTTTCACATGCATTTAGAATGATTACATGGTAAGGAATATGTAAGTGATGAAAAACATATAAGGCCAAACATATATCAAGCTTCAAAGGGGACCTATGGATATGATCATGTAAAGGTAAGCTTTTCAAGGTCAATCAGTCCAAACAATGCCCTAATCATTTCCTCAATCATGCAGAATCTAGGATTTTGATTCAAGAGAATTTAAACATAACTTCAAAGATAATCAAAACCTCAACATGCACTATTCATAAACATTCATATCAAGTTCAAAGTTTATATAGGCATATGAGTGGGATCTAAATTATACATTTGAAAAGCAACTAAATTGTTAAACATGCTTCATGATTGCATATGGTTTCACTTAACAATTGGCAAATCACAAACACTAATATTATATGACAATCAATACCTCACTAGCAATTGGCATATGATATACATTAAAATCTTTCCAATATTTTCAATCATACATTTAAACTATCATGTGCACAAAAGTGATATACATCCGACCCATTATGCGAAAGGGAATGACAATTGTATCTTGAATTGGATGTTCACAGTCATATGTTCCTTCAGATGTTATCATAACTAACTAGTATTTATTTGCCTCATTGTTATGCATTTTAACAAATTCGAATTTGAGTTGAATATTCAAAACATGCATTCATATTTGCTATTGGGCATTAAAACATAAAAACTATATACTCACAACATAATATGCCACAACACTAAATATAGGCTTAATAATATATACAATATCCATTAATCATAAAAAAAATGTCTAACATTATAACATGCTTTTTAACATTAAAAACATACAATTCCCAAAAGCATACAATCATGTTATAATGTCCTCCCCCAAACCTATGGGAAACAGTGTCCCCACTGTACAAAAAGTAGAATGAAAATACAATGAAAGAAAATGCCATGTATGGAATAAGGCTAGTGGTCCTCATCCTCATCATCCTGGTCAGCTCCTGTGGATCTTGTTGCGGCTGGGAAGGGTGATGCATGATTTAAAAATACAAACCCAAGTGCAGGTTGTCTCAAGTAATAAATTCTCGGGAGTCCGAGGTCGATTCACAGGGAATTGATGAAGAAAAATTAATTAAGGTAAGAAAAGGATTTGTCACAACACCAAAAGTAATAAAAGTTGTTCACAAATTAAAAGGGATTTGCTTAAGTTAGGAGATCCACTCTTAGTAACAAATTAGAGGCAAGATCATTTCTCTTTATCACTCAATTGAAATCTACACATAAAGGAAGTTCCAATCGGAAAATATAACATTCAAAGTTCAATTATATATGCAATCATATTATGATTCATTCAATTATCTACCAACAATTGTAAGTGAGCTCAAACATTCACTGTGTCAATCCTCTTGTCTACAATAAATCAAGATCTTCACTATACAATGAAGGTTTCTAAATTGATTGGAAACAAAATACAACACATATAATGTCCACTTTATAATATATCATTTAAGCACAAGAAATAGAATAATCTAACTTTATTTCATTACCAAGAGCTTCACTCTTTCACCTAAGTAAGATGAAGATTTAGTTACACATAGACAAGAAGAAAGAAAGAGAGAATAAGAGAGAGATGAACATAGCTTCAATTTAGAGTAAGAGAAAATTACAACAAAGGAAAACAATAAACAAGCATGACCATAACTTCTCAAAACTAAGCCTAACACCCAAGTCTCTAAATGATCAGCCAATAGAGCCTTTAATAGATGATTATAGATACAAAATGATAAAGGGGCTGAATAAGAGTAGGTGAGGAGTAGGTGGATGAGTGGAAAATGCCAAATGATGAGTGGAAAATTATTGAGATTCTTTGTCTCCGAAATCATTCAGTGCTAATCTCATGGATGCCATCAGAATAAAGCAACATGGTCTTCATGAAAGTTGTAGCATTTTGTCTCAACTTTCCAATGCCACCAAAATCATCCTAAAATTCTTCCTACAGCCCAAGATATGACCCAATTACTTTAAACTATTCAGGCCCAGTTTCAGCACCTCTATTTTGACTTCCAGACCTAATTTCACTTCCAAGCTGTCCGAATGAGCTCTTATGTTCTTCATGAAAGTTCCTCCAGCCTGAGTTATGCTCTGATTACTGCACATTGTTCTGGTTCCAGTCATAAAACTCATGTTCTGACTTCCAAACACATTTAGCTCCTCTAGATGTCCATATTTTACCTGGAGCTCTTCATGAAAGTTGTAGAGCTCTCTCTTATCTTTCCTATAAGGTAAGAAACATTATTTTTACACATCTAGAACTCAAGATATGGCGGAAATATAGAAACAGTGTAAGACCCAAATAATGCTAGAAAAATCAATTAAGTCTAATTTGAGTCCAAACTTACAAAACATAACCAAACTCAATCAATTAAGTACATGGAGAATGCAAATGACTAAAAATGAGGGTTTATTAATGTATAAAATATGTGATTATCAAATTCCCCCACACTTAGCTTTTTGCACTCCTGGGCAAAACATATAAGACTAAAGCTAAGAAACAAAGAAAAACGAAATAGACTCAAAAGCTAAAAAAAACTCTAGAAGACTCGATGAATCATGAAGAGCAACCAGAAATTCAAGGGATTAAAGCATTAATGAGGTAACATTTCTTCACATCTGAAACCAACAAGCACGGAAATTTTAGTTGAAAAGAATGAATCAAGAATGATAGATCCTCACAGAATTCACTCTCAATCTCTCAAGTGTTTAAAAGGTAAGTATTTCACTCTATTCAAAACACATGCATACAAAAATCAAGAGGACTTTATTCAAGGTTGTAATGGGGCCATGGTAAAGGAGAGGGGATAATATGGATATGAAAAGAAAAAAACTAAAGAGAATAGAAGAGCATTATGGTACAGTTAGAGTAGAGAAGAAGTTTGAGAACATTCATCATAAAGGACAATGACCAATATTTGACTAATGTTTTGTTGAAGATCAATCCCAAATTGATGAATTGAATTCATTGTTAGGTCTGAACCTTCTCCTTTTCTTCCTGTTGTTTCCAAGCATCCACCTTTACTCTAGGTATGGATATGTCACATGGTGTATCAGGGGACTCTGATAATCCTTTGATTACAACGGTGGTCAGCTTTTTCTTTCTTTCTTTCTTTTTATCATTTTGTTTCAACCTTTTGTACACACACCCCCACACTTATTCAAGAACAAGGCCAATGCTCTCTTATTCCCAAAGGTTAGGTAAAAACATGTTTTTTAAGGCATGTAATGAGCTAATAACAAGGAATGGTCAAATAAGTTCAAAGTGGTTATACAAGGAAAAATATACAAGGATGGCTATTTGGTCAAAGTAGCTATTTCAACAAAAAATGCCTCAATCATGTTTGTGTATGCAAGTAAAAATATAGCCTCAACAAGAATCAAAGCAAGTTCTAGAGTAACAATTCCATGAGTGAAATTCACACAAGAAAGAAGAGAATGGTGCAAATGTTCAATCCATTTATAAATAGGCTCAAAATCTCACAAGACATATTTCTATCATTCTCAATCTACTAATTCAACATCCATAACCAAGCATGTGAAATTTAAGAAAGAAGATAATTTATTCAATCATGCTATGATCCCTGAATTTCAATTGCTTCAAAGGATGTGAGAGTGCATTCACTTGAATCTTTCAAAGGAAATCAAACAGTAAAACTTGGTTACTTCCACAAATAAACACTAAATAGTTACTACCCCAACTAAGATGCGTCTCAAGAGTAATAAATTGTTTCCAAAATTTACTCCTTACTCTGCCATCCTTAATTGGTTTTACTACGAATAGGTTTCTGACAGTCATATCACTAAACATACTTCCCAATTTAGATGCGTCTCAGGAGTAAAATTACTCCTTACTCTGCCATCATTCATTGGTTTAGTAAGTCCATGACAATCATATCATACTTCCCAAAAAAGAAATTTTTTTTTGGTCAACTATCCTTCCCCCCAACCAAATCACAACATTGTCCTCAATGTTAAAATATAGATGAGTAAAGGATAGAAGATATTACCTGTTGGAGAAATTTGACACAAATTTAAATAGAAACAAAGTACGATAAATAAATTTAAAAGTAAAAGAAAACTATAAACGAAGTGTCAAATTTGGCTTTCTTTTCATCCTGCTTCCTTCACTGCTTCTTGCTGACCAATCTATTTGAGTTATTGTTGGGTCAGGTTTATGAACAAAAGCTTCTAATTTATCAAGTAACTCATCAATAGTGGAAGTAGAGATAAGAAGTTGTCTTATCGAATATGTGATAAATTTCTACTCCACAACATGGTCAAGAAAAAGTAACACAATATCAAAGAAATTATTTACATTCAACAAACCTATGAGTTTATGGTGGATGTTCAGTTGGGCCCAAGAGACAATTTGAAAAACTTCTTCCAAGGTACCAAAATCACCTGGTAAGGCAATGAATGCATCAAAGTTTTCAAGCATTATCTTTATTCGTTCATGCATTGATGATACCTTAAGTTCCTTTCCAATTGTCTTTTTAGTGATGTTTTATTGAGCTAAAGGTCTAGGAATGACACATAATGTAACACCCTTGTGGGGATGTCACATTTATGATGCAATAAAATAAAATAAATAAAATATTACCCAAGTTATAAAACATTTGATAAATAATTAATATAAGTTATAAAATTTTTTCTTTTTATATATGTATATATATATAATCCTAAATAAAATAACACGAAACATGAAATAAAACAAACTGTCATCGCACACATAATATACATAGGATTTTGTTTTAAAGTTATGCAAATAATTTACAACTACAAAATATTTAAATAAAGCAGTAAAGAGCTATTATACAGTACAACATCATAAAGTGCCCAAGTGCACATCATAGATCTCTAACCCTCTGAAGGATCACTCTCAGATGAAACTTCAGGTGATAGAAATCCAGGATGTCTCACAGCTCTACGGACATGAGTCTGCGCTGTTGACACTATGCTAATCTCACTGGGAACACGAAAGAGTCCTCCCTAGTGACGCCTCAAATCCAACGGCATCTCCAGATGTAGGTACAAAGTAGTAGTATAGACAGGCTCAGCATCAAACTCTCCTCATAGAGACAAAGTTAGACGTCCCAAGTAGATCACCAATCCTCGATCTTCTCACAATCGCCAGGCCTCTGAACCTCCATGAAACTCTAGTCTCACGAAACCAAGAAATCCCAACAATGCCATACTCACAAGTCAGTCTAACGGATATGGATGATCGGAAGGTTCGCACTAGTCGAATTGATCCCCCGTCTGCTGCTGCTCCTCCTCCTCAGGATACACACAATCTAGAGGATGTTCCTCTTCCTCAAACTCTTTTATAACATAATTAATAATACAGAAGCAATACATATAGAGAGGTGAGATAATCATACATCAATACTAGCATGGCAAATAAGAAAGCGTCAATATAACAAATATCACAGTTTTATACAATAAAGCATACCATAACATCATAAACAGTAACACAATTTAACACAAGAATTCTAATACAACTGTATCATATAATATCATAATTAATAATGTTATGATGCATGATACATATGCAAACGTAATACAACTCGTTCCTACTCCGTGGAGCTAGACACAGACATCAGAGAGAATGACTCATAAATATCTATCAGTACTTCAGGCTGCCCAACCAAACTATTCCACTGTCTAATGTTGTGTCTATAGCCCACAGCCCAATGTCATGTAGTAGCACACAGTCCAACGTCGTGCACTACAGGTATTGTACTAAACAATCTTTACAAGATCTTGATTAAGTATAGTGTGTGTCGAGATTACTAGTGTGTTGCCAGTTACCACAGTCTAGAGGAGCGACCAACTGTCCACATGTGGAATACTCCGCACATTAATGCCTCCAAGTCCACACAAGATGAACCACACTACGCTTATCATATCGACAACATGGTGTAATTTGCCTTGTCAATCAATCACCAATATCAACTAAATTGGCACAACTCAATGCATGAATAAAATAATAATTACCAAATTACCCTTAGCTTAAAAATATTATCATATTTACAAAAATACCCTTAGCCTCAAAATTCCAATACACAGTATGTCACCACTTGACAGTACCATATCTCCATATGTCCGGGTCCACCACTTTGGCCTGACAGCAAAACTCACTGTTCCAATTAATCGTGTAGAAATTTTATCGCGTTTTCACAATTTCGTCATTTTTATAAACATTTTTAAATCGCGTAAATATATTTTGCTTTTTTTTTAAATTGTGTAGTATTTTTAAATCGTTTTCTCATTCGCGTAAGATTTTTAAATCGTTTTCTCATTCGCGTAAGATTTTTAAATCATTTTCTTGATTGAAAAACTTTAAAATCTCTATTTTAAAACTACGTAAGCTATTTCTTATATTTAAAACTATGTAGAATATTTTCTTTACATTATAAATATATTATAAAATGTTTTCTTTTATTTGTCTGTTTTAAATATAATTTGACAAGATTTTTGTTTATAAAATCTATTTAAAATGTGCTTTCTACATTTTTCCTTTAAAAATTCTTTTGTTTAGTTTATTACTACTAAATACACTTTAAAAATTTAAATCATACTTTTAAAACTCAAAGATAAATATTTTTCAAGAGTCTTGTTTATTTTTCTTCTATACTATATTTCTAATAAAAATTAGTTTACTTCTTTAATTCTTGAAAATTCATTACAAATGCATTCTTTTTAGGTAAAACATCAAATCTACACTTTAGAAAATAAATTTTGGATTGATTACACATTTACAAGGCATGTTGGCCAAAATTCATAAAACCTTGGCATTTGATCTTTGGATCATTTTCTACCTTCTAAATCATTTTGGATTTCATTCATTTACCTAATTCCATTAAATCCTTCCTTTAGAAAATGGTTGAGAACATTTTGGTTCTCTTTTTCTTGTTGAGGCCGTGAGCCCCTTTTTGTGCTCTTTGGAACACTCATGCATATATCAACACATGCAATATATTTTAATGCTTATAGGCATGCATACAAACAATATCAAACACAAATAGGAAAGCATTTAAACAATCAAACAAGTGAATCCTTATAGATTCTTCACACACATACAAATCCATTTTCTCATCACCACACATGGTTGATGAGATTAAATCTCCCTCTTACCTTTAAGGAAGATAAATCTTTTTCTCTCCTTCCTAGATGATTTCGTGATCTCCTCCAAGAAACCTAACATGCTTAAATAAATTTTTACAAGATAACCATAGGAGAAAAACATAAACCATGGATCAATCATGGCTTAGAACCTTAGAAATGAAGTTAGAAATGAAAAACAAGGATCTTCACCTTTTAGGAAAAACCTCCAAAACAATTTTCCAAGCTTAAGATGAAAGATTTTGGAAGAACTCTCAACTAGAGATGTTCTTAGAATGGTGTTTAGAGTTGAGAAATAAAATTGGATAAAAGTTTAGATGGGTGGATGGTAGTATATAGTGCTTGGCCGAATGGCTCAAAGAAGAACAACAATGGTGAGTTCTTGTTCTTGAAGAGAGAGAAGAGAGGTTTTGTGTTAGCAAAGATGAAGAATGAAGTAAGAATGGTCTCCTAATGGTCCATGGCCATGGAGCTCATCCAAGAGGAGGTGGCCACTTTGTTTGACCTTCCAAGACTCCATCCTAGCCTTAGTTTTCATCAAGGGTTCACATGCAAAGGCTTTTCCCCTAAGCTTGCCTCTAATTGGCTCATTCAAGCCTTGTCACATGTTCTTGAATGTTCTACCCTAATGGTGATCATAGGTTATTAATTAAGCTACTAATCCCATTAAGTTTCTATGCACACTTAATCTAACTTAATTAGAAAAATTAGTTACATTACTAATTAATTAGCATTCTTGTAACCAAGCTTCAAGAGCCATTAATTAAATCAATGGTTGATATTAGGTAGTGATATGATTAAATCTAAGCCATTAGATCTCTTTTCCATGAAATCCTAGCCATTAGATGCATCTTCAAAAATAGAGGGTCAAGATCTTCTCTACATTCCTCCCATCCAATGGTCACAAATGATTCTAGCCATTTTGTGAGACCAATCTCCACCGTACATTAAATCAATGGTGGATATCTAAAGCCTTCCTTATTAAGCTTATCTTTACAACCATTGATTAGATCAACGGTTGATATTCAAAACTAAACCTTCTCATCCATTGGTGTAAGTCAAGTCAAGCCCTCTTTGTTGACTAATTCCTATTGGCTTAAAAATAAATCAAGCCATCAACGTTGACTACTTTTTCTAAACGTGGGTCCCGTAAACCAATTGTGGGTCCCACAAATCTTTTTCGGATCCATGGTCGTTTTATTTGTACTAACTAATAAAATAATATTATAAAATTATTTTATTGTACAGATAAATTCTAAAAATTAAAAGATTGATACACGTATCATTCGAAATTGGGTTTAGTAAGATCCCCTAGCTCCGAATAATTAAAATAAGATTTCCCCGGCCCAGAAATTATTATTTTCCTGACTCGGAGTAAATCACACACAGCAGTCAAATACAGTTACGAAACAGTTAAATTAATTTTATAACACACAGAAAAATATAAAACAACACAATCAGGACAAAATAGTAATTTATCTAAAAGTTAGGGTATTACACATAAAACCTGACTGTCTCCTATATATACAACAAGTGATACAGCTTCCATTAACCCACGACAACCTCCCCCATATACAAGATGAATATTCCTCGCAGCAAGTGATCGACCAAGAGTGGTAGCTGCATTTACAAACTCTAAACCCTTTCTATACTTAGACCCACAAAATACACAGATATTTTTAAGTCGACGAACAGAAACACCCTCCATTTCTATACTCACCTTTCTCTTTGAATGTTTCTGAGTTGGAGGAAAGTAGAGAAAATGAAGTGTTTAAATAGGAAAAAGAATGAAAAGGATAATAATAGCACCTATAAGGGTAGGTTGGTTGTTGTCAGAAAAGTTTGAAATTAATAAACACAGAATCTTTTTTTTTCTTGACTTCTAGAAAACATTTGGGTAAAGAAGTTTAGAAACCCCTGAAGGACACTGCTTAAAGGATCGTCTATCCAAAACCAAAATACAGCAAAATCATACAAAGATAAAAGAAATATAATAGCAAATGATGACATACCTTTATGTACAGTTTTCATGGCGTATCTTTATACTGCGCATCATAAGTGCAATAGTGGTATATCTTTATACTACATGTCACTAGTGCAATAGACACCCACGTCCGTTTATTCAAATAAAAGAGAAAGAAGAAACCATCGTGGGTTTTCATCCTAGGTCTAGAACCTGGAGAGCTCACACTTGGGCTCATAACATCAACAAAGATGCTAAAATCTGAAACCCGTAATGTCCAAGATCCAAAACGTCTCATCCCAAGGCGCTGAGAACCCCTTCTAATAAAAGAGAGGATCAAGCTCAGATGCTTCATAAGCTTTGGCAGCCGCGAGTTACTTCTCACTAATAACCAGAGTGGGATGTTTTTGCCTGTCCATCAACTTCACAGTGCCTAGATGGTAAACATTGGGTTATGGAGTGCAGCTCTCTACAAAGCATGGTACACGAACCTTTTTTAAGGACCAGCGTGCAAAGGTCTACCGGAGTCAATGACGGGTCAGCCAAAGGCTGAGGCTCCACAACTAATTAAAGCCATGGTACTCCTTTCGGATCGCCCTTGTTCAGAATTTTTTTTTCTTCTTTTTTTTTTTTTCTTTTCTTTTTTTTTTCTTTTTTTTCTTCTTTTTTTGTTTTTTTTTTTGTTTTTTTTTTTTTTTTTTTTTTTTTTTTTTTTTTTTTTTTTTTTTTTTTTAAGAAAATATGAAGAAGATGAAGATAACATGTACAAATTGTTGTGGATATGGCTCACATCTGCCTCTGGTTTCACGTCTAGTAACATCTTAAACGCCTTCTATGAGTCAATTTTCTTATAAATTGGCAAACAAGGTCTTTTAGAGTCAGATTCCCAAGACTGTAGCATTTTACTTCATCCTTGAAGAGATTCCACAAATTAAGAAGTTCACGATGCACAAATCCACAAGAATGTGTCTCAAGAGTCAATAAGATATCATCTAATGACTCCTTACTCAGTCTATCCTTACTCAGTCCATTCTTATCATCTAATGACTAGAATTATAAAGCAGAACTTTTTGACTAATTTCAAAAGATTTTCTCAAAATTGTCTTGTCATGAAAAGCTTTTGTTCTAGCTTTATAAATCTTTGAATTTTCATATGCATCATTTCTCAATTCCTCTAATTCATTTAATTACAATTTGCGTATCTTGCAAGCATCATCAAGATTTAGATTGAAAGCTTTAATGGCCCAAAATGCTTTATGTTCCAATTCTACAGGCAAGTGATAAGGTTTTCCATGGACTAACTGATAAGGTGACATACCCAAGGATGTTTTGAAAGTAGTACGGTAAGCTCAAAGTGCATCGTGTAGTCTTAAAGACTAATCTTTACGATTTGGGTTAACTTTCTTTTTCAAAATTTGTTTAATCTCCCAATTTGCCAATTCAACTTGTCCACTTGTCTGAGAGTGATAAGGGGTGACAATTTTGTGTGTAATACCATATTTCTTCATTAAAGATTCAAATGATTTATTACAAAAATGTGTTCCCCCATCACTGATGATAGCTCGAGAGATTCCAAATCGATACAAGATATTTTCTTTTAAAAATTTCAGAACAGTTTTATGATCATTGTGTCGGCATGGAACCACCTCAATCCATTTTGAGACATAATCAACTGCAACCAATATATACACAAATCTAAATGAAGATGGAAATGGGCCCATGAAATCAATTCCCTGACAATAAAAAATTTCAACGACAAGGATGGGGTTCAGAGGCATCATGTTTCTTTTTGAAATTGAGCCTATTTTTTTTATAATTTTCACAACTTTTGCAAAAAGTATAGCAGACCTTAAATAAAGTGGGCCAATAAAATTCGTACTACAAGATTTTTGCAGCTGTTTTCTTTGAAGAAAAGTGACCTCCACAAGCTTCTGAGTGACAAAATTTAATGACATTACCTACCTCACTGTCGGGCACACATCTCTGAAAGATTTGGTCAGGATAATATTTGATCAAGTATGGGTCATCCTAATAAAAAATTTTCACCTCTATAAAAAATTTCTTCCTATCTTGGTGCATCCATTGAGGTGGCATCTTTCCTGTTACAAGAAAGTTGATTATGTTAGAAAACCAAGGCATGGAATTGATAGAAAATAAAAATTCATCAGGAAAAGAATCATTGATGAGTGTGCTATCAAAAGGTGAGCCTATTATAAGTCTGGACAAATGATTAGCGACAACATTTTCGGCTCCTTTCTTATATTTTATTGTGATGTTGAATTCTTGAAGCAACAAGATCCACCATATCAATCTTGGTTTGACATCCTGTTTAGACATCAAATATCTAACTGCAGCATGATTGGTGAAAATCACAATAGAAGAACCAATGAAGTAAGATCGAAATTTGTGCAGTGCAAAAATTATAGCAAGTAGTTCTTTTTTAGTAGTGGTGTAATTCATTTGTGCACTATTTAAAGTTATACTTGCGTAACAAGTCACATGAGGCTTACCTTCCTTTCTTTGGCCTAAAACAGCGCCAACAGTAAAATCACTAGCATTACACATCAACTCAAAAGGCAAAGACTAGTCAGGAGATTGCATGATAGGAGCAGATGTCAGAAGACCAATTAATTTTTCAAAAGATTTTTGACATTCTTGAGTCCAATCAAATTATGCATCTTTAAACAAAAGATTACATAATGGTCTAGATATGACACTAAAGTTCTTAATGAATCTTCTGTAAAATTCTACATGTCCTAAAAAGGAACGAACTTCTCTGACTGTTTTTGGGGAAGGCAAATGAGCAATTAATTCAACTTTGGCCTTATCAACTTCAATTCCTTTAAAAGATATCACATGACCTAACACTATTCCTGAGGTAACCATGTAATGACATTTTTCCCAATTTAACACAAATCTTTTTTCTTCACATCTTTTAAGAACTTTTTCCAAATTATCAAGACAATTTTCAAAAGAATTTCCAAAAACTGTCAGGTCATCCATGAAAACCTCTAAATAATGTTCAATCATGTCATTGAAAATGCTTAACATGCATCTTTGGAGTGTTGCCGGAGCATTACAAAGGCCAAAAGACATTCTTCTATATGCAAAAGTACCAAATGGACATGTAAAAGTGATCTTTTCTTGATCTTCCAATGCAATTGGTATTTGATTATAACCCGAAAAACCATCAAGAACACAGTAGTTTGGATGTCCTGCTACCCTTTCCAGAATTTGATCAAGAAATGGCAAAGGAAAATGATCTTTCCTAGTAGCAGCATTTAATTTTCTAAAATCAATACACATACTCCAACTAGATAAGACTCGCGTAGGTATTAATTCACCCTTATCATTTTCAACCACTGTTATTCCAGATTTCTTAGGCACAACTTGTGTATGGCTTACCCATTGGCTATTAGAGATAGGATAGAAAATTCTAACATCAAGCAATTTAAGGACTTTAGCTCTAACTACCTCTTTCATGTGTGGATTTAATCTTCTTTGAGGTTGTTGAGAAGTTTTAGCATTATCCTCTAAATGTATTCTATGTGTACAAATTATTGGATTAATGCCTTTTATGTCCTTTAATGTTCATTCAATTGTACTTTTATGCCTTTTAAGTACTTCTGTCAACATACCTTCTTGTTCTTCAGTAAGAGACAAGGAAATTACCATTGGAAAGTTTTGCTCTTCTCCCAAAAATGTGTACTTCAACCCAGAAGGTAATGGCTTTAGTTCCGATATGGGTACTTCTTCGTGAGCATTATCATTCATGGGTTTTAGCTCTTCAAATCTTAGCTTCCATTCCTTGTACTCCATTACCTGTGTACAATTAAGCAAAGACATATTTCAGAGATATCATCTTCTAATTGTATGCCTGACTCAAATGAATTGACTAAACAAATTTCTAATGGGTCAGAAGAACTCCTTGTTTGAAGATGATCATCTATAATGGCTTCAATTCCTTCAACTTCCTCCTTTTCATCAAGGACTTCCTGTGGTTGCTTGCACATGTTAAAAACATTGAGCTCCAGTGTCATGTTTTCAAATGTTAGCTTCACCACTCCATTTCTGCAATTTATCAAAGCATTAGATGTTGCTAAAAATAGACGGCCTAAAATAACATGAATTGACTTGCAACTATCAACTATAGGTTCAGTATCCAGGACAATAAATTCAAAAGATATATGAATTTATCAACTTGAACTAACATATCTTCCACTATTCCTCTTAGAATTTTAATTGATCTATCGGCAAGCAGAAGAGTTACAGAGGTTAGTTTTAACTCACCTAAGTTGAGTTACTGATAAACTGAATATGGAAGCAAATTGACACTAGCACCAAGATCAAGTAAAGCTTTTTAATTTTATATTCTCCAATAATGCATGAAACTATAGGACAATCAGGGTCTTTATATTTTAACACATTATTATTCTAAAGAATGGAGCTTACCTATTCAGCCAAAAATGCTTTCTTTTTCACATTTAGTTTCCTTTTAACAGTGCACAAGTCCTTCAAATATTTGGCATAACAAGGAATCTATTTGATAGCATCTAACAGAGGAATATTGATCTTCACTTGTTTCAAAATTTCAAAAATTTCAGTGTGGTGGTCCAATTTCTTTGGATTATTCAATGCTTGAGGAAATAGGGGTGAAGATAAGAGTTTGGTCTCCTTTTGGTCAACTTCTTCATTTTCTCAAGGAATTGGTTCATCATCTTTCTCACAAGGTTCGAGAATTTGTTTTTCAACAACCTTTCCACTCTTGAGAGTTATCACTAACTTGACTTAGTCCATTTGTTAGTTTTCTGAACTCTCCTCATTTAGACTATACTGACCCTTGGGATTTGGTTGAGGTTGAGAAAGAAATTTTCCTTTCTCGTGAATGATGAGTGCAGAAGAAAGTTTAGCAAGAGTGTCTTTTATGTCATTCATGGTTTGATTGTTTTGTTTATTAATGGCCTATTGCTTTTCTATGAATGCATGCAGTGTTTCTTCAAGGTTTTTCCTATATGGTGGGACATAAGATCCTTGAGAATTTTGAGAGTCCTGTTGTACCTGAGGAGGTGGTGGTTGCACGAATTGTGACTAATTATTATTCCTCTAACTGAAATTCGGGTGATTTTTTCATCCCAGATTATATGTATCTGAAAAAGAAGAAGTAAATGACTTTTTAAAATTATTCATTGCATTTACTTGCTCATGTACAACTTCTTTAAAAACAGGAATATTAGGACATTCATGTGTTGAGTGTCCTAAGTCACCATGTAACGCCCCTTTTTCCCCCCCTTAATCATAATTGGGCAAGGAGAAGGAACGTCGCACCATAGTGAAATGACGCACAAATGAATATGTAAAATTTGAACACATTTTTTTTCTTTTTTTTTTTGTTAACATAAATCCGGTTAAAACTTCCATCAATGTACTTATACACCTGTTTGTAAATATACCGCGTAATTGAGTTAAAATTAAAAGTCCCATCTTTTATATAAAACTTCTTATCAAAAACGTTAAAGAGAAATCAACATGTAACGGGACATACAACCATGTACAATATAGATAGCTACATACTTTGTACCATAATTACAAGCCTGTTTAAATTACATTTCCAAAAGATATACAAAAAAAACAAAATGTGTACCTACCCCAAGAGATACAAATATCTACCCACTAATCCAGTAATACGTCAGGCTCCCTCAAAATAAATGGATAGCCATCAGTAGCCATCAGTCAAAAAAAGAAAACAACCCTAAGACTTCCTGGAATGAGAAGGAACCGTAGATGGGTCCTCCTCAGGGTCCTCGTCGTCCGACGAGTCATCCATCGGGACAACAGAACAGCGAGCAGGAGCCCGGGTAGTAGACAAAAAAGAATCCTCACGAGGGGTATAATACATTTCACCCCACATGTCCCTCACGGGCATATAGAATTCCAACCACACAAAAGCATGAAAATCAAAAATAGAAGCAGTGTAGCGTCCCCATGCCAAAGACACCGTCAATTCGCCGTGGTACACGCATCGGTCAGTCTGCACGTTGATATGCCAGCAATCCGGACCACCATGAAAGTTGATCCGCACATAACCAAAAAATCCACGGGGGCGAAAAGACATTTTCAGCAACTTCGGTATTAATCGAGATAAGGCCAGAAACCTTGAAACTCAGTAGCTTCCTTGTTCTCCTCACGAGTGTCTTCTATAGAGCATACGATTCAAACAAGATACAAAATAGAGAAAAGTACCGAAAGAGGTGAGAATCCCAGCTTTCAATACCAACAAGGCAGCAAGAAAATAAACGGCGTCGAACGCCCACATAAGACACAGTTAATCCATACAGGTATAGTACTACATGAAAGCAATTAATGAGGGTAAAGCAACAAGGACAGTAGTTCACATCATCTATAGCCAACTAGCAACACCAGCATTACCAAGAATCAAATAAATATCACGGTCATAATAGTAAACACATAATCCAATCATGAATGCTCAATGGACCATGTGACTGACGACTCATAATGCAACAAGGGTACCAAAGTTCCTACTCCAGGGAGCTAGACATAAACATTTTCGGAGTGAATGATCAAGGAGTAATGCTAGTGTATCGTTAGCCTTAAAAATATAGTGTGCTCATCACATAAAAACATTTGCGCAAAATGGCTCACACATGGCACCTCAACAGTTGATCGCGACATAGGATAGCATCTCAGGCAGGATCGTCGGTGTGTTGCATTGGTCTATCCCACGGCCCCAGTGGAGCTACCACTGTCTATTGTGAGACACCCACACCCCGATGCCCCCAGGGTCAACAACATATGACAACTATGCTTAGTCTATTCGCACCCGCACATAGGTGTTATTCAAACTCCTAGGCAACATAGCCTTCTCAACAATGTCCCACGGACAATACGCATGCATGATGACACAATGTCCAATCATGTATGTTCATCAATGATGCATTTAGCATAAGCCTTTCCTCAATGGCACCTAAGCATTATTCAATGTCCAACATGACATATCAACTATACATTTATTCAAGACATTGCCTCAATGGCACATCATCATCCTTATCTCTTTGGGCACCACATCAATAATTCTCAGCATCAACATGCATTTCTTATTACACATATGCCACAATTTCCATAATCATGGATCCAAGGATTCCAACTTCAAAACCATTTCTTCCCTATTAGGGTGAATGCACATTTCTATCACAATTTAGCAAAGTAGAATCCTTGAATCCAGGATTTTTAGGTTATGTTTGAGTTATAAAGGATAAAGAACCATAATCTCAATCATTTCCAGCTCAAAATCTCATTTTTGGTCTTGGTAATCGATTACAGCACCCTTGTAATCGATTACCTGAGAAACAGAACCTCTGTAATCGATTACAATCTCATTGTAATCGATTACGTGATTCCCAGAATCACGTTTCGTAACTTCAAGGCCGTAATCGATTACACAACCGTGGTAATCGATTACCAATTGGACAGAACCTCCGTAATCGATTACCCGAAAGTTGTAATCGATTACGTGATTCCCAGCAGCACTATTTCGTGACATCAAGGGCTTGGTAATCGATTACACTCCTCTTGTAATCGATTACAAGCTAAACAGAATCTCTATAATCAATTACACACCAGATGTAATCGATTACCAGATTTCCAGAATCACGATTTTGTATCTTTAAGAGCTTGGTAATCGATTACAAGCCTCATGTAATCGATTACCACACGTAGGTTTGCAGAAAAATAGAGTTCTCAGGTCCTCTAACTCAAACCAAACCATTCCTCATCATATTTAATCAACAAGTTATTCAAATACAGCTTCAAATCATACAAGAGACATCAATAAATCATACAAACTCAATAAAATACATTGTCATCAAGAACAACATAAAAATGAGAGAACTTTATACATGGATTCAAAAATCAACAACAATACCCATACAAGACATTCCCTTACTACCAAGGTTGGTTGAAGAGGATCATCTCCCTCTTACCTATATGGAAAATAACACAATGTGCCACTCCTTCTTGTCTTAGATTTTCGTTTTTCCTCCTTCAAGAAAAACTCCAATGTGAGTGATCACCACAATGTTCACTCAAGCCATGAAAAACAGGTTCTTGGTCACCAAGGTGGCCAAGAGAAAACACAAATAGCAAGGAAATGGAAGAAAGTTGAAGACTTTACCTTAAAGCTCCAAGCTTTAGCTTTAATGGTGGAAGAGAAATGGAAGAAGAAGAAGAAGAAGAGGAACCAAAAGATAACCAACAAGGAGAGTAGTCTTGGAATGGTGGAAGGAACAAAAATGTGAGTTGTTTGGCAATAAGGAAGTTGGTCACCAATGTGATGGTGTGTGTGTGTGTGTGTGTGTGTTCGGTGAAGAGGAAGAAGAAGAGAGAAAAGAAAGAAATGGGTATTTAGATGTAGAGAAATGAGTGAAATATGAAAGTAATGGAAGGGAAATATTTGGACTCCCCCTTGTAGTGTCTGTCTCAGTAGAAGAGTAAAAAAAAAAAGAGAGAGAAAAATATGCTGTAAGGGAAATTGCTAGGAAGCTTCCCATAATAAGCTTGGATTAAATTTAATCTTTCTTTTGAAATTAAAACTAATAGATGTGATACAAAAATTAGATTTTTAATAATGTGATAATATTTTTAATACACGTTATTATTTATTGGACAATAGTTATAGTTGGTAGAAGTCAGTATTAACAAATCTGACAGATAAATTCTTCACAGCGTTTTATTATCTCATCGGCTAAGATTTTCTCGAAGAATGTGAAACCTTGTAAACTGTGTCCGGCCTCGGGTTTAGTAAGATCCCCCGTCGACGTTTCCATAGTTCAAGGTTCTCAGAGAAAATGTCTCATTTCTCCGGTTCCGCTCAGTACACACGTAAAACGAAAAATATATTAAAATATTCTGCGCTCTCAGAAAATTCCAAAAAATCATAAATATTTTTAGAATGAATTCTGATAGTAGAAAAGTAAATTTTGGGGTGTTACAACTCCCCCCAACAAATAGGAATTTCGTCCTCGAAATTTTCCATACCTTAAAATAACTCGGGATATTGCTCCTTCATCTTGTCCTTCAGCTCCCACGTCACATCTCCAGTTGCTTCGTTCCAGATTACCTTCACTAGTGCAATGTCCTTTCCTCTGAGTTGCTTTGTCCTCCTATCCTCAATCCTTATAGGAGTTGTCTCATATGTCAAGTTTTCCTTCAATTGTACAGAGTCAGGTGCTATGACATGATTAGGATTTGGGATATACTTTCTGAGTTGTGACACATGAAAGACATTATGAAGATTTGAAAGAAAAGGAGGTAAAGCTATTTGGTAAGCAACAGGACCTATCCGACAAAGAATTTGGTAGGGTCCAAGGAATTTTGGAGTGAGTTTTCTAGATTTGAGGACACGACCGACCCCAGTCATAGGCGTGACTTTCAAGAAGACATGCTCTCCTTCTTCGAACTCAAGAGGTTTCCTTCTTTTGTCCGCATAACTCTTCTGCCGGCTCTGAGCCGTTTTCATTTTCTCCTGAATCATTTTAACCCTCTCAGTTGTCTGCTGAATGAGTTCAGGTCCAACGGTAAGCCGTTCTCCATCTTGATACCAGCACAGAGGCGTCCGACACCTCCGTCCATATAAAGCCTCATAGGGCGCCATCCCTATACTTGAATGGTAACTGTTGTTGTAGGTGAATTCCACCAATAGCAAGATTTCATCCCAACCTCCAGTTTGCTCTATCGCACAAGCTCTCAATAGATCTTCCAACGATTGAATTGTTCTTTCTGATTGACCATCAGTTTGTGGATGGTAGACAAAACTTAACCGCAACTTTGTTCCCATAGCCTCTTGAAGACTTTGCCAAAACTTCGAGGTAAACCTCGGGTCTCTATCGGAAACAATACTCAAGGGTATCCCATGAAGTCTAACAATTTCACCAATGTAAATCTGAGTCAACTTCTCTAACGGATATCTTATGTTGATTAGCAGAAAGTGAGCTGACTTCGTAAGTCGATCCACTATTACTCATATTGAGTCATATCCTTTCCGAGTTCTTGGTAACCCGACAACAAAGTCCATGGTGATGCTATCCCACTTCCATTCAGGAATAGCCAAGGGTTGTAGTAATCCAGCTGGTCTTTGATGCTCAATCTTCGTTTTCTGGCAAACCAAACAAGATGACACGCATCTAGCGATATCTCTTTTCATTCCATGCCACCAAAATAACTTCCTCAAGTCTTGATACATCTTGGTCATTCCAGGATGCATACTCAATTGACTAGAATGAGCATGTTCAAGTATGTACCTTCTGAGTTCTTCATCTTTAGGCACACAGACCCTTCCTTGGAATCTCAAAATCCCATCACTTCCTTCCTTCAATGTTGACACACCACCTTGCTTTATCAATTCTCTTTCTTCTTGCAGGAATTTATCGATTTTTTGTTTCTCTCGTATATCATCCATCAGGTCATTCGAGATAGTGATCCTATTCATGCAGATTTTACCCGGTGCTAACTTTACAAATGACCATACATCTCTGAATTGCTCTATCAAGTCCTTTTCTCTAATCATCATAGTAGCAACACTAATCGTCTTTCTACTCAAAGCATCGGCCACCACGTTTGCCTTTCCAGGATGATACTGAAGTTGGAAATCGTAATCTTTCAAGAATTCTAGCCATCTTCGCTGCCTCATGTTCAGTTCTTTCTGATCGTACAGGTACTTCAGACTTTTGTGGTCACTGAAGACGTTGAATGTGGCTCCATACAAATAATGTCTCCATATCTTCAATGCAAACACCACTGTAGCTAACTCAAGATCGTGTGTTGGGTAGTTCTTTTCATGCACTCGCAATTGTCTTGAGGTGTAAGCCACCACTCCTCCGTTTTGCATAAGAACGCACCCTAAACCTTGATACGAAGCGTCACAATGCACTTCAAATGGTTCACTAGGATTCGGTAAGACTAGCACTGGTGACGTAGTCAGCTTCCTCTTTAACTCTTGGAAACTTCCTTCGCAGGAATCTGTCCATTCAAAAGCTTGGTCTTTCTTGGTGAGTTGAGTGAGCAGTCCAACGATTTTGGAAAATCCCTCAATAAACCTCCGGTAGTATCCGACTAATCCAATGAAGCTTCGGATTTCTGTTACTGTAGTTGGTCTTTCCCACTGTAGCATAGCTTCTACCTTTGAAGGATCCACTGCAATTCCTTCCTTTGTGATTACATGACCCAAGAACTTCACTTCATCTAGCCAAAACTCGCACTTGGATAGCTTCGCATATAGCTCTTTCTCCTTCAAGATCTGGAGAATTATGTTGAGGTGCTCAGCATGGTCCTCGCGACTTTGTGAATAGATCAAAATATCGTCGATGAAGACAACAACGAATTTGTCCAAGTAAGGACGAAAGATCCTATTCATGTAGTCCATAAAGATCGCAGGTGCATTTGTCACACCAAAAGGCATCACCAAGTACTTGTAATGACCATAACGAGTACGGAAAGCCGTTTTGGGAATATCTACCACTTTCACTCTGATTTGGTGATATCCCGATCGTAGATCGATCTTGGAAAACACAGCTGCTCCCTTCAATTGGTCTATCAAGTCCTCTATCCTCAACAACGGATACTTGTTCTTGATCGTAACCTTGTTTAACTGACGGTATTCCACGCATAATCTTGAAGTCCCATCTTTCTTCTTGACCAACAATACAGGTGCCCCCCAAGATGACACACTGGGTCTCACGAATTGCTTCTCTAGGAGCTCTTCCAACTGCTTCTTAAGTTCCACGAGTTCTGTTGGTACCATACGATAAGGCGCCATAGAAATAGGGCCAGCTCCAGGTACCAAGTCGATAGCAAACTCGACCTCACGTTCCGGTGGCAAACCAGGTACATCGTCAGGGAAAACCTCAGGAAAATCTCAAACAACAGAAATTGTGTCCACATCAACTTCACTCTCAACTTTCAAAGAAGATAACAGCATGTATCCTCGAGCTCCTTCTTTCAGGAAAGCTTTCACTTGGTTGGCGGTCAAAAATCTAGAATCCTCATCCAAAGGGAAAACTATTATTTTTCTGGAATAGTCTAACAAAACATGGTTGGCAGATAGCCAGTCCATTCCTAATATCACGTCTAGTTGGGATAATGGTAAACAGATCAAGTCGACAGAAAAGACTCGACCTTCCACTATTAAAGGACAACCTAGACACACCTTAGTAGTGACTACAGGTTTTGCAATAGGAGTCGAAACAATCAAATCGAAAGGTAAAGAAGACACAGGCAATCCAAGTCTTTTCACACAATCATGTGAAATGAAAGAATGAGTAGCACCAGAGTCATACAGTACAATTAAAAGATTACCTTCAATGATACCTTCTCCTTCTATCAGATCCTCGGATTCAGAAGCCTCAGCACCACTCAGGGTGTAGACTCTGCCTCCAACTTGTGGTTTAGAAGTCTTAGCAGCATTGACGGATGGTTCCGCCTTGGTCTGGTTATAGTCTCGAGAAACGTGACCAGGTTTCTTGCACCGAAAGCAAATAATTCCTTTGATTGTGCAGTCCCTTGTGAAATGCTCCTTCCCACACTTCATGCATCTCGGAGTAGTTGTAGCATTCTGACCCATCCTTACAGGGCTTCCAGTTGGGCTTCCTCCTTGAAATTTTTGGGGTTGTTGGCTTCCAGAGGGTCTGGAATAAGGCTTCTTCTGATAACGACTAGTGTTACCACCACCTCCTCTTTGGGACCGAATGGGCCCAAAGTTTCTGTTTCTTGCCTCGCGTTCTTGTTCCACACTTTCCAATCGGCAGCAAGTGTCGAGCAGCTCAGAAAACTGAGTGATCTTCAAAGCTATCACGATTTTCTTCACATCATGTCTCAGGCCTTCCATAAACTTCCGACACTTCCACGTTTCATTGGGCTGAAGTTGAAAATAGGCTGAAAATCTGGACAAGTTCTCAAACTTGGCGGCGTATTCACTCACAGTCATGCCTCCCTGTCGCAATCTCAGAAATTCCATTTCTTTTGCGTGCCTGGCACTTTCAGGAAAATATTTGTTCAAGAACCTTTCTTTGAACACTTCCCAAGTTATCACTCTATTCGCAGCTTGCAGCAGCCTTTGTTCTCCCGTCCACCAATGTTCAACATCTCCCATCAGCATGTATGCGGCATAGGTCACCTTCCTATTGTCAGCACAATTCATCCCCGTAAATATTTTCTCCAATTCTTGAATCCACAATGTAGCTTTTTCCGGGTCAAACTCCCCCTTATACTGTGGGGGATTAGCGCGACGAAATCCTTCCAAGTTCTGAACATCCGCTGTAGCCTCTAGCTGTTGTGCAGCCCTAGCCTGTTGTTGAGTTGTCTGTTGGTTCTGCTGTAACATTGCCTCAGCCATCTTTTGTATTGCCTCTATGGCAGCAACCATATCACCTCGACGAGCCATTGTTCCTTCTCAGATTAGACTATGCAAAACACAGAGAAAGTCAGATGTATTCATTTGAATACCAAACAGCAAAATCACAGAGAATGACACAGCACAAACAAGACAGTCCAAAACCGCACGACCCAAAGAAACATAACCTGGAGCTTTGATACTAAGACAGTGTAACGCCCCTTTTTCCCCCCCTTAATCATAATTGGGCAAGGAGAAGGAACGTCGCACCATAGTGAAATGACGCACAAATGATTACGTAAAATTTGAACACATTTTTTTTTCTTTTTTTTTGTTAACATAAATCCGGTTAAAACTTCCATCAATGTACTTATACACCTGTTTGTAAATATACCGCGTAATTGAGTTAAAATTAAAAGTCCCATCTTTTATATAAAACTTCTTATCAAAAACGTTAAAGAGAAATCAACATGTAACAGGACATACAACCATGTACAGTATAGATAGCTACATACTTTGTACCATAATTACAAGCCTGTTGAAATTACATTTCCAAAAGATATACAAAAAAAACAAAATGTGTACCTACCCCAAGAGATACAAATATCTACCCACTAATCCAGCAATACGTCAAGCTCCCTCAAAATAAACGGAAAGCCATCAGTAGCCATCAGTAGCCATCAGTTAAAAAAAGAAAACAACCCTAAGATTGCCTGGAATGAGAAGGAACCGTAGACGGGTCCTCCTCAGGGTCCTCGTCGTCCGACGAGTCGTCCATCGGGACAACGAACAGCGGGCGGAGCCCGGCAAGAGACAAAAAGAATCCTCACGAGGGGTATAATACATTTCACCCCACATGTCCCTCACGGGCATATAGAATTCCAACCACACAAAAGCATGAAAATCAAAAATAGAAGTAGTGTAGCGTCCCCATGCCAAAGACACCGTCAATTCGCCGTGGTACACGCATCGGTCAGTCTGCACGTTGATATGCCAGCAATCCGGACCACCATGAAAGTTGATCCGCACATAACCAAAAAATCCACGGGGGCGAAAAGACATTCTCAGCAACTTCTGTATTAATCGAGATAAGGCCAGAAACCTTGAAACTCAGTAGCTTCCTTGTTCTCCTCACGAGTGTCTTCTATAGAGCATACGATTCAACCAAGATACAAAATAGAGAAAAGTACCGAAAGAGGTGAGATTCCCAGATTTCAGTACCAACAAGGCAGCAAGAAAATAAACGGTGTTGAACGCCCACATAAGACACAGTTAATCCATATAGGTATAGTACTACATGAAAGCAATTAATGAGGGTAAAGCAACAAGGACACTAGTTCACATCATCCATAGCCAACTAGCAACACCAACATTACCAAGAATCAAATAAATATCACGGTCATAATAGTAAACACATAATCCAATCATGAATGCTCAATGGACCATGTGACTGACGACTCATAATGCAATAAGGGTACCAAAGTTCCTACTCCATGGAGCTAGACATAAACATTTTCGGAGTGAATGATCAAGGAATAATGCTAGTGTATCGTTAGCCTTAAAAATATAGTGTGCTCATCACATAAAAACATTTGCGCAAAATGGCTCACACATGGCACCTCAACAGTTGATCGCGACATAGGACAGCATCTCAGGCAGGATCGTCGGTGTGTTGCATTGGTCTATCCCATGGCCCCAGTGGAGCTACCACTGCCTATCAGAGACACCCACACCCCGACGCCCCCAGGGTCAACAACATATGACACCTATGCTTAGTCTATTCGCACCCGCACATAGGTGTTATTCAAACTCCTAGGCAACATAGCCTTCTCAACAATGTCCCACGGACAATACGCATGCATGATGACACAATGTCCAATCATGTATGTTCATCAACGATGCATTTAGCATAAGCCTTTCCTCAATGGCACCTAAGCATTATTCAATGTCCAACATGACATATCAACCATACATTTATTCAAGACATTGCCTCAATGGCACATCATCATCCTTATCTCTTTGGGCACCACATCAATAATTCTCAGCATCAACATGCATTTCTTATTACACATATGCCACAATTTCCATAATCATGGATCCAAGGATTCCAACTTCAAAACCATTTCTTCCCTATTGGGGTGAATGCACATTTCTATCACAATTTAGCAAAGTAGAATCCTTGAATCCAGGGTTTTTAGGTTATGTTTGAGTTATAAAGGTTAAAGAACCATAATCTCAATCATTTCCAGCTCAAAATCTCATTTTTGGTCTTGGTAATCGATTACAGCACCCTTGTAATCGATTACCGAGAAATGAACCTCAGAATCGATTACAATCTCATTGTAATCGATTACGTGATTCCCGAATCACGCTTCGTAACTTCAAGGCACTAGTAATCGATTACACAACCGTGGTAATCGATTACCAATTGACAGAACCTCGTAATCGATTACCCGAAAGTTGTAATCGATTACGTGATTCCCAATGACACCATTTCGTGACATCAGGGGCTTGGTAATCGATTACACTCCTCTTGTAATCGATTACAAGCTAAACAGAATCTTTGTAATCGATTACCAGATTTCCAGAATCACGATTTTGTATCTTTAAGAGCTTGGTAATCGATTACAAGCCTCATGTAATCGATTACCACACGTAGGTTTGTAGAAAAATAGAGTTCTCAGGTCCTCTAACTCAAACTAAACCATTCCTCATCATATTTAATCAACAAGTTATTCAAATACAGCTTCAAATCATACAAGAGACATCAATAAATCATACAAACTCAATAAAATACATTATCATCAAGAACAACATAAAAATGAGAGAACTTTATACATGGATTCAAAAATTAACAACAATACCCACACAAGACATCCCCTTACTACCAAGGTTGGTTGAAGAGGATCATCTCCCTCTTACCTATATGGAAAATAACACAATGTGCCACTTCTTCTTGTCTTAGATTTTTTTTTCCCTCCTTCAAGAAAAACTCCAATGTGAGTGATCACCACAATGTTCACTCAAGCCATGAAAAACAGGTTCTTGGTCACCAAGGTGGCCAAGAGAAAACGAAAATAGCAAGGAAATGGAATAAAGTTGAAGACTTTACCTTAAAGCTCTAAGCTTTAGCTTTAATGGTGGAAGAGAAATAGAAGAAGAAGAAGAAGAAGAAGAGGAACCAAAAGATAACCAACAAGGAGAGTAGTCTTGGAATGGTGGAAGGAACAAGAAAATGTGAGTTGTTTGGCAATAAGGAAGCTGGTCACCAATGTGATGGTGTGTGTGTGTGTGTGTGTGTGTCGGTGGAGAGGAAGAAGAAGAGAGAAAAGAAAGAAATGGGTATTTAGATGTAGAGAAATGAGTGAAATATGAAAGTAATGGAAGGGAAATATTTGGACTCCCCCCCTTGTAGTGTCTGCCGTAGAAGAGTAAAAAAAAAAGGAGAGAGAAAAATATGTTGTAAGGGAAATTGCTAGGAAGCTTCCCATAATAAGCTTGGATTAAATTTAATCTTTCTTTTGAAATTAAAACTAATAGATGTGATACAAAAATTAGATTTTTAATAATGTGATAATATTTTTAACACACGTTATTATTTATTGGACAATAGTTATAGTTGGTAGAAGTCAGTATTAACAAATCTGACAGATAAATTCTTCACAGCGTTTTATTATCTCATCGGCTAAGATTTTCTCAAAGAATGTGAAACCTTGTAAACTGTGTCCGCCTTGGGTTTAGTAAGATCCCCCGTCGACGTTTCCATAGTTCAAGGTTCTCAGAGAAAATATCTCATTTCTCCGGTTCCGCTCAGTACACACGTAAAACGAGAAATATATTAAAATATTCCGCGCTCTCATAAAATTCCAAAAAATCATAAATATTTTTAGAATGAATTATGATAGTAGAAAAGTAAATTTTGGGGTGTTACACATCACAAATGTCACAAATTTCTTCATTTTGCACATATTTGATTTCTTTTGTTTTTCTTAATTTCATGGCTTCAACCTTTCTAGCCAAACTGGCAAACCTAGCATTTAGATCTTCCTCTTGACTAAGGTGATATTTTCCATTATTAGTACTTGAAAGGTTAGATCTAATTGAATTTTCAGAAGGGTTAGTACTATGCCAAGATTGAGAATTTTTAGCCAACTTGTTTAAATAGACTAAAGCTTCATCAGGTTCTTTATCAAGAAACTCACCATTGCACATTGTTTCCACAAATTATTTAGTTTCAAGTGTTAAACCTTCATATAAGAAGGTTATAGTGCGCCATTTTTCAAAATTATGATGTGGGCAAGAATTTAACAAATCTTTAAACCGTTTCCAACATTGAAAATATGCTTCATTTGAATTTTGGGAAAAACTTTGGATTTGTCTTTTCATAGCATTGGTTTTATGTGTTGGAAAAAATTTCTTTAAGAACTCACCTTGCATTTCTTGCCATGTGCCAATTGATCTTGGTTTCAAAGTGTTAAGCCAAGATTTTGCTTTATCTTTTAAAGAAAAACGAACACAATTTAAGCTTAATAATCTCTTCAGTGTAATTTTGATCATTGAAAGCAATACATACTTCCTCAAATTCTTTCAAATGTAAATATGGGCTTTCAGATTCTAAACCACGAAAATTAAGAAGTAAAGAAATCATACCTGGCTTGAATCTAAAATTATTGACATTGAGTGAAAAAATAAAGCATGATGGACTAGAATTTCGAGGTGCTTGCAAATATTCACGCATGGTTCACAACGGTTGATTTTTATGTTCATTATGTATACTTTCATTTTTAGTCATTGTGTCAATTGTGTGTGATTGTGATTCAAACAAATCAATATATAAAGTACTAAGATTAATTTTAACTAAACGACCAGAATTTAAATCATGATACCAATTAAGCATAAATAAATGACTTAAAATAGAAAAAATAATGTACAAGTCGACAGTTTACACCAGCTATTAAATATTAACAAGGATGTGGTATAAACCAACCACCCAATAAATATTAACAAGTAAAAAGTTAGATAACTGACAAAGTAAAAAGTTAGATAATTAGAGAGTTAATAATTAGTAAGTTAGAAAGTGTAGAAAGTAAAATATAGAAAATAAAGTACAGAAAGTAAATTGCAGAAAATAAATTTAAAATATGAAAATCGGAGAGAGGCAGAGCCCCACAAGAGCAGGCAAAAGAGAAGAGAAGAAGAAAAATTATTTCGTTACGTTAAAAAGCAATAATAAATAATAGAAATTTAAAAGTTAGAGAGTAGAAAATAAATGACGTAAATTAAAAGTTAGAGCGTAGAAAATAAAAGTTAGTGAGCAAAAATAAATGACATAAATTAAAAGTTAGTAAACATAAATAAATGGCATAAATATAAAAGTTAGAAAGTAAGTATGTTAGCAAGTTAATAGGTTAGTAAGTTAGATAGTTAGAAAGTTAGAGAGTTAGTAAAGAAACCAAAGGATTAGCAAGCCGATCTTTTGCTCCAGTGAGGGAGAAGAAAGAATAAATTTTATTAAAGAATGAGAACCTCAATAAATTAAAACTTCAAATCAAGTCCCTAACAACAGAGCCAAAAACTTGATGCGGGATTTAAGGATGCAAACCCAAGTACAGGTTGTCTCAAGTAATAAATTATTGGGAGTCCGAGGTCGATCCACAGGGAATTGATGAAGAAAAATTAATTGAGGTAAGAAAAGGATTTGTCACAACACCAAAAGTAATAAAAGTTGTTCACAAATTAAAAATGATTTGCTTGGGTTAGGAGATCCACTCTTGGTAATAAATTAGAGGCTAGATTATTTCTCTTTATAACTCAACTGAAATCTACACACAAAGGAAGTTCTAATCAGAAAATATAATATTCAAAGTTCAAGTATATATGTAATCATATTATGATTCATTCAATTATCTACCAACAATTGTAAGTGAGCTCAAGCATTCACTATGTCAATCCTCTTGTCTACAATAAATCAAGATCTCCACTATACAATGAAGGTTTCTAAATTGATTGGAAATAAAATAAAACACATATAATGTCCACTTTATAATATATCATTTAAGCATAAGAAATAGAATAATTTAATCTTATTTCATTACCTAGAGCTTCAGTCTTTCACCCAAGCAAGATGAAGATTTAGTTACTCATAGACAAGAAGAAAGAAAGAGAGAAGAAGAGAAAGATGAATGTAGCTTCAATTTAGAGCAAGAGAAAATTACAACAAAGGAAAACAATAAACAAGCATGACCATAACTTCTCAAAACTAAGCCTAACACCCAAGTCTCTAATTGATCAGCTAATGGAGCCTTTTATAAAAGATTAGAGATACAAAATGATAAGGGGGCTGATTAAGAGTAGGTGAGGAGAAGGTGGATGAGTGGAAAATGCCAAATGGTGAGTTGGTGAGTAGAAAATTATTGAGATTTTTCTTTTGGAAGCCAAATACGACCCACTATACTTCAGAACCACGAAAAGTGTTCTTCATGAAAGTTGTTTTCTTTAAAAGCCATGGATATATCACAATTGTGGATTCCATTAAGCCCAAGATTCTTTGTCTTCGAAATCATTCAATGCTAATCTCATGGATGCCATCAGAATGAAGCAATGTGGTCTTCATGAAAGTTGTAGCATTTTGTCTCAGCTTTCCAATGCCACCAAAATCATCCAAAAAATCATCCTACAGCCCACTTACTGCAGACTATACAGGCCCAGTTTCAGCACCTCTGTTTTGACTTCCAGACCCAATATCACTTCCAAGCTGTCTGAATGAGCTCTTATGTTCTTCATGAAAGTTGTAGATATGGGTCTTAACTTTCAAGTCTACAAATTTCAGCCTAAGAAAGTTCCTACTACCCGAGTTATGCTCTGATTACTGCACACTGTTCAGGTTCCAGTCACAAAACCCGTGTTCTGACTTCTAAGCCCATTTAGCTCCTCTAGATGTCCATATTTTCTACAAGGTAAGATACATAATTTTTACACATCTAGAACTCAAGAAATAGCAGAAATACAGAAACTGTGTAAGACCCAAATAATGCTAGAAAAATCAATTAAGTCCAATTTGAGTCCAAACTTAGAAAACATAACCAAACTCAATCAATTAAGTACATGGAGAGTGTAAATGACCAAAAATAAGGGTTTATTAGTGTATAAAATATGTGATTATCAAATTCCCCCACACTTAACTTTTTGCACTCCTGGGCAAAACACATAAGACCAAAGCTAAGAAACAAAGAAAAACAACATAGACTCAAAAGCTAAAGAAAACTCTAGAAGACTCGATGAATCAAGAAGAGTAACTAGAAATACAAGGGATTAAAGCATTAATGAGGTAACATTTCTTCACATCTGAAACCAACAAGCAAGGAAACTTAAATTGAAAAGAATGAATCAAGAATGATAGATCCTCACAAAATTCATTCTCAATCTCTCAAGTGTTTAAAAGGTAAGTATTTCACTCTATTCAACCCATGAATAATTGCACTACCATAAGCTTGCTTTTCTTTTACTTCTCCGCTACTCAAAACACATGCATACAAAAATCAAGAGGACTTTATTCAAGATTGTAATGGGACCATGGTAAAGGAGAGGGGATAATATGGATATGAGAAGATAAATACCAAAGAGAATAAAAGAGCATTATGGAACAGTTAGAGTAGAGAAGATGTTTGAGAACATTCATCATAAAGGATAACGACCAATATTTGACTAATGTTTTGTTGAAGATCAATCCCAAATTGATGAACTGAATTCATTGTTAGGTCTAAACTTTCTCCTTTTCTTGTTGTTGTTTCCAAGCATCCACCTTTACTCTAGGTATGGATATGTCATATGGTGTATCAGGGGACTCTGATAATCCTTTGATTACAGCGGTGGTCAGCTTTTTCTTTCTTTTTTTTATGATTTGTTTCAACCTTTTGCAGACACCCCCCCCCCACTTGTTCAAGAACAAGGCCAATACTCTCTTATTCCCTAAGGTTGGGTAAAAACATGTTTTTTTTAAGACACGTAATGAGCTAAAAACAAGGAATGGTCAAATAAGTTCAAAGTGGTTACACAAGGGAAAATATACAAGGATGGCTATTTGGTCAAAGTAGCTATTTCAAGAAAAAAAATGCCTCAATCATGTTTGTATATGCAAGTGAAAATATAGCCTCAACAAGAATCAAAGCAAGTTCTAGAGTAACAATTCCATGAGTGAAAATACATAAGAAAGAAGAGAATAGTATAAATGTTCATAAGGCATATTTCTATCATTCTTAATCCACCAATTCAACATCAATAATCAAGCATGTGAAATTTAAGAAAAAAGATAATTTATTCAATCATGCTATGATCTCTAAATTTCAATTGCTTCAAAGGATGTGAGAGTGCATTCACTTGAATCTTTCAAAGGAAATCATACAATAAAACTTTGTTACTTCCACAAATAAACACTAAATAGTTACTACCCCAACTAAGATGCGTCTCAAGAGTAATAAATTGTTTCCAAAATTTACTCCTTACTCTGCCATCCTTAATTGGTTTTCCTACAAATAGGTTTCTGATAATTATATCACTAAACATACTTCCCAATTTAGATGCATCTCAAGAGTAAAATTACTCCTTACTCTGCCATCATTCATTGGTTTAGTAAGTCTATGACAATCATTTCATACTTCTCAAAAAAGAAAATTTTTTTTTGGGTCAACTATCCTTCCCCCCCAACCAGATCACAACATTGTTCTCAATGTTAAAATATCGATGAGTAAAAGATAAAATATATTACCTATTGGAGAAATTTAACACAAATTTCAATAGAAACAAAGTACGATAAATAAAATCAAAAGAAAAGGAAAACTATAAACTAAGTGTCAAATCTGACTTTCTTTTCATCCTGCATCCCTCATTGCTTCCTGCTGACCAATCTATCTGAGCTATTATTGGGTCAGGTTTATGAACAAAAGCTTCTAATTTATCAATTAACTCTTCAATAGTGGAAGCAGAGATAAGAAGTTGTGTAACACCCTCCGTAGTGCATCACATTTTCGACTAAAAACTTAAAACCTGAAAATCATTTCATAAAAGCTTTGAGTTCTAAAAGATGGATTTTAAAATTTCTTTTTGCGGAAACATAAACTTACCAAAAATTATAAGTAAAACAGAAACTAAACTGAACTGATTAACACACATATTACTTATATCACATAATATTCAATAACATTTTAAAACATAAAATCTACAAACTCAAGCGACAGTAGCAAACCCAATAATGAGTCCTACTGAATAGCACGGTAACAATACTAACGAGAAAACTCAACATACTTGTTCCGTTTCTCTATCAAACTGCATACTGTTGAAACTTGGAAGATCACTCTTCGACGTTGTCACCGACCTCAGAATATTACCTCCAATTAGTTTAATGAACTCATTTCTCCTACTATATGAATTAATACAAACACAACAAAACAATACAACAAAAAGGTGAGATCCCCCTTTCCCCAATACCAGTACAACAACAAAGAATGATACGAATGACAAAGTCATTCCATACACACAGATATCACAAATATAGTCATGTTATCAATTTATAAATAATTCCAATAAACATTTATTGTAATAAAATGAACAGCAATGATATTACCATAATAGATATAACAATTGATACAATAAACCATATAGTCACATCATGCATAATAACTCACATTGAATATAAATAACCACATTAAGATGCAGACCACATATGCAAATATAGACAGACTCATTCCTACTCCATGGAGCTAAAACGCAGACACTAGAGAGAATGATTCGAAAGATCTGTCAGTACCTCAGGCTACCCAACCAAACTATTACACTATCCAACGTCGTGTCTATAGCCCATAGTCCAATATTGTGTAGTAGTACACAGTCCAAACACGTCGTGCACTACAGGCATTGTACTAAACAGTCTCCCCAAGATCTTGATTAAGAATAGTGCGTGTCGAGATCATTAGTGTGTTGCAAGTTAACACAGCCTAGAGGAGCTACCAACTGTCCACATGTGGAATACTCCGCACACTAATGCCTCCAAGTCCACTTGATGAACCACACTACGCTTATCACACCGACAACACGGTGTAATTTATCTCGTCAATCAATCGCCAATATCCAACCAATTGACAAGACTCTCAATGCATGAATATAATTACAAAAATACCCTTAGTCTCAAAATGTCACCATATTTACAAAAACGCCCTCAATCTCAAAGTTTTCAAACATGGTACATCTCCACTTGACAGTACTATATCTCAACATGTCTGAGTCTACCACTTTGGCCCAACAACAAAACTCACTGTTCCAATTAATCGCGTAGAAATTTTATCGTGTTTTCACAATCGCGTCATTTTTACAAACATTTTTAAATCGCGTAAATATATTTTGTTGTTTTTAAATTGCGTGGTGTTTTTAAATCAATTTATCAATCGTGTAAGATTTTTAAATCGTTTTCTTAACCATAAAGCTTAAAAATCATTATTTTAAATAAGCGTAAGCTATTTCTAATACTTTTAAACTACGTATAACATTTTCTTTACGTTCAAATTTTATATTGAAACTTTCTCTATTATTAGTCCATTTTTAATTAATTTTTGGTGACATTTTACCTAGAAAATTCATTAAGTGATATTTTCTACGTTTTCCTTTAAAAATTCCATTGTTTTAATTATAACCATTATGTACACCTTGAAACTTGCTAATGTACTTTAAACTCAAAGGTAAGCTCTACGTTAGTATTTTTCAAGTGTTCAATTTATTTCTTATCCAAACTTAATTTCTCTATTTAAATTTCTAAAATAAGTTTATTTACTTTCTTCTCTAAAAATTCATTAAAATCCATACTTAGTGAATGACTTTAATTTAGAAACATCATAAGTAGGCATGTTGGCCCAAAATCATTCTATACTTTATATTTCATTCCTAATTATATCCATGCATTTAATCTCTTGTAAAACTCTTAATCTAATTTATTTTTATTAGATCATCTAGACCATAGTTAGAAAATAATTTTGGATCAAAGATATATGGCATGTTGGCCGAAATTCTACATGTCCTTATAAATTATTTTAAAATTATTTTCCAACCTCTAAATCATTGAAAAATCCATTAATCTAATTAAATTAATTAAGTCATTCTTTTAGAAAATGGTTGAGAACATTTTGGTCCTCTTTAGTGATGATGGAGCCGTGAGCTCCCTTGTGTTCTTTGGAACACGCATGCAATCCTTCAACATTTTATTCATATCCTACCATAATAATCATGCATCTATGAGCACATACCATATATTAAAGCAATCATAAACATATACCAAAAACCTTAAAGCCATAGACATGCTTGCACACAAAATCAAACACAATTAGGAAAGACAATAAACAACCAAGTGAATGAATCCTTATGGATTCTTCACCACAAACACATTCATTCCTCACCACCAACACATGGTTGATGAGGGTAATCTCCCTCTTACCTCTTGAAGAAACCTCCAAAGCTCTTTGTACGTCCCCTTGTTGTCTCCTTTAAGAAGAACTTCAACCACCATGTGCTTCTTGAAAATAAAAAGGTCAAATATTAATATCTAAGGCTTAAATAAGAAAAACCATGGATCAAGATATGGTTTAGAACTTTGAATCTATGATTAGAAGAGGATATCAAGAATTTCACCATTTATTCTTCAAACTTAGATCTTAGAAAAAGTGCTTGACGATAGATGATTTGGAAGATGGTCTCAACATGAAAGTTCCTTAGAATTGCATGGAGATTCAAGATCTAAGGTTGTTTAGAATTATTGAAGAGTGGTGGTAGAACTATGGCCCTTTGGCCATGAGCTTGGAGAAGAGAAAGATAGGAGCTTTTGTGTTCTTTGCTTGATAGGAAGATGGAAATGAATGAATCTTGAGAAATCCCCAACATGAAAGTGTCTTGGATTAATAAGAGGATTCAAGAAATGATATTGGTAGGAATTATTGAAGTTTAGAGAGTGGATCTAGGTGCATGGCCGATTCCATGGGGGAGAGAAAGTGAGAGAGTTTGGTGTATATCTTTTGGCTTCTTGGGTGGAGATGACTAAAGATGAGCAAGTGTAGAAATTTGGCCTCTAAGAGTGTTAGGCCATGGAACACAAGGAGAGAAAAAGGTGAGAGCTTCTTGCCAAAGTTGAAAATAAACCAAAGCCCTCCTATTTATAGACTTCATGAAAAAGATGAAGGCTTAAGATATTTTTCGGTATACTGTAAGCAATGAATAATAATTACTGCTTATAAAGTTAATGTCTATTGTCCAATGGATAATAAAATATATCTAAATTTTCTTCTTGTTCTAGTTGAGTAGCAACTATTGTTGATCATTTTTCTATTGATTACCCTTGATGAGTCATAGAGCAAGTCATCAAAGAGAAGTTTCTAGAACATGTGACTCACTATGATGAGTCAGCATGATGAGTCAGCGTAGATATTTCTAGAACAGGCGAGTCAGCATGGCGAGTCACTGCTTCTAGAACATGGCGAGTCACCGCTTCTGGAAGCTTCCCGAATATGCTGAGTCACAGGTGTTGAGGTGTCACACCACGTGTCGAGCTTCTATTGGTCCTTCGCGATGAGTCACAGCCACCAACTTTGACCGGCTCCCCATTGGTCCATGTGTAAAGCACTTGATGACTAGGCATGCGATGAGGCGTCTTCTAGAGTCTTCTAGAACAATCTGGAACATGTGAGTCACTAGGCTAGTCACCTAGGTGAGTCACCAAACGATGAGTCATCGTCTAGAATATTCTAGAGTGGGTGACTAGGCTTGCGTCTAGAATCATCCACTAGATATTTTTCCAGAAGATATTATCCAATGGATAATAAAACATACCCCGATTTTATTTGGCAGATAAAATCGTAGAAAAACAAAACTGTAAAAATTATTTATGGTTTCGGGTTTAGTAAGATCCCTCGACTCCGAATCAACAGTACAAAAATTTTTTGCCAATAAAAAATTTTATTTTTCCCAGCCATCCAGGCCCGCTTACAACCCAAAATATCGAAATATATTAAATATTCAAAATATGCCAAAATATAAAAAATATAATATAATATTCAAAATATCTCAAATATATATTAAAATATTCAAAATATCTAAAATATAATAAAATATTTAAAATATTTAAAATATCTTAAAATATCTAAAATATATTAAAATATTTAAAATATCCGAAATATCACAAAAATCATAATAATTGTGAAACTCATGAAAATCAAATCAGATTAGTAAAAATAATTAAGGATTGAGAGAAAGAAATAAAATACGAAGACTTATATACAATCCAAAAATAATATTAAAATAATAAAAAACGTAAAAACTCCCCAAAATTCCTAAAAATCACAAAAATCATAAAATTCACAAAAGTCGAGTCGAATTACTCAAAATAATTATGAATCGACCAAAACAAATAAAATACGAATTCTCGGGGTGTTACAATACTCCCCTCCTAAAAAGAATTTCGCCCTCGAAATTTGTAGCAGTCTTAGAACAATTTATGGATACTACTCTTTCATCTTGTCTTCCAGTTCTCAGGTTGCATCCCCACTTACGTCATTCCAGATTACCTCGACCAACGAAAACTCCTTGTATGCATCAGTTCATGCAAACGTTTGATTCTTTCTTGATAAACTAGGCGAGAAAGGTCTTGCGATCTTGGGAAATTTCTCAACAAACCTTCCATAATAATCAGCTAACCCGATAAAATTACAGATTTTCGATGTAATCTTCAGTCTTTCTCGTTCAAGAATTATTTCAACTCTTGACGCGTCCACTTCAATTCCTTCCTCTGAATCACGTGGCCCAAAAACTGCACTTCATCCAACCAGAATTCATATTTCGATAACTTTAACATATAACTCCTTCTCCTTTAGAACTTGGAGAACCATACTGAGATGTTCAACATGTTCCTCATGATTTCGAGAATAGATCAGAATGTCGTTAATAAAGATAATGACAATTTTGTCTAGATAAGGACGAAAGATTCTATCCACATAATCTATATGATAATTGCGGAAGCATTCGCCACCTCGAACAGCACCACTTGGAATTTCCTTGTCTTCGTACCGCTTCACTCTCCTGCTTTTGCTTCTAACAGGAAGTGTCTCACAAATCAAGTTCTCTTTTTCAACAGTACTGTATCTAATACTATGACATGATTTTGACTAAGAATATCCTTTCTTGTAATTGCAATACATAAAAAGACATTTCAAACGTTAGAAAGAAAAGATAGCGAAACTATCCAATATGTTACCGGGTATATCCAACAAGGAATTTGATATTGTCCGATTTTAAGAATGAATTTTTCTGGGCACCAAAATTTTACTGAAACAATCTACAGGATATGATTAAAGATAACCAATCCATTTATAAGATCACATCTATCTCGTGAAAGAGGTAGACAGTTTAGATTAACAGAAAAGATTGTTTAAGGAACTGGATAGTAACAATGGGTTTGGCAATGAAAGTAGAAATAGATAAATCAAAAGGTAACGAAAATACTTATGGCTCTAATCAACCCACACAGTCAATTAGTCATAAAAGAATGGGTTGGACCAAGAACATGTTTTTGCAATTGCGACCCATGAAAGATATCATGAAGGCATAGAAAGAAGAGATGATGAAGTCATCTATACCACCAGACCTATCCAATGGGGAAATTGATGTGGTCTAATGAATTTAGAAGTGAGCTTTTTAAGTTGAATAATTCATCTGATAAGTCTAACAGAGCATGGATGGTTAGAAAAATACCCAATCCATATTTTTAGATTGCGTCTGTTTTTGTGAAAGAGGTGCACAAATTGAATCAACAGGAAAAATCTAGTCATTTAACAGCCTTAGGATAGTTTAAATAACTCAAGTTATCAACCACATGTTTTAGTATGAAAAGTGGAAATAACTAGATCAAAAGATAATGAAAACATAGATAACTCTAATTGACCCACACAATTTTATGCCATAAAGAAATGGGTTACCCTCGGAATTATACAGTATAGTTAAAGGATCACCTTTTGTGACACAACCTTCTTTGTTTAGGTCTTCAATTTGGGTGCTTTTGCTCCACTTGGAGCAACGCTCCATTCTACTTGAGATGTCGAAGCACATTCATTTCTAACAGATGACTTCGTCTTTGGTGGAATACACTTTTTAGCAAGATGTCTAGGCATCCCACACTTTAAAGAGATGATTCCTTTGATTGTACAATCTCTTGTCAGATGATCTTTCCCACACTTTCAACATTTTGGTGCAGATGTCATAGTTTGACCAAACCTGCTACTACTAGCACTTCCTCCACGAGATTGTTGCTGTTGTTGATTTCCTGGTGATTGTAAATATGTTTTCCGTTGGAATTGCTTGACCTTACGATTTCTCCTCCTTTGTAACCAATATGGTCCAACGTTATGAAATCTCATATTTTGAGATTCATCCAACTTTGTCCAATTCTAAATCTCGGCTACCGTTTCCTATTGCTGAGCAATCCTCTGATCATGTTGTACTATTCCTTCAATTGTTCTTTGCATTGCTTTTGTAGTTGCAGCGACATTATCAGTGTTACTTCCTGCTTCCTCGCGTGCACGTTTACTACGAGTCATCGTCTTTCTTTAAAGACAGATAAATTAAAACACAATGGAAACCAAAGTAACCATTCTAAACAACATTGTCTCCTTTCAGAGTCCAAGCACTGAGAGTCACACAGCACAAACAAGACAGACCTAACCACAAACCCCAAAAGACTCTAACCGTGCTCTAATACCAACTAATGTAACACCCTCCATAGGGCACCACATTTTCGACTAAAAACTTAAAACCTGAAAATCATTTCAAAAAAGCTTTGAGTTCTAAAAGATGGATTTTAAAATTTCTTTTCGCGGAAACATAAACTTACCAAAAATTATAAGTAAAACAGAAACTAAACTGAACTGATTAACACACATATTACCTATATCACATAATATTCAATAACATTTTAAAACATAAAATCTACAGACTCAAGTGACAGTAGCAAACCCAATAATCAGTCCTACTGAATAGCACGGTAACAATACTAACGAGAAAACTCAACATACTTGTTCCGTTTATCCATCAAACTGCATACTGTTGAAACTTGAAAGATCACTCCTTGACGCCGTCACCGACCTCAGAATATTGCCTCCAGTTAGTCTAATGAACTCGTTTCTCCTACTATATGAATCAATACAAACACAACAAAGCAATACAGCAAAGTCGTGAGATCCCCTTTTCACCAATACCAGTATGGCAGCAAAGAATGATACGAATGACAAAGTCATTCCATACACACAGATATCACAAATATAATCATGTTATCAATTTACAAGTAATTCCAATAAACATATATTGTAATAAAATGAACAACAATAATATTACCATAACAGATATAAAAATTGATACAATAAACCATATAATCACATCATGCATAATAACTCACATTGAATATAAATAACCACATTAAGATGCAGATCACATATGCAAATATACACAAACTCATTCCTACTCCATGGAGCTAAAACACAGACATCAGAGAGAATGATCCGAAAAGATCTGTCAGTACCTCAGGCTGCCCAACCAAACTATTACACTTTCCAACGTCGTGTCTATAGCCCACAGTTTAACATTGTGTAGTAGTACACAGTCCAAACACGTCGTGCACTACAGGCATTATACTAAACAGTCTCCCAAAGATCTTGATTAAGAATAGTGCGTGTCGAGCTCATTAGTGTGTTGCCAGTTAGCATAGCCCAGTGGAGCTACCAACTGTCCACATGTGGAATACTCCGCACACTAATGCCTCCAAGTACACTCGATGAACCACACTACGCTTATCACACCGACAACACGGTGTAATTCATCTTGTCAGTCAATCGCCAATATCCAACCAATTGACAAGACTCTCAATGCATGAATATAATTATAAAAATACCCTTAGTCTCAAAATGTCACCATATTTACAAAAACACCCTCAATCTCAAAGTTCTCAAACATAGTACGTCTCTACTTGACAGTACCATATCTCAACATGTCCGGGTCCACCACTTTAGTCCGACAGCAAAACTCACTGTTCCAATAAATTGCGTAGAAATTTTATCGCGTTTTCACAATCGCGTCATTTTTACAAACATTTTTAAATTGCGTAAATATATTTTGCTATTTTTAAAATCGCGTAGTGTTTTTAAATCGTTTTCTCAAACGCGTAAGATTTTTAAATCGTTTTCTTAACCATAAAGCTTAAAAATCATTACTTTAAATAAGCGTAAGCTATTTCTAATACTTTTAAACTATGTATAATATTTTCTTTACGTTCAAATTTTATATTGAAATTTTTTCTATTATTAGTCCATTTTTAATTAATTTTTGGCGACATTTTACCTAGAAAATTCATTAAGTGATATTTTCTATGTTTTCCTTTAAAAATTCCATTGTTTTAATTATAACCATTATGTACACCTTGAAACTTGCTAACGTACTTTAAACTCAAAGGTAAGCTCTACGTTAGTATTTTTCAAGTGTTCAATTTATTTCTTATCCAAACTTAATTTCTCTATCTAAATTTCTAAAGTAAGTTTATTTACTTTCTTCTCTAAAAATTCATTAAAATCCATACTTAGTGAATGACTTTAATTTAGAAACATCATAAGTAGGCATGTTGGCCCAAAATCATTCTATACTTTATATTTCATCCCTAATTATTTCCATGCATTTAATCTTTTGTAAAACTCTTAATCTAATTTATTTTTATTAAATCATCTAGACCATAGTTAGAAAATAATTTTGGATCAAAGATATATGGCATGTTGGCCGAAATTCTACATGTCCTTATAAATCATTTTAAAATTATTTTCCATTCTCTAAATCATTGAAAAATCCATTAATCTAATTAAATCAATTAAGTCATTCTTTTAGAAAATGGTTGAGAACATTTTGGTCCTCTTTAGTGATGATGGAGCCGTGAGCTCCTTTGTGTTCTTTGGAACACTCATGCAATCCTTCAACATTTTATTCATATCCTACCATAATAATCATGCATCTATGAACACATACCATATATTAAAGCAATCATAAACATATACCAAAAATATTAAAGCCATAGACATGCTTGCACACAAAATCAAACACAATTAGGAAAGACAATAAACAACCAAGTGAATGAATCCTTATGGATTCTTCACCACAAACACATCCATTCCTCACCACCAACACATGGTTGATGAGGGTAATCTCCCTCTTACCTCTTGAAGAAGCCTCCAAAGCTCCTTGTATGTCCCTTTGTTGTCTCCTTTAAGAAGAACTTCAACCACCAAGTGCTTCTTGAAAATAAAACACGTCAAATATTAATATCTAAGGCTTAAATAAGAAAAACCATGGATCAAGATATGGTTTAGAACTTTGAATCTATGATTAGAAGAGGATATCAAGAATTTCACCATTTATTCTTCAAACTTAGATCTTAGAAAAAGTGCTTGACGATGAATGATTTGGAAGATGGTCTCAACATGAAAGTTCCTTAGAATTGCATGGAGATTCAAGATCTAAGGTTGTTTAGAATTATTGAAGAGTGGTGGTAGAACTATGGCCCTTTAGCCGTGAGCTTGGAGAAGAGAAAGATAGGAGCTTTTGTGTTCTTTGCTTGATAGGAAGATGGAAATGAATGAGTCTTGAGAAATCCCCAACATGAAAGTGTCTTGGATTAATGAGAGGATTCAAGAAATGATATTGGTAGGAATTATTGAAGTTTAGAGAGTGGATGTAGGTGCTTGGCCGAATCCATGGGGGAGAGAAAGTGAGAGAGTTTGGTGTATATCTTTTGGCTTCTTGGGTGGAGATGACTAAAAGATGAGCAAGTGTAGAAATTTGGCCTCTAAGAGTGTTTGGCCTTGGAACACAAGGATAGAAAAGGGTGAGAGCTTCTTGCCAAAGTTGAAAATAAACCAAAGCCCTCCTATTTATAAACTTCATGAAAGAGATGAAGGCTTGAGATATTTTTCGGTATACTGTAAGCAATGAACAATAATTACTGCTTATAAAGTCAGTATCTATTGTCCAATGGATAATAAAATATACTTAAATTTTTCTCTTGTTCTAGTTGAGTAGCAACTATTGTTGATCATTTTTCTATTGATTACCCTTGATGAGTCATAGAGCAAGTCATCAAAGAGAAGTTTCTAGAACATGTGACTCACTATGATGAGTCAGCATGATGAGTCAGCGTAGATATTTCTAGAACAGGCGAGTCAGCATGGCGAGTCACTGCTTCTAGAACATGGCGAGTCACCGCTTTTGGAAGCTTCCCGAATATGCTGAGTCACAGGTGCTGAGGTGTCATGCCACATGTCGAGCTTCTATTGGTCCTTTGCGATGAGTCACAACCACCAACTTTGACCGGCTCCCCATTAGTCCATGTGTAAAGCACTTGATGACTAGGCACGTGATGAGGCGTCTTCTAGAGTCTTCTAGAAGAATTTGGAACATGTGAGTCACTAGGCTAGTCACCCAGGTGAGTCACCGAACGATGAGTCATCGTCTAGAACATTCTAGAGTGGGTGACTAAGCTTGTGTCTAGAATCATCCACTAGATATTTTTCCGAAAGATATTATATAATGGATAATAAAACATACCCCGATTTTATTTTGGCAGATAAAATCGTAGAAAAACAAAATTGTAAAAATTATTTCTGGTTTCGAGTTTAGTAAGATCCCTCGACTCCGAATCAACAGTATAAAAATTTTTTGCCAATTAAAAATTTTATTTTTCCGGGCCAGCCTCGGGCCCGCATACAACCCAAAATATCATAAATATATTAAATATTCAATATATACCAAAATATCAAAAATATAATATAATATTCAAAATATCTAAAATATATATTAAAATATTCAAAATATCTAAAATATAATAAAATATTCAAAATATATTAAAATATCTAAAATATATTAAAATATTCAAAATATCCGAAATATTACAAAAATTCACAAAAATCATAATAATTGTGAAACTCAAGAAAATCAAATCGATTAGTAAAATTAAGGATTGAGAGAAAGAAATAAAATACGAAGACTTATATACAATCCAAAAATAATATTAAAATAATAAAAAGCATAAAAACTCCGCAAAATTCCTAAAAATCACAAAAATCATAAAATTCACAGAAGTCGAGTCGAATTACTCAAAATAATTATGAATCGACCAAAACAAATAAAATACGAATTCTCGAGATGTTACAATACTCCCCTCCTAAAAAGAATTTCGCCCTCGAAATTCGTAGCAGTCTTAGAACAATTTATGGATACTACTCTTTCATCTTGTGTTCCAGTTCTCAGGTTGCATGCCCACTTACGTCATTCCAGATTACCTCGACCAACGAAAACTCCTTGTATGCATCAGTTCATGCAAACGTTTGATTCTTTCTTGATAAACTAGGCGAGAAAGGTCCTGCGATCTTGGGAAATTTCTCAACAAACCTTCCATAATAATCAACTAACCCGATAAAATTACGGATTTTCGATGCAATCTTCAGTCTTTCTCGTTCAAGAATTATTTCAACTCTTGACGCGTCCACTTCAATTCCTTCCTCTGAATCACGTGGCCCAAAAACTGCACTTCATCCAACCAGAATTCATATTTCGATAACTTTAACATATAACTGCTTCTCCTTTAGAACTTGGAGAACCATACTGAGATGTTCAACATGTTCCTCACGATTTCGAGAATAGATCAGAATGTCGTTAATAAAGATAATGACAATTTTGTCTAGATAGGACGAAAGATTCTATCCACATAATCTATATGATCATTGCGGAAGCATTCGCCACTCCGAACAGCACCACTTGGAATTTCCTTGTCTTCGTACCGCTTCACTCTCCTGCTTTTGCTTCTAACAGGAAGTGTCTCACAAATCAAGTTCTCTTTTTCAACAGTACTGTATCTAATACTATGACATGATTTTGACTAAGAATATCCTTTCTTGTAATTGCAATACATAAAAGGACATTTCAAACGTTAGAAAGAAAAGATAGTGAAACTATCCAATATGTTACCGGGTATATCCAACAAGGAATTTGATATTGTCCGATTTTAAGAATGAATTTTTCTAGGCACCAAAATTTTACTGAAACAATCTACAGGATATGATTAAAGATAACCAATCCATTTATAAGATCACATCTATCTCGTGAAAGAGGTAGACAATTTAGATTAACAGAAAAGATTGTTTAAGGAACTGGATAGTAACAATGGGTTTGGCAATGAAAGTAGAAATAGATAAATCAAAAGGTAACGAAAATACTGATGGCTCTAATCAACCCACACAGTCAATTAGTCATAAAAGAATGGGTTGGACCAAGAACATGTTTTTGTAATTGCGACCCATGAAAGATATCATGAAGGCATAGAAAGAAGAGATGATGGAGTCATCTATACCACCAGACCTATCCAATGGGGAAATTGATGTGGTCTGATGAATTTAGAAGTGAGCTTTTTAAGTTGAATAATTCAACTAATAAGTCTAACAGAGCATGGATGGTTGGAAAAATACCTAATCCATATTTTTAGATCGCGTCTATTTTTGTGAAAGAGGTATACAAATTGAATCAACAGGAAAAATCTAGTCATTTAATAGGCTTAGGATAGTTTAAACAACTCAAGTTATCAACCACATGTTTTAGTATGAAAAGTGGAAATAACTAGATCAAAAGATAATGAAAACATAGATAACTCTAATTGACCCACACAATTTTATGCCATAAAGAAATGGGTTACCCTCGGAATTATACAGTATAGTTAAAGGATCACCTTTTGTGACACAACCTTCTTTGTTTAGGTCTTCAATTTGGGTGCTTTTGCTCTACTTGGAGAATCAACGCTCCATTCTACTTGAGATGTCGAAGCACGTTCATTTCTAACAGATGACTTCGTCTTTGGTGGAATACACTTTTTAGCAAGATGTCTAGGCATCCCACACTTTAAACAGATGATTCCTTTGATTGTACAATCTCTTGTCAGATGATCTTTCCCACACTTTCAACATTTTGGTGCAGATGTCATAGTTTGACCAAACCTGCTACTACTAGCACTTCCTCCACGAGATTGTTGCTGTTGTTGATTTCCTGGTGATTGTAAATATGTTTTCCGTTGGAATTGCTTGACCTTACGATTTCTCCTCCTTTGTAACCAATATGGTCCAACGTTATGAAATCTCATATTTTGAGATTCATCCAACTTTGTCCAATTCTAAATCTCGGCTACCATTTCCTGTTGCTGAGCAATCCTCTGATCATGTTGTACTATTCCTTCAACTGTTCTTTGCATTGCTTTTGTAGTTGCAGCCACATTATCAGTGTTACTTCCTGCTTCCTCGCGTGCACATTTACTACGAGTCATCGTCTTTCTTTAAAGACAGATAAATTAAAACACAATGGAAACCAAAGTAACCATTCTAAACAACATTGTCTCCTTTCAGAGTCCAAGCACTGAGAGTCACACAACACAAACAAGACAGACCTAACCACAAACCCCAAAAGACTCTAACCGTGCTCTAATACCAACTAATGTAACACCTTCCGTAGGGCATCACATTTTCGACTAAAAACTTAAAACCTGAAAATCATTTCAAAAAAGCTTTGAGTTCTAAACGATGGATTTTAAAATTTCTTTTTGCGGAAACATAAACTTACCAACAATTATAAGTAAAACAGAAACTAAACTGAACTGATTAACACACATATTACTTATATCACATAATATTCAATAACATTTTAAAACATAAAATCTACAGACTCAAGTGACAGTAGCAAACCCAATAATGAGTCCTACTGAATAGCACGGTAACAATACTAACGAGAAAACTCAACATACTTGTTCCGTTTCTCCATCAAACTGCATACTGTTGAAACTTGGAAGATCACTCCTCGACGCCGTCACCGACCTCAGAATATTGCCTCCAATTAGTCTAATGAACTTGTTTCTCCTACTATATGAATCAATACAAACACAACAAAGCAATACAGTAAAGTGGTGAGATCCCCCTTTCACCAATACTAGTACGGCAGCAAAGAATGATACGAATGACAAAGTCATTCCATACACACAGATATCACAAATATAATCATGTTATCAATTTACAAATAATTCCAATAAACATATATTGTAATAAAATGAACAACAATAATATTACCATAACAGATATAACAATTGATACAGTAAACCATATAATCACATCATGCATAATAACTCACATTGAATATAAATAACCACATTAAGATGCAGGCCACAAATGCAAATATATACAAACTCATTCCTACTCCATGGAGCTAAAACACAAACATCAGAGAGAATGATCCGAAAAGATCTATCAGTACCTCAGGCTGCCCAACCAAACAATTACACTTTCCAACGTCATGTCTATAGCCCACAGTTCAACATTGTGTAGTAGTACACAGTCTAAACACGTCGTGCACTACAGGCATTATACTAAACAGTCTCCCAAAGATCTTGATTAAGAATAGTGCGTGTCGAGATTATTAGTGTGTTGCCAGTTACCATAGCCCAGTGGAGCTACTAACTGTCCACATGTGGAATACTCCGCACACTAATGCCTCCAAATACACTCGATGAACAACACTACGCTTATCACACCGACAACACGGTGTAATTCATCTTGTCAGTCAATCACCAATATCCAACCAATTGACAAGACTCTCAATGTATGAATATAATTATAAAAATACCCTTAGTCTCAAAATGTCACCATATTTACAAAAACACCCTCAATCTCAAAGTTCTCAAACATAGTACGTCTCTACTTGACAGTACCATATCTCAACATGTCCGGGTCCACCACTTTAGTCCGACAGCAAAACTCACTGTTCCAATAAATTGCGTAGAAATTTTATCGTGTTTTCACAATCGCGTCATTTTTACAAATATTTTTAAATCGCGTAAATATATTTTGCTATTTTTAAAATCGCGTAGTGTTTTTAAATCGTTTTCTCAATCACGTAAGATTTTTAAATCGTTTTCTTAACCATAAAGCTTAAAAATCATTATTTTAAATAAGCGTAAGCTATTTCTAATACTTTTAAGCTACTTATCATATTTTCTTTACGTTCAAATTTTTATTGAAACTTTTTCTATTATTAGTCCATTTTTAATTAATTTTTCATTAAGTGATATTTTCTACGTTTTCCTTTAAAAATTCCATTGTTTTAATTATAACCATTATGTACACCTTGAAACTTGCTAACGTACTTTAAACTCAAAGGTAAGCTCTACGTTAGTATTTTTCAAGTGTTCAATTTATTTCTTATCCAAACTTAATTTCTCTTTTTAAATTTCTAAAATAAGTTTATTTACTTTCTTCTCTAAAAATTCATTAAAATCCATACTTAGTGAATGACTTTAATTTAGAAACATCATAAGTAGGCATGTTGGCCCAAAATCATTCTATACTTTATATTTCATCCCTAATTATTTCCATGCATTTAATCTCTTGTAAAACTCTTAATCTAATTTATTTTTATTAAATCATCTAGACCATAGTTAGAAAATAATTTTGGATCAAAGATATATGGCATGTTGGCCGAAATTCTACATGTCCTTATAAATCATTTTAAAATTATTTTTCATCCTCTAAATCATTGAAAAATCCATTAATCTAATTAAATCAATTAAGTCATTCTTTTAGAAAATGGTTGAGAATATTTTGATCCTCTTTAGTGATGATGGAGCCGTGAGCTCCCTTGTGTTCTTTGGAACACTCATGCAATCCTTCAACATTTTATTCATATCCTACCATAATAATCATGCATCTATGAACACATACCATATATTAAAGCAATCATAAACATATACCAAAAATATTATAGCCATAGACATGCTTGCACACAAAATCAAACACAATTAGGAAAGACAATAAACAACCAAGTGAATGAATCCTTATGGATTCTTCACCACAAACACATCCATTCCTCACCACCAACACATGGTTGATGAGGGTAATCTCCCTCTTACCTCTTGAAGAAGCCTCCAAAGCTCCTTGTATGTCCCTTTGTTGTCTCCTTTAAGAAGAACTTCAACCACCAAGAGCTTCTTGAAAATCAAAGAAAACGTCAAATATCAATATCTAAGGCTTAAATAAGAAAAACCATGGATCAAGATATGGTTTAGAACTTTGAATCTATGATTAAAAGAGGATATCAAGAATTTCACCATTTATTCTTCATACTTAGATCTTAGAAAAAGTGCTTGAAGATGGATGATTTGGAAGATGGTCTCAACATGAAAGTTCCTTAGAATTGCATGGAGATTCAAGATCTAAGGTTGTTTAGAATTATTGAAGAGTGATGGTAGAACTATGGCCCTTTGGCCGTGAGCTTGGAGAAGAGAAAGATAGGAGCTTTTGTGTTCTTTGCTTGATAGGAAGATGGAAATGAATGAATCTTGAGAAATCCCCAACATGAAAGTGTCTTGGATTAATGAGAGGATTCAAGAAATGATATTGGTAGGAATTATTGAAGTTTGGAGAGTGGATCTAGGTGCTTGGCCGAATCCATGGGGGAGAGAAAGTGAGAGAGTTTGATGTATATCTTTTGGCTTCTTGGGTGGAGATGACTAAAAGATGAGCAAGTGTAGAAATTTGGCCTCTAAGAGTGTTTGGTCGTGGAACACAAGGAGAGAAAAGGGTGAAAGCTTCTTGCCAAAGTTGAAAATGAACCAAAGCCCTCCTATTTATAGACTTCATGAAAAAGATGAAGGCTTAAGACATTTTTCGGTATACTGTAAGCAATGAACAATAATTACTGCTTATAAAGTCAGTGTCTATTGTCCAATGGATAATAAAATATACCTAAATTTTTCTCTTGTTCTAGTTGAGTAGCAACTATTGTTGATATTTTTCTACTGATTACCCTTGATGAGTCATAGAGCGAGTCATCAAAGAGAAGTTTCTAGAACATGTGACTCACTATGATGAGTCAGCATGATGAGTCAGCGTAAATATTTCTAGAACAGGCAAGTCAGCATGGCGAGTCACTACTTTTGGAACATGGCGAGTCACCGTTTCTGGAAGCTTCCCGAATATGCTGAGTCATAGGTGTTGAGGTGTCATGCCACGTGTCAAGCTTCTATTGGTCTTTCACGATGAGTCACAACCACCAACTTTGACCGGCTCCCTATTGGTCCATGTGTAAAGCACTTGATGACTAGGCACGTGACGAGGCGTCTTCTAAAGTCTTCTAGAACAAGCTGGAACATGTGAGTCACTAGGCTAGTCACCTAGGTGAGTCACCAAACGATGAGTCATCATCTAGAACATTCTAGAGTGGGTGACTAGGCTTGCGTCTAGAATCATCCACTAGATATTTTTCTGGAAGATATTATCCAATGGATAATAAAACATACCCTGATTTTATTTGTCAGATAAAATCGTAGAAAAACAAAACTTCAAAAACTGTTTCCGATTTTGGGTTTAGTAAGATCCCCCGACTCCGAATCAACAGTACAAAAATTTCTAGCTAATAAAAAATTTTATTTTTCCGGGCCCGCCCCGGGCTTGCATACAACCCAAAATATCTGAAATATAATATAATATTCAAAATATCTCAAAATATCTCAAATATATATTAAAATATTCAAAATATCTCAAATATAATAAAATATTCAAAATATCTTAAAATATCTAAAATTTATTAAAATATTCAAAATATCTCAAATATCACAAAAATTCACAAAAATCACAATAATTGTGAAACTCGTGAAAATTAAATCAGATTAGTAAAAATAATTAAGGATTGAGAGAAAGAAATAAAATACGAAGGCTTATATACAACCCAAAAATAATATTAAAATAATAAAAAACGTAAAAACTCCCAAAAATTCGTAAAAATCACAATAATCATAAAATTCACAGAAGTCGAATCGGATTACTCAAAATAATTATGAATCGAACAAAACAAATAAAATACGAATTCTCGGGGTGTTACAAGTTGTCTTACCAAACGTGTGATAAATTTTTGCTCCACAACATGGTCAAGAAAAAGTAACAAAATATCAAAGAAATTATTTACATTCAACAAACCTATGGGTTTATGGTGGATGTTCAGTTGGGCATAAGAGACTATTTGAAAAACTTCTTCCAAGGTACCAAAATCACCTGGTCAGACAATGAATGCATCAAAGTTTTCAAGCATTATCTTCATTCGTTCATGCATTGATGATACCTTAAGTTCCTCCCCAATTGTCTTTCCAGTGATGTTTTGTTGAGCTAAAGGTCCAAGAATGACACCTAAAACCTGATTGCCTCTTATATATGCAGCAAATGATACAACTCCCATTAACCCACAACAACCTCCCCCATATACAAGATGAATATTCCTTGCAGCAAGTGATCGACCAAGAGTGGTAGCTGCGTTTACAAACTCTAAACCCTTCCCATACTTAGACCCACAAAATACATAGATATTTTTAAGCCGACGAACTAAAACACCTTCTATTTCTATACTCACCTTTCCCAGTGAATGATTCTGAGTTGGAGGAAAGTAGAGAAAATGGAGTGTTTAAATAGGAAAAAGAATGGAAAGGATAATAATAGCACCAATAAGGGTAGGTTGGTTGTTGTCAGAAAAGTTTGAAATTAATAAACACAGAATCTTTTTTTTTTCTTGACTTCAAGAAAACCATTTGGGTAAAGAAGTCTAGAAACCCCTGAAGGACCCTACTTAAAGGATCGTCTATCCAATACCAAAATACAGCAAAATCATACAAAGATAAAAGAAATATAGTAGCAAATGACGACATACCTTTATGTACAGTTTTCATGACGTATCTTTATATTGCGCGTCATAAGTGCAGTAGTGGCATATCTTTATACTACGTTTGACCAGTACAGTAGACACTCACGTCCATTTATTCATATAAAAGAGAAAGAAGAAACCAACGTGGGTTTCCATCTTGGGTCTGGAACCTGGAGAGCTCACACTTGGGCTCGTAACATCAACAAAGATGCTAAAATCTGAAATCCGTAATGTCCAAGATCCAATGCGCCCCATCCCAGGGCGCTGAGAGCCCCTTTTAAAAAAAGAGAGCATCAAGTTCAGATGCCTTATATGCTTTAGGAGCCACATGTTACTTCTTATTAATAGCCAGAATGGGACGCCTCTGCCTGTCCATCAACTCCGTAATGCCTAGATAGTAAACATTGGGTTATGGAGTGCGGCTCTCTATAGAGCATGGTACACGAATCTTTTTTAAGGACTAGCATGCAAAGGTCCACCCGATTCAATGAGGGGTCACCAAAGTTTTGCAGTTGAAGGCCCAAAGGGTATCCAAAAGGCAAACTAATTAAAGCCATGGTACTCCTTCCGGATTGCCCTTATTCAAACATTTTTTTTTCTTTTTCTTTTTTTTTTTTTTGGAATTTTTCTTCTTTTTTTTTTTTTTTTTTTTCTTTTTTTTTTTTTTTTTTTTTTTTTTTTTTTTTTTTTTTTTTTTTTTAAGAAAACATGAAGAAGATGAAGATAATATGTACAAATTGTTGTGGATATGGCTCATATTTGCCTCTGGTTTCACGTCTAGTAACAGCTTAAACGCCTTCTATGTGTCAAGGATAAGCTTCCCATCCAATTTTCTTATAAATTGGCAAACACGGTCTTGTAGATTTTTGTCAAAGCATTTTGAGGGAGGGAAGGAAAATGTTTTCTAAGGTTTGAAAGAATGACATCCATTTTAAAGGAGAAGGATTCAGTTATTTTGGGAAACTGAAAAACAAATCGACTCGAGAGGCATGGAGTATCATTATTCGCCACTTAACCGGTAACACAAAGAAATGCAAAAAAAACGCAACAAAATTAAAATAAATTCTATTCATAACAAGGATCAGAAAGAGAGATGAATTCTACCTCATCAACTTGATTTTTCAGAAATGGTTTGAGTCTTTGTCCATTGACTTTAAACATATTATCATTCCTAGGATTCTCAATATCTATGGCCCCATGAGGATACACATGTTTGACAACAAAAGGACCACTCCGCCTAGTTCTCAATTTTCTAGGGAATAGGTGCAGATGAGAATTATAAAGCAGAACTTTTTGATCAATTTCAAAAGATTTTCTCAAAATTGTCTTGTCATGAAAAGCTTTTGTTCTAGCTTTATAAATCTTTGAATTTTCATATACATCATTTCTCAATTCCTCCAATTCATTTAATTATAATTTGCGTATCATGCAAGCATCATTAAGATTTAGATTTGAAAGCTTTAATGGCCCAAAATGCTTTATGTTCCAATTCTACAGGCAAGTGACAAGGTTTTCCATAGCCTAACCGATAGGGTGACATGCCCAAGGATGTTTTGAAAGCAGTACGATAAGCCCAAAGTGCATCGTTTAGCCTTAAAGACCAATCTTTACGATTTAGGTTAACAGTTTTTTCCAAAATTTGTTTAATTTTTCTATTTGTCAATTCAACTTGTCCACTTGTCTGAGGGTGATAAGGGATGACTTTTTTGTGTGCAATACCATATTTCTTCATTAAAGATTCAAATGGTTTATTGCAAAAATGTGTTCCCTCATCACTGATGATAGCTTGAGAAATTCGAAATCGACACAAGATATTTTCTCTTAAAAATTTAAGAATACTTTTATGATCATTGTGTTGGCATGGAATTGCCTCAATCTATTTTAAGACATAATCAACTACAACCAATAAATACACAAATCCAAATAAAGATGGAAATGGGCCCATGAAATCAATTAACCCAACAATCAAAAATTTCAATGACAAGGATGGGGTTTAGAGGCATCATGTTTCTTTTTGAAATTGAGCCTATTTTTTGACAATTTTCACAGCTTTGGCTAAAAGTATAGCAGTCCTTAAATAAAGTGGACCAATAAAATTCGCATTGCAAGATTTTTGCAGCTGTTTTCTTTGAAGAAAAGTGACCTCCACAAGCTTCTGAGTGACAAAATTTAATGATACTACCTACCTCACTGTCGGGCACACATCTCCGAAAGATTTGGTCAGGACAATATTTGAACAAGTATGCATCATCTCAATAAAAAATTTTCACTTCTGTCAAAAATTTCTTCCTATCTTGGTGCGTCCATTGAGGCGGCATCTTTCCTGTTACAAGAAAGTTGATTATGTTAGCAAACCAAGGCATGGAATTGATAAAAAATTAAAATTCATCAAGAAAAGAATCATTGATGGGTGTGCTATGAAAAGGTGAGCCTATTGTAAGTCTAGACAAATGATCAGCGACAACATTTTCGGCTCCTTTATCATCTTTTATTACGATGTTGAATTCTTGAAGCAACAAGATCCACTGTATCAATCTTGGTTTGGCATCCTGCTTAGACATCAAATATCTAACAACAGCATGATCGGTGAAAATCACAATAGAAGAACCAATTAAGTAAGATCAAAATTTGTCTAGTGCAAAAATTACAACAAGTATTTCTTTTTTAGTAGTAGTGTAATTCATTTGTGCACTATTTAAAGTTCTACTTGCTTAACAAATCACATGAGGCTTACCTTCCTTTCTTTGGCCTAAAACAGTGCCAACAGCAAAATCACTAGCATCACACATCAACTCAAAAGGCAAAGACCAGTCAGGAGATTGCATGATAAGAGCAGATGTCAGAAGACCAATTAATTTTTCAAAATATTTTTGACATTCTTGAGTCCAATCAAATGGTGCATCTTTTAATAAAAGATTATATAATGGTCTAGATATGACACTAAAGTTCTTAATGAATCTTCTGTAAAATCTTGCATGTCCTAAAAAGAAACGAACTTCTTTGACTGTTTTTGGGGAAGGCAAATGAGCAATTAATTCAACTTTAGCCTTATCAACTTTAATTCCTTTAGAAGATATCACATGACCTAACACTATTCCTGAGGTAATCATGTAATGACATTTTTTCCAATTTAACACAAATCCTTTTTCTTCATATCTTTTAAGAACTTTTTCCAAATTATCAAGACAATTTTTAACTGAATTTCCAAAAGCTATCAGGTCATCCATGAAAACCTCTAAATAATGTTCAATTATGTTACTGAAAATGCTTAACATGCATCTTTGGAATATTGTCGGAGCATTACAAAGGCCAAAAGGCATTCTTCTATATGCAAAAGTACCAAATGGACATATAAAAGTGGTCTTTTCTTGATCTTCCAATGCAATTGGTATTTGATTATAACCCGAAAAACCATCAAGAAAATAGTAGTATGGATGTCTTGCTACCCTTTCCAGAATTTGATCAAGAAATGGCAAAGGAAAATGATCTTTCCTAGTAGCAGCATTTAATTTTCTAAAATCAATACACATACGCGAACTAGATGAGACTTTCGTAGGTATTAATTCACCTTTATCATTTTCAACTACTGTTATTTCAAATTTCTTAGGCACAACTTGTGTAAGGCTTACCCATTGGCTATCAGAGATAGGATAGATAATTCCAACATCAAGCAATATAAGGACTTCAGCTTTAACTACATCTTTCATGTGTGGATTTAATCTTCTTTGAGGTTGTTGAGAAGTTTTAGCATTATCCTCTAAATATGTTCTATGTGTACAAATTAATGGATTATTGCCTTTTTTATCCTTTAATGTCCATCCAATTGCACTTTTATGCCTTTTAAGTACTTCTGTTAACATACCTTGTTGTTCTTCAGTAAGAGGCAAGGAAATTACCATTGGAAAGTTTTACACTTCTCCAAAAAATATGTACTTCAACCCAGTAGGTAATGACTTTAGTTCCGGTGTGGGTACTTCTTCATAAGTATTCAAATCTTGACTTCCATCCCTCGTACTGCATTACCTGTGTTCAATCAAGCAAAGAATATATTTTAGAGATATCATCTTCTAATTGCATGCCTGACTTAAATGAATTAACTAAACAAATTTCTAATGGGTCAAAAGAACTCCTTGTTTGAAGATGATCATCTATAATGGCTTCAATTCCTTCAACTTCCTCCTTTTCATCAAGGACTTCCTGCGGTTGCTTGCACATGTTAAAAACATTAAGCTCCAGTGTCATGTTTCCAAATGTTAGCTTCACCATTCCATTTCTCTAATTTATCAAAGCATTAGATGTTGATAAAAATGGACGGCCTAAAATGACAGGAATTGACTTACAACTATCAACCATAGGTTCAATATCCAAGACAATAAAATCCACAAGATATATGAATTTATCAACTTGAACCAACACATCTTCTACTATTCCTCTTGGAATTTTTATTGATTTATCGGTAAGTAGAAGAGTTACAGAAGTTGGTTTTAACTCACCTGAGTTGAGTTGCTGATAAACTGAATATGAAAACAAATTAACACTAGCACCAAGTTCAAGTAAAGCTTTTTCTATTTTATATTCTCCAATAATGCATGAAACTATAGGACAACCAGGGTCTTTATATATCAATGCATTATTATTCTAAAGAATGGAGCTTACCTGTTCAGCCAAAAATGCTTTCTTTTTCACATTTAGTTTCCTTTTAATAGTGCACAAGTGCTTCAAATATTTGGCATAACAAGGAATCTGTTTGATAGAATCTAACAGAGAAATATTGATCTTCACTTGTTTCAAAATTTTAAAAATTTCAGTGTGGTGGTCCAACTTCTTTGGATTATTCAATGCTTGAGGAAATGGGGGTGAAGGTGAGAGTTTGGTCTCCTTTTGGTCAACTTCTTCATTTTCTTGGGGAATTGGTTCATCATCTTTCTCATAAGGTTCGAGAATTTGTTTTTTAACAACTTTTTCACTCCTAAGAGTTATCACTGACTTGACTTAGTCCATTTGTTAGTTTTCTGAACTCTCCTCATTTAGACTGTACTGACCCTTGGATTTGGTTGAGGTTGAGAAGGAAATTTTCCTTTCTCGTGAATGGTGAGTGCAGAAGAAAGTTTAGCAAGAGTGTCTTTTATGTTATTCATGGTTTGATTGTTTTGTTTATTAATGGCCTCTTACTTTTTTATGAATGCATGCAGTGTTTCTTCAAGGTTTTTCCTATATGGTGGGACATAAGGTGCATATCCTTGAGAATTTTGAGAGTCCTATTTGTTACCAAGTGGCTTCAATACTCAAGAGGGGGGGTGGGTTAAGTTTATAAAACAAGTTCGCAATTCTTGCACAAAACACTTGACTATTGAATTTCGCTAAAGCTATTGACTATTTGAAATGAATGAATTAATAAGAACAATAGATATTGCTTAATAACCAACTAAGAGAGAAGTAATCATTTAAGAATATAAGTAATGCACAAATATAAGAGAAGGGTTTAGAGAATCAAACACAATAATTTATCCTAGTTCGGCCACCAATCCACTTGTGACCTACGTCCAATCCTCAAGCAATCACTCGAGATTTTCCTCTAAATCTTCAAGCTTCAATAAGTGCTCGACTACCTTTACAAACTTGAGCACTCAACTCCTTGGGATGCCTCACCCTTGAGCTTGAGTCTCTTCAAACAAAAGGATGCCTCACCCTTTACAATTTAGAGGGATACCTCACCCTCTCTTAAAGAGCAATCAAGGTTGATATAAAGAAGCTCTCATTAGAGTAAATGATACAAATTGAAGCTCTAAGAATGCTCACAAAGGATATCTCAAAGATTAATAAAAAATAGAGCAATGAGTGATTTCAAAGATTGATTCTCGTTTTGATGTGTTACTAAGATGTTTCAGGTTCAAGAACAACCATCAATGATGCCCCAACATCTGTATTTAAAGAGATACGAAGTAAAAGAGCTATTGGGAGTGATTAGCATTTAATGCACCTAATATAGTCGTTGGGCATGTCAGAACACTGGTAATCGATTACAGGATTTTGGTAATCGATTACATGGAAGATGGAATATGTTCTTGGCTTTTTGGGCTTGTGGTAATCGATTACATGACTTGTGTAAATGATTACACGCCCTCTGACTTGATAGTAATCGATTACATTATTGATGTAATCGATTACATGGCCCTTTGAACGTGTTCTTAGCTTTCTGGGCATATAGTAATCGATTACCAGCTTGTATGTAATCGATTACACGCCCTTTGACTTTCTGGTAATCGATTACATGGATGATGTAATCGATTACAAGGCTTCTGTTTAGCTTGTAATCGATTACCAAACATTTGTAATCAATTACATTACACTTTAAACTCATTTTTCAAGCCTGAAAGAGGATTTATGTCATTCCTAACTTTAGAAAACATGGATTTGAACAATATTGAACTTTGTTTGGCATGATCCAAGATTAAAGACAACCTCTTTTTAGAAAATGATCTTTGAAAAACATGTTGATTAAAATCATATTTGAAAAACCATTAGAGATATCTTGAGAGCATTTAACATTAATGTTCTAATGCCTATATCTAAACATCTTGGTTTCTTCCTTTGATCTTAGTTTTCTCTTTTGCTCTTGATCTTCATCTTTGTCTTTGTTATCATCAAAAATCGATTGACATGCTTCAAGACACATGCATTCACATTCTCCCCCTTTTTGATGATGACAAATTGAACATTGAAAGAAAGAGAAATAATTGCATATCAAAGATTTAAGCGCAACTCTCCCCCGCAATGTATGCACAATATAGTGTTTGTGATATATTCATGTAAAAGCTTAAATCAAAGTCCCCCATACTTATACAAGTTACTAATCTCGCCCCCGTTGGCATTATGAAAAACACATTAGCATTTAGTTAAAATTTCGGCAGCATTTCTACTGATATTCATGATTTCCCAAAATTTCAAATAGCAAAAAACTAACCAGTTCAATCCAATCAAGTGTTCTAAGCAATATATAATTAATCCAACTAGATCAAAATGTAACCAAGCAAATCAATATCCAAGTGCATATTAGAATCAATATACTTAGAAATCATATCAAGTGGATCCATTAAAAATAATAAACATGTATTAAACATCAAAAGATACCAACTGATTTTATATAAATTGTTTCAATGTCATATACAACCAAATATCAGAGAAATACAAAGAAAATATCATGGCAATGGTCCATGATCACTATCAGTTGCCTCACTATCACTCTCCACATCCGCAGCAACGTCTCCAAGATCTACATCATCGTCGCCAGGTTTGAGATCGTCCTCGGAGCCAAGGAGCTCCTTATCATCAGCAAGAACTCCAACGGGGGTGGCAGAGCGATCAGCAAAAGAGAGTGGAATTGGAGGGGCAAAGGAGGTGGTAGGGGCAGCAATAGGTCGCTGTGAAGTATGTCCGGGGCCCTCCAAGAGCGAGCGAATGGATACGAGCTCCAAATTGGTGTAGTCCAGCCTCAACTCTTGGTGATCCACCTTCTGCTCAATGCGGTCCATCCTGGTATCCACCGTGGTAGCTAGGTTCCGCATTTCCTGAAGCAGGAGATCCAAAATGGCTGGAGCTGGTGGAGCTGAAGCAGGCTACTGGTCCTTATCCTCATCATCACTCTCCGGATCATGAGGGATATGCCCGCAGCTCCCATGAGCCAGATAGTACCATCTCCCATCGACCTTGCTCAGCTGAAGCTTCTTCAGAGTGTGCAATCCAATAGATTGTGGGCCCTTGGAGCTGGTATCCTTGGACTCCACAGTCAAGGAAATGCAATAGTGTTCCAGGATGGCAGTCACTAGCATGGCATATAAAAGAGCATAGTTCTTCTTCTTTTTCACATCCAGCATGTGCTGAATGATGTAATTGGCCCAATTTATTGGCCTTCCGGAGGTTATGGCCCATAGGACCACCACATCATCTCTCAATACTTAAGAATAATTCCTGCCTCTGGGAATCAAGCCTCGAACCACTAGATAATGGAGTACCCTGTTCTCCATTGTCAGGCTAGTCGCCATTACTCTTTTATTGTTTCTTGGAAGGTCATAACCGGATCGAATTAGAGTCTTTAGAGCACTCTTGTACTCAAACTCATCTCCCCAAGCATTTCAATTTCCATAAAAGCTTGTCCCAGCATAGGTTAGCTTGGTCAACCTACACCACCCTTCCCTAGAAATCTTAATTTGAGTTTTCCTCACTTCAGAGACCAGGCAATGATCTTCATACCTCAAATTTGAATAGAATACGTGAACCAAGCTGGGATAAATGGCCTTTTGGATGCTGAAGAATCCAAGCAAACCCAACCTCTCAATCAACTGAAAACTTTCCAGTGGTTCACTAATGCAAAAGGACTAAGTGAGATACCTTGGTGAGATTAGCTTCCTCAGTTAGAAGTTCTTCCAGAAAAGCTCAGCCTTCTTGGTGGTTGAGAAGTGCCTCGTGTGGTCCAGCCCGGAGATGTTACGTGGAGGAGCATTGGAGGATTCTCCAATAGTGGCCCCTGTTCTTGCACGTTTGGCACATTGGGTTTGGTCAACCGTTGATGATTAGAGGTGTATGGATGAGTGTTTGGAGGTGTGTGGGTGGTGTTTGGAGGTGTAAGGCTTGTAGGGGATGAAGGGGAGAAGAATGAAGGAGTGGGTGAATGGTTGGGTGGAGAGTGGGGTGGGTTTGGATGAGATTTGATGGATAGGTTGTGTTAGGAGAGGGATTTCGAGTGAGAGGGAGGTGAAATGAAAAGATTTGGTGGAGTATGGAGTGAGAATGAGGGTTTTTGGAGGAGAGGGCTTCGTGGGAGTAGAGGAGAAAAAGGGAGAAGTTTCAGAATGAGTGACCTTTCGTGCGTCAGAAAACCTTTCAAAACCCCTGTGTAATCGATTACATGGGTTGTGTAATCGATTACAATATCAGTGTAATCGATTACCATGCTTCTGGGAACCTTGTAATCGATTGCATTATTTGTGTAATCGATTACTTGAGTTCTGGGTTCATTGTAATCGATTACTAGTGTGGTGTAATCGATTACTTGCTTGACATAACCTTTGAAATCGATTACAAAGGTCCTGTAATCGATTACCAGCCTACTAAAACTCATATTTTGCATTTCAAACAGTTAATGATCAATTTTAAACCTTTCAAAACAGTTCCAAAGCTTATCAAATCAATTCCAAACATCATACAAGCAGATAATCCAATTAGATTGTGATCCAAAACACATAATTTTGCAAAATTGCTACTTTTACCAAGAGTTATCTTATTTGGATGGATTTTTGAGCTTCTTAGAGATCTTTGACATGAGAAAGCACCTGCAAAACAACTTAGGGAGAATCTCCGATGCTCAAGTCAGTATTGGATTAAAAAATCAAAAATTATGTAGCAAAAGGACATGATTATGCAGAAAAATGTATGTTTATGCAGCAATTTGCATTTTATGCAATAAAACAATGTATTTATACAACAATTAACCTATGCATGATTGATCTAATATGCCAAGTTCATTTCTTATATAATAGAAGGCTTCTTTTGCCAAAGGTTTAGTGAAAATGTCTGCTAGTTGCTTAGTGGTTTCCACAAATTCAAGCATGCAATCACCCTTTTGAACATGATCTCTTATGAAATGAGGCCTTATTTCAATGTGCTTTGTTCTTGAGTGTAAAACGAGATTCTTAGATAGATTGATTGCACTAGTGTTATCACATCTTATGGGAATGTGATCCAGCTCAAGACCATAATCTAGAAGTTGTTACTTCATCCAAAGGATTTGAGCATAACAACTACCAACTGCAACATACTCAGCTTTAGTTGTTGACAATGCCACACTATTTTGTTTCTTGCTATGCCAAGAAACTAATGAGCTTCCAAGCAAGTAGCATGTCCCACTAGTACTCTTCCTATCCATTTTGCATCCAGCAAAGTTGGAATCAGAATAACCAATTAGGCTACATGAGACACCCTTAGGATACCGCAATCCCATTTGTGATGTGCCTATTAGATATTTCATAATTCGTTTTACAGTACTTAGGTGTGATTCTTTAGGATTTGCTTGAAATCTAGCACACATGCATACAGTAAACATGATGTCCGGCCTACTTACGGCAAGATAAAGGAGTGAGCCAATCATACCTCTATATTTGGTGATTTCTACATATTTACCTCCTTCATCCTTGTTCAAGTAACAAGAAGTCCCCATTGGTGTAGTCATTTGCTTAGCTCCTTCCATTCTAAACTTCTTAAGCAACTCCTTGCAATATTTGAATTGACTTATGAAAGTCCCATCCCTTGTTTGCTTGATTTGAAGGCCAAGGAAGAAGTTGAGCTCACCCATCATGGACATCTCAAACTCACTTTGCATGACATTAGCAAATTCTTTACAAAGAGAGTCATTAGTAGCACCAAATATAATGTCATCAACATATATTTGAACAAGTAGAATGTCATGCTTTTTATGCTTAATGAAGAGAGTGGTGTTAACTTTTCCCCCAGAGAAGCCATTTTCCAAAAGGAACTTACTCAACTTTTCATACCAAGCTCTAGGAGCTTGTTTCAAGCCATACAATGTCTTTTTAAGTTTAAAAACATGGTTGGCCAGTTCAAAATTTTCAAAACTGGGAGGTTGATCCACATACACTTCCTCTTAGATAAAACCATTTAGAAAGGCACTTTTAACATTCGTTTGAAAAAGTTTAAAATCCATGATACAAGCATATGCAAGTAACATTCTAATGGCTTCTAGTCTAGTTACGGGAGCATATGTTTCTTTATAATCTATACCTTCTTCTTGATTATAACCCTTAGCTACAAGCCTAGCTTTGTTTCTTATTATTAAGCTTGTTTCATTAAGTTTGTTCCTAAAAACCCATTTGGTGCCAATTATGGGATGATCATTGGGCCTTGGGACTAATTCCCAAACTTGATTCCTCTCAAATTGGTTTAGTTCATCTTACATGGCCAAAATCCAATGATCATCATTAATAGCCTCATTTACGTTTTTAGGTTCAACTTGAGAAACAAAAGCCATATGATTACATGCATCTCTAAGAGCGTTACGAATGATTACCCCTTTTGATACATCACCTATCACTTTGTCAAGAGGATGATATCTTGATGTTCTCCATTCCTTGGGAAGATCCATGATTTGAGAGTCCTCTTGTCTTGAGGAATCGTATGGGCTTTCTTCTTGCTTCTTGATTTCTTTTTCTTGATTTTCTAAGTGAGGTCATGCAAGAATTTCTACAACATCATCAACAAGCTCCTTTCTTGGCTCGTTTGGGTTAGTTTCATCAAATGCAACATGTATGGACTCTTTTATGGTCATAGTTCATTTATTATAAACTCTAAAGGCCTTACTATGTATAGAATAACCAAGAAATATTCCCTCATCAGATTTAGCATCAAACTTCCCCAAGTTATCCTTTCCATTATTTAAAACAAAGCATTTACATCCAAAGACATGAAAATATGAAACATTTGGTTTCCTTCCTTTGTATAATTCATAGGGGGTTTTCTTTAAAATAGGCCTTATTAGAGCCCTATTCATAACATAACAAGCGGTGTTAACCGCATCCGTCCAATAGTACTTAGGAAGGTTGGCCTCATTGAGCATGGTTCTTGCCATTTCTTCTAAAGATCGATTTTTTCTTTCTACAACACCATTTTGTTGTGGTGTTCTAGGGGCTGAAAAATTATGCTCAATGCCATGTTCATCACAAAACGTTTCAAATTCATGGTTTTCAAATTCACCACCATGATCACTTCTTATGGATGCAATACAAAAACCTTTTTCGTTTAGGATAACTTTAGCAAGCTTTTTGAATGATTGAAAAACATCATTTTTGTGAGATAAAAACAATGTCTATGTAAACCTAGAAAAATCATCCATAATCACTAAAGCATAGCACCACCAAAGCTCATAGTTCTAGAGGGACCAAAAAGATCCATGTGCAAAAGTTGTAGAGGTCTAGAAGTTGAAAATGCATTTTTAGCTTTAAAAGAGACCTTTACTTGTTTTCTCTTTTGACACGCATCACAAAGTTTATTTTTTTCAAATTTAAGCTTTGGAAGACCAATTACTAGTTCTTTAGAAACTAATTTGTTTAAGTGATTCATGTGAATGTGAGTAATTCTTCTATGCCATAACCATGAATCATTTTCTTTAGTCATAAAGCATTTAGCATCATTTGAGGAAATGCCATCAAGGCTAATCATATATATGTTATTGACCCTATGACCAACAAACTTAACATGCTTATCATCCTTACCCTCAATTATGCAACAATTTGAATCAAATATTACTTTATTCCCCTTATCACACAATTGACTAATGCTAAGCAAGTTATGTTTGAGTCCTTCAACAAGTAAAACATTATCAATGGATGAGGAAGGAATCTTACCAACTTTACTGACTCCAAGGCTTTCCTTTGTTGTTGTCACCATAAGTCACATGTCCACTCTTCTTAGGAACAAGGAAGGAGAACTTGGAGTCATCACCGGTCATGTGCTTGGAGCATCCACTACCAAGATACCAACTTGAACTTTTGGACTTCAAGCACACCTACAACACACATTCAAGTTTTAACATTTGGTCCCCAAAATGTCTTGGGTCCTTGTGTGTTAGAAATAGGCACGGTGCCCTTAGGAACCCAAATCATTTTAGTTCCTACTTTGGTATTTCTTTTCTTTCTAGCATTACATATAGATGCACTATGTCCTTTCTTTCCACAATGAAAGCATTTGATAAAGGGGGTACTTGATGTTCTAGATGGAACAAAGAAATTATTGTAGGATTTTTTATGGTTATTTGGGTTATATCCCAAACCGGCTTTTTGAAAAACACACCTTTGTTTCCCTAGTAACATATTCAAATTATCCCTTCCTAAAGTAAATTTTGCAAGAGTATTTTTCAAGTCCTCAATTTCAATTTCATATTCTTTACATGAAGAACAAGATGAGGGTATGGGTGCATTTTCATGTGAAGAACAAATCATGCATGATGAGTTAGCATCAATAAGTCATAGAGTCTTATTTTCAACTTTGAGTTCTTCAATCTCCTTAGTTAAAATAGAAATTTTGTTAGTCATTAAGGAGATTGTTTTGTTGGAAGTTAAAACCATTTTAGTGAGTCTCATGGATTCATCATGCAATTCTTGAAAGACATCTTGCAATTCACTATATGAAGGAGAAAGTTCAAGATTAGTAGAGGTTACCTCGGTTTCACTTTCTTCTTCTTCTTCTCTATTTTCCATAAGGCAAAGATGGGCTTCTTCATCCTCCGAATCATTGGTGGAATCCATATCGTTATCCTCCCACGCAATGTATTCTCTTCTTCCTTTTCGTTCCTTGAAAGGCTTCTTTTCAAATTTCTCCATCTTCTTTTGATAAATCAGATATTCCATCTTCATGTGCCATGTTTTCCATATTCATAGCAAGTTGGAGTAGATGAAGTTCCTTCTCCCTTGTGAAATGACTTCTTAGGGGGAAAAGGAGGTCTTCTTTGATTTCTTTTCTTCTTGAGAATCTTCCAAACTTATTCACAAGGAGGCTGAAATTTTCTTCATTCATCTCAATATTGTTAAGATCATTTCCTTCATCTTCATCTTCATATTCAATTGAGGAAGAAGTGGCTTTGAGAGCAATCCCCTTTTTCTTCTTATCTTGCTCCTCATTTTGATTTAGTCGATTTAGCTCCAACTCATGCTCTTGAAGCTTTCCAAATAGAGTGGTTAAGGTCATTGTGCCAAGATTTCTTGACTCCGATATGGCTGTCACTTTGGGTTGCTAACTCCTGCTCAAGCATCTCAAAACTTTGTTAATAAGATCTTCATTGGCAAAGGTTTTTCCCCAATGAAGCAAGATGATTAACTATATGAGTAAAACGTTTTTGCATTTCTTGAATGCTTTCCCCTTAGTTCATTCTAAACAATTCATATTCATGGGTGAGTATATTTATTCTAGATCTTTTTACCTCACTTGTACCTTCATGGGTTACTTGCAATGTATCCCATATTTCGTGAGCGATCTTACAATTTGACACCCTAAAGAATTCATCATATCCTAAAGAGGTAGTATTGATATTCTTGGCTCTCAAGTTGTATTGAACCTTTTTCTTGTCATCATCAGTCCATTCATTTCTTGGTGTATTTATTCTAACACCATCAACTAGACGTGTGGGGATAAAAGGACCATTTTCAATGACATCCCACACATCAATATCAATAGTTTCAATAAAAATCTTCATGCTTTCTTTCCAATATGCATAACCATCCCCATTGAAAAAGGGAGACCGATTTATAGAAGAACCTTCATTGGAAAAACCATTTGAAGCCATCTTTACTCTTGAAGAGGCTAAGCTCTTTATACAAGAGTCTAGCTCTGATACCATTTGTTACCAAGTGGCTTTAACACTCAAGAGGGGGGTGAATTGAGTTTATAAAACAAGTTCATAATTCTTTCGTAAAACACTTGACTATTGAATTTCGTTGAAGCTATTGACTATTTGAAATAAATGAATTGATAAGAACAATAAATCTTGCTTAAAAACCAACCAAGCAAGAAGTAATCAATTAAGAATATAAGTAATTCACAAATATAAAGAGAAGGATTTAGAGAATCAAACACAATAATTCATCCTGGTTCGGCCACCAATCCACTTGTGACCTACGTCCAGTCCTCAAGCAATCACTCGAGATTTTTCACTATATCTTTAAGCTTGAATAGGTGCTTGACTACCTTAACAAACTTGAGCACTCAACTCCTTGGGATGCCTCACCTTTTTGCTTGAGTCTCTTCAAACAAAGGGATGCCTCACCCTTTATAATTTGGAGGGATACCTCACCCTCTCTTACAGAGCAATCAAGGTTGATATAAAGAAGCTCTCACTAGAGTAAATGATACAAATTGAAGCTCTAAGAATGCTCACAAAGGATATCTCAAAGATTAGTAAAAAATAGAGCAATGAGTGATTTCAAAGATTGATTCTCATTTTGATGTATTACTAAGATGTTTCAGGTTCAAGAACAACCATCAATGATGCCCCAATATCTGTATTTAAAGAGATATGAAGTAAAAGAGCTGTTGGGAGTGATTAGCATTTAATGCACCTAATATAGTCGTTGGGCATGTCAGAACACTGGTAATCGATTACTAGATTTTGGTAATCGACTACATGGAAGATAGAACGTATTCTTGGCTTTCTGGGCTTGTGGTAATCGATTACATGACTTGTATAATCGATTACACGCCCTCTGATTTGATGGTAATCAATTACAATATTGATGTAATCGATTACATGACCGTTTGAACGTGTTCTTGGCTTTCTAGGCATATGGTAATCGATTACCAGATTGTATGTAATCGATTACACTCCCTCTGACTTTCTGATAATCGATTACATGGATGATGTAATCAATTATAAGGTTTCTATTTAGCTTGTAATCGATTACTAAACACTTGTAATCGATTACATTACACTTTAAACTCATTTTTCAAGCCTGAAAGAGGATTTATGTCATTCTTAACTTTAGAAAACATGGATTTGAACAATATTGAACTTTGTTTGGCATGATCCAAGATTAAAGACAACTTCTTTTTAGAAAGTGATCTTTGAAAAACATGTTGATTAAAATCATATTTGAAAAACCATTTGAGATATCTTGAGAGCATTTAACATTGATGTTCTAATGCCTATATCTAAACCTCTTGATTTCTTCCTTTGATCTTGGTTTTCTCTTTTGCTCTTGATCTTCATCTTTGTCTTTGTTATCATCAAAAACTAATTGACATGCTTCAAGACACATGCATTCACACTGGTATGCCTGAGGAGGTGGTGGTTGAACGAATTGTGACTGATTATTATTCCTTCAACTGAAATTCGGGTGATTTCTCCATCGCGGATTGTATGTATCTAGAAAAAAAGTAAATGACTTTTTAAAATTATTCATTGCATTTACTTGCTCATGTACAACTTCTTTAAAAATAGGAATATTAGGACATTCATGTGTTGAGTGTCCTAAGTCATCACAAATGCCACAAATTTCTTCATTTTACATAGATTTGATTTCTTTTGCTTTTCTTAATTCCATGGCTTTAACCTTTCTAGCCAAATTGGCAAACCTAGCATTTAGATCTTCCTCTTGACTAAGGTGATATTTTCCTTTATTAGCACTTGCAAGGTTAGACCTAATTGAATTTTTAGAAGGATTAGTACTACGTCAAGATTGAGAATTTTCAGCCAACTGGTTTAAATAGTCTAAAGCTTCATCAAGTTCTTTATCAAGAAACTCACCATTGCATATTGTTTCCACAAATTGTTTAGTTTCAGGTGTTAAATCTTCATAAAAGAAGCTTATAGTGCGCCATTTTTCAAAACCATGATGTGGGCAAGAATTTAACAAATCTTTAAACCGTTCCCAACATTGAAAATATGCTTCATTTGAATTTTGAGAAAAATTTTGGATTTGTCTTTTCATAGCATTGGTTTTATGTGTTGGAAAAAATTTCTTTAAGAACTCAACTTGCATTTCTTGCCATGTGCCAATTGATCTTGGTTTCAAAGTGTTAAGCCAAGATTTTGCTTTATCTTTTAAAGAAAAAGGAACACAATGTAAGCTTAACAATCTCTTCAATGCAATTTTGATCATTGAAAGCAATACAAACTTCCTCAAATTCTTTCAGATTTAAATATGGGCTTTCAGATTGTAAACCATGAAAATTAGGAAGTAAAGAAATCATACCTAGCTTGAATCTAAAATTATTGACATTGAGTGGAAAGATAAAGCATGATGGACTAGAATTTCAACATGGTTGTAAATATTCATGCATGGTTCGCAACAGTTGATTTTCATGTTCATCATGTACACTTTCATTTTCAGCCATTATGTCAATTGTGTGTGATTGTGATTCAAACAAATCAATATATAAAGTACTAAGATTAATTTTAACTAAACGACCAGAATTTAAATCACGATACCAATTAAGCATAAATAAATGACTTAAAATAGAAAAAATAATGTACAAGTCGGTAGTTTACACCAGCCATTAAATATTAACAAGGATGTAGTATAAACCAACCACCCAATAAATATTAACAAGTAAAAAGTTAGATAACTGATAAAGTAAAAAGTTAGATAATTAGAGAGTTAATAATTAGTAAGTTAGAAAGTGCAGAAAGTAAAATACAGAAAATAAAGTGCAAAAAATAAATTGCAAAAAATAAATTTAAAATACGAAAACCAGAGAGAGACAGAGCCCCACCAGAGCCGGCGAAAGAGAAAAGAAGAAGAAAGATTATTTCGTTACGTTAGAAAGCAATAATAAATAACAGAAATTAAAAAGTTAGAGAGCAAAAAATAAATGACGTAAATTAAAAGTTAGAGTGCAAAAAATAAAAGTTAGTGAGCAAAAATAAATGACATAAATTAAAAGTTAGTAAACATAAATAAATGACATAAATATAAAAGTTAGAAAGTTAATATGTTAGCAAGTTAGTAGGTTAGTAAGTTAGATAGTTAGAAAGTTAGAGAGTTAGTAAAGAAACCGAAGGATTGACAAACCGATCTTTTGCTCCGGTGAGGGAGAAGAGAGAATAGATTTTATTAAAGAATGAGAACCTCAATAAATTAAAACTTCAAATCAAGTCCCCGACAATGGCACCAAAAACTTGATGCGGGATTTAAGGATGCAAACCCAAGTGTAGGTTGTCTCAAGTAATAAATTCTCGGCAGTCCGAGGTTGATCCACAGGGAATTGATGAAGAAAAATTAATTGAGGTAAGAAAAGGATGTGTCACAACATCAAAAGTAATAAAAGTTGTAGATATGGGTCTTAACTTTCAGGTCTCCAAATTTTAGCCCAAGAAAGTTCCTACATCCCGAGTTATGCTCTGATTACTGCATACTATTCAAGTTCCAATCATAAAATTCGTGTTCTGACTTCCAAGCCCATTTAGCTCCCCTAGATGTCCATATTTTACCGGGAGCTTTCATGAAAGTTGTAGAGCTCTCTCTTATCTTTCCTACAAGGTAAGATACATTATTTTTATACATTTAGAACTCAAGATATGGCAGAAATACAGAAACAGTGTAAGACCCAAATAATGCTAGAAAAATCAATTAAGTCCAAATTGAGTCCAAACTTACAAAACATAATCAAACTCAATCAATTAAGTACATGGAGAGTGTAAATGATCAAAAATGAGAGTTTATTAATGTATAAAATATGTGATTATCAAATTCCCTCACACTTAGCTTTTTGCACTCCTGGGCAAAACACATAAGACCAAAGCTAAGAAACAAAGAAAAACAACATAGACTCAAAAGCTAAAAAAAAACTCTAGAAGACTCGATGAATCAAGAAGAGCAACCAGAAATTCAAGGGATTAAAGCATTAATGAGGTAACATTTCTTCACATCTGAAACCAACAAGCAAGGAAACTTCAGTTGAAAAAAATGAATCAAGAATGATTGATCCTCACATAATTCACTCTCAATCTCTCAAGTGTTTAAAAGGTAAGTATTTCACTCTATTCAACCCATGAACAATTGCACTATCATAAGCTTGCTTATCTTTTACTTCTCCACTACTCAAAACATATGCATAAAAAAATCAAGAGGACTTTATTCAAGGTTGTAATGGGGCTATGGTAAAGGAGAGGGGATAATATGGATATGAGAAGATAAATACCAAAGAGAATAAAAGAGCCTTAAGGTACAGTTAGAGTAGAGAAGATGTTTGAGAACATTCATCATAAAGGACAATGACCAATATTTGACTAATGTTTTGTTGAAGATCAATCCCAAGTTGATGAATTGAATTCATTGTTAGGTCTAAACCTTCCCCTTTTCTTCCTGTTATTTCCTAGCATCCACCTTTACTTTAGGTATGGATATGTCACATGGTGTATCAGAGGACTCTAATAATCCTTTGATTACAGCGGTGGTCAACTTTTTCTTTCTTTCTTTCTTGCTTTTTATCATTTTGTTTCAACCTTTTGCACACACACCCCCACACTTGTTCAAGAACAAGGCCAATGCTCTCTTATTCCCTAAGGTTGGGTAAAAACATGTTTTTTTAAGGCACGTAATGAGCTAATAATAAGGAATGGTCAAATAAGTTCAAAGTGGTTACACAAAGGAAAATATACAAGGATAGCTATTTGGTAAAAGTAGCTATTTCAAGAAAAAAAATGCCTCAATCATGTTTGTGTATACAAGTGAAAATATAGCCTTAACAAGAATCAAAGCAAGTTCTAGAGTAACAATTCCATGAGTGAAAATCACACAAGAAAGAAGAGAATGGTACAAATGTTCAATCCATTTATCAATAGGCTCAAAATCTCACAAGGCATATTTCTATCATTCTCAATCCACCAATACAACATCCATAACCAAGCTTATGAAACTTAAGAAAGAAGATAATTTATTCAATCATGCTATGATCCTTGAATTTCAATTGCTTCAAAGGATATGAGAGTGCATTCACTTGAATCTTTCAAAGAAAATCAAACGGCAAAACTTTGTTACTTCCACAAATAAACACTAAATAGTTACTACCCCAACTAAGATGCGTCTCAAGAGTAATAAATTGTTTCCAAAATTTACTCCTTAGTTTGCCATCCTTAATTGGTTTTACTACGAATACGTTTCTGACAGTCATATCACTAAACATACTTCCCAATTTAGATGCGTCTCAGGAGTAAAATTACTCTTTACTCTACCATCATTCATTGGTTTAGTAAGTCCATGACAATCATATCATACTTCCCAAAAAAGAAATTTTTTTTTTGGGTCAACTATCCTTCTCCTCCCAATTAGATCACAACATTGTCCTCAATGTTAAAATATAGATAAGTAAAGGATAGAAGATATTACCTGTTAGAGAAATCTGACATAAATTTAAACAGAAACAAAGTACGATAAATAAAATCAAAAGTAAAGGAAAGCTATAAACGAAGTGTCAAATCTGACTTTCTTTTCATCCTGCTTCCCTCATTACTTCCTGCTGGCTAATCTATCTGAGCTATTGCTGGGCCAGGTTTATGAACAAAAGCTTCTAATTTATCAATTAACTCATCAATAGTGGAAGCAGAGATAAGAAGTTGTGTTGCTGAAGGTGTGATAAATTTCTGTTCCACAGTATGGTCAAGAAAAAGTAACAAAATATCAAAGAAATTATTTACATTCAACAAACCTATGAGTTTATTGTGGATGTTCAGTTGGGCCCAAGAGTTAATTTGAAAAACTTCTTCCAAGGTACCAAAATCACCTAGTAAAGCAATGAATGCATCAGAGTTTTCAAGCATCATCTTCATTCGTTCATGCATTGTTGATACCTTTAGTTCCTCCCCAATTGTCTTTCCAATGATGTTTTGTTGAGCTAAATGTCCAGGAATGACACCTAAAACCTAACTGCCTCCTATATATGCAGCAAGTGATACAACTCCCATTAACCCACGACAACCTCCCCCATATACAAGATGAATATTCCTCACAGCAAGTGATCAACCAAGAGTGGTAGCTACGTTTACAAACTTTAAACCCTTCCCATACTTGGACTCATAAAATATACAGATATTTTTAAGTCAACGAACAGAAACACCTTCCATTTCTATACTCACCTTTCTCTATGAATGATTCTGAGTTAAAGGAAAGTAGAGAAAATGGAGTGTTTAAATAGGAAAAAGAATGGAAACAATAATAATAGCACCTATAAGGGTAGGTTGGTTGTTGTCAGAAAAGTTTGAAATTAATAAACACGGATAAGTAAATTAAAACACCACTTACCTTGAAAAATAAGCGATGAAGGTTGAGAGAAATAAAAAAGGTTGCAGGAATCAAGAAAGATAAAAAAACAAAAAAATTGAAAGAAATCTAGAGAGAAATTGGGAAAAAGCACGAAATGTCATGGCATTTAACACTATTTGACCTTGCGCGCCGCAACATGCATTAACTCCCACCAGGAAATAATTTAAATTATTAATATTTATTTAAATATTATATTTATTTTTTTTAGCTACGCACGCCGTGGCATGTAACATTCATACGCCGCGGCATTCTACTTTTTGGATTTTCGTTGATACACTAGTAATGACCTCTCACACCGCGACGTGACAAGTCTCACGTCGCAGCGTGAGAGGTCTATCTACATAATTCTGTAGAAAAATGCATTATGCAACTGTTTTTGCAGCTTTCTAGCCTCCATCACCTACAAAACTTGTCCAAAAGGTTAAATCACAATTTGTACAACAAAAAATTAATCAAACTACAAAATCAACATATTAACATACTAATGACTTAAAACTCAAAGGATTAAAAATTTGGGTACCTTCCCAAAAAGAGCCTTATTTATAGTCCCTACAGGACTTTGCAGACCTCAAGCTAAAGCTGACAAAGTGCGGGAAGTCTTCCCCCTATCAATCTTTCTTCCATAATAAGGTTTTAGGCGTTGGTCATTAACCTTAAAGCTTGATAAGCTATCTAGTGGAGCAATCTCTACGACTTCATAGGGGAACACTTTTATCACCACAAATGACCCCGACCACCTTGATTTAAGCTTTCTAGGGAATAACTTGAGCCTGTAGTTGTAAAGGAGGACTTGTTGACCTTCTTCAAATCTCTTCTACATAATCTTCTTGTCATGCCAAAATTTTACCTTCTCCTTGTACAATTTTACATTCTCTTAGGCTTACAGCCTAAATTCATCAAGTTCATTAGGCTGCAAAAATTTGTTCTCACCGGCAGCTTGCAAGTTGAAGTTTAATGGCTTTATTGCCCAATAAGCATTATGTTCAAGCTCAACCGATAGATGGCATGCCTTCCTAAATACTAGCTTGTATGGAGACATACCAATGGGGCTCTTATAAGTTATCCTATAAGCCCAAAGTGCATCATCCAGTCTTCTTGACCAATCCTTTTGGGATAGACACACCGTCTTTTCTAAGATTCGCTTGATTTCATGATTGGATACCTCCACTTGCCCACTTGTCTATGGGTGATAAGCAGTGGCTATCTGATGCATTGCCCCATACTTAGTGAGGAGTGCTTTAAAATGTTTATTGCAGAAATGTGACCCTCCGTCACTGATTATGGCCCTAGGTGTTCCAAACCGGGTGAAGGTCTGTTTTTTCATGAAGTTCAATACTAACTTAGAATCATTGGTAGGAAATGCATATGCTTCCACCCACTTGGACATGTAGTCCACTGCCATAAAAATATACTGATTCTTAAAGGAGGGAATAAAAGGGCTCAAGAAGTTAATGCCCCAAACATAAAAAATCTCAACTTCTAAAATGAAATTGTGGGGCATTTCATTCCTCCTCGAGATATTCTCCGATTTTTTACACTGATCACATTTTTGCACATGAAAATGTGTATCCTTGAAGAGAGATGGCCAATAAAAGCCAGAATGGAGCACCTTAGCTGCTGTCCTCTCACCACTATAATGTCCACCATACGGAGAAGCATGACATTGGTTCAAAATCTGCTCCACTTCCTCCATAAGCACACACCTTCTCAACATATGATCTGGACGATGTTTAAACAAAAATAGCTCATCCTAGAAATAATGCCTGACATCATATAAGAATTTATTCTTTTGGTGAGAAGTTAGATCAGGGGACAACACACCACCCATAATGTAGTTCACTAAATATGTGTACCATAGACATGATTGAGTTGTGGTAGCAAATAGCTGCTCATCCAAAAATATTTCTTTAATTATGATCGGTTAAACTTGACATTCTTCATTTTCAAGTCTAGAAAGGTGGTATGCAACTTGATTCTCTGCACCTTTCTTATCATGAATCTGTAGATCAAATTCTTGCAACAATAAGACCCACTAAATTAACAGTGGTTTTGCATCCTTCTTGCTCACCAAGTATTGTGGGACCCACCTGGGCCCACGTAAGGCCACTTGGGCCCACAAATAGCCCAAAAACAATCAGATAAACACAAAAATTTGTAATCATCCACAAAAATCACAAATATTAGAAAACGTATGAAAATCAAGTCAGATTGTTAAAAATAATTATCAATAAAAAGAAATAAATACATAAAGATTTTTCCCGGCCTGAAAATTATTATTTTTCTGACACGAAATAAATCACACAAAATGATCAAATACACTGACGGAATACTCAAAATAATTTTACAGTACACAGAAATCACTAAATAGTAGAATTCTGTTAACTGTCAAAATTACTGTCAACTAGTTAGGAAATTTGGGGTGTTACAATACTCCCCCTCTAAAAAGAAATTTCGTCCTCGAAATTTAATAAACCTTATTTCACACCCTCAGAATAAATATGAATAATGTTCTTTTATCTTTTCTTCCAATTCCCATGTTGCTTCTCCACTTACATCATTTCAAATGATTTTAACCAATGAAATCTCTTTGCCTCTCATTCAATTTCTCCTGATCAAACATATATCTCAGATTCCTATAATTACTGAAGATGTTAAATTTTACTCCATAAAGAAAGCATATCCATACTTCTAATACAAACACAACATCTACCAACTTCTATTCATGCGTAGAATAACTTTTCTTAAGTGACTTCAATTTCCTAAAATCATACCCTACAACTCTTCTATTCTGCATAAGCACACATCTTAAACTTTGATGTAATGCATCATAGTACACCTCCAATGGTTTACTGAGATTAGACAAAACTAATACCAGAAAAGTACTCAAACATATTTCAACTCTTAAAGATTCTCCTTATATGCATCAGTCTATACAAATACTCAATTCTTTCTAGTAAGCTAGGTAAGAAGTCCTACGATCTTAGAAAATATCTCAATAAATTTTCTACGGATTGCCGTTACCATTTTTAACTTTTGAAGAATCCACCACGTTTTCACTGTGTCACTTTGATACTATAACATGGATGTAAACAAGAATATCCTTTCTTGCAATTTCAATATATGAAAGAAAACTATGGAGCTTTAGAAAGAAGAAAATAGCGAAGCTATTTGATATGTTACCAGACATATCTAACAAGAATTTGATGTTGCCTGATTTTCAGGAATGCATTTTTCTGGATTATTAACACTTTATTGAGACAATCTCATCGGATATGGTTGGAAAATAACCAGTCCGTTTCAAAGATCATATCTATTTATGAAAGAAATAAACAGATCAAACTAACACAAAAATTTGATCCATAACAATGATTTGAATAACTCGAGTAACACGATAGGCTAGCAATGGAAACAGAAATAAACAAATCAGAAGATCACGAAGACACAGATAACACCAACATATAATTGATCTACTCAATCATATGCTAAAAAGAATATGTAAAGAATTACCTTTTACAATACAGTCTCTTTTGTTTAGGTCTTCAGCTCAGGACACTCCCGTTCCATTTGACGTATCGACTCTCCCTACTACCTGAGATTTTACTAACAAAAAACTCTGTTTACAATGGAACACCATCTCTGAAAATGTGTCCAAATTTTCCACACTTAAAACAATTTGTTTCCTTAGACGTACAATCCTTTGTTAAGTACCTTCTTCCACACATCTTACTGTTGCTGATTTCCCAATGGTCGTAAATATGTTTTCTATTGTAATCAATCACTTTCCTAATATCCCTAAGAAGAAATACTAGGTTCCAAAATTAAAAAATCTTATATTTCAAAACTGACTCTCTTCCATCAAATCCTAAACCTCAACTTTTAGCTTCTGCTGTTCGGCGATCCTCTATTCCTGTTGTATTGTCACGTCAGTTGTCTTCCGCATTGCTCCCGTAGTGGTAACCATATTATTAGTGTCACGTTCCGCTTCCACACACGTACGTCTATCACAAGCCATTTCCTTTCTTCAAAGACGGACGAATCAAAATAAAATGGATCTGGTATCCATTTCAAATAACATTGTTTCCTTTCAGAAATCAAACACACAGAGAACACAACACAAGCAAAATAGACCTAACCACAAACCCCAAAAGACTCAAACCGTGCTCTGATACCAACATATGTAACACCCCCCTCAGGGCATCACATTTCTGACTGCCTACTCCCAATCTGAAAATGATTTCATAAATAGTTTGAGTTTTAAAATTTCTTTTCATCAACGACAGAAACATAAACTTACTGAAATCCATAAGTATTACTGAAAATATATTTAAACTGATTAATATACAATATTGACACCAATTAATATTTAACAATTTGAAGAGAAATATAAAACTAACAGACTCTCTTTTTTAACAGTAGCAAACCCCATCACGGGTCCTACTTAATAGCACGGTACAACACTAACGAGAAAACTTAACATACTTATTCCTTCTTGTATCCATCTTGATGCATCAGACATCTGTTCCTTGTCAACCCTTCACACTATCGAATCTGGAATGGTCATTCTCTGATGTTGTCTCCAATCTCAGAGTATTTATCACCCGTATGTTTAAGACAACTCGTTCCATCTATTATATAATTTTTACAACACAAGCCCAACCAAACAATATAAGAAAGAGGTGAGATCACCTACGCCAATACCAACATAGTAGTATAGAGATAACACAAACATCATACCATATAGATATGTCATACCATAATTCCAATAATGCACTCAACATTAATTAACTATCATCATCCAATTATTTATCAGTTCAAATATCATTCAATATTCACGATGATGTCCTCAACAATATCAAAATATTCATTAATTCAAATCATACAATAGTAATAATAATGGCATCAACATTATTTATCATCATCATCATCCAGTATTTCTTAACAAAACAATTGTCATAGCCAACACTCCTCAATTAATATATCACATAGATATAAATGCTCAGTTTCATGCATGCGCACATAGACTCAATGTCTTACTCCATGGAGCTAATACTCAGTTCAGAGAAGTTAATCCGAAAGATCTGTCTGTACCAAAATGCCTCAGACCAAGTGCTATAATCCTCATTTTGATTTTGCACATCTAGCATATACACAATAGTCTTTACGAGATCTCGATTAAGAATAGTGTCTCAGTTAGGATCATCGGTGCGTTGCATCGGTCTAACCTACGGGAAGAAGCGTGACTAACCACCCATGTAAGCAACCCGCACCCTGATGCCCCCAAGGTCAACAAGTGACTTACACTATGCATATCGCACCCACTCAAGAGGTGTGCGTCTCTCCTAGGCAAATAGCTTCATACAGCCCATCGGACCTTTCCAATGCATGTTTAATGCACCAATGCCAATCATAGGCAAAATTTATCATTTTCTCATACAGTGTCCATACACTAGTTCATGCATATAAAATGCACCAATGCCAATCACAGGCAAAATTCACCATATCATATTCAAGGTCCACACATTGGCCCATTCTCAGTTTTAATTTCATAATCTCATAATCAGGGTCCACACACTAGCCCAACAGTAATCATACTATATTTTCAATAGCGAAATCATATTATCGCGTTTTCATAGTCACAAAACACTTTCGTCGTGTTTTCACAATTGCGCAACATTTCTGTTATGTTTTCACAATTTTGCAACGTTTTTGTTGCGTTTTCAAATCACATATTGATTTTTCAATATTTTCTCAATCACGTAAAAATATTCCACCATTTTTAAATCGCGTAACGATTTTTCAACAATATCTCAAACGTGTAAAAATATTTAAATGCTTTCCAAATTGCGTAGAAATATTTCAACGTTTTTTTCAAATCGCGTGGAAATATTTAAACATTTTTCCAATCGCGTAGCTTAAAAATCACGTTTTTAAGTTATGTAAATCATTTTTCACTGTTTTTCAATCTCGTAAAATATTTCTCAACGTTCAAAAATTCTATTTCAATGTTTTTCAAAATAATATGACTACTCATATTATTTTTCACATTTTCTTACTCAAGAAAATCCTTTTCACAATATATTCCCCAAATTCACAATTCCATTGAATTAAATCAATGTTTCTAACTTTAAAAATTACTAACACTCTCCAAAACCCAAAGGATGAGTTACACGTTAGAAAATATCAAATCACTATTATATTCTCCATTTTTCTCAAATCAATTCTAAAATCAATTCTCTTCAAAATAAATTGAGGTTCAAACACTTTCAACCTCTCTTGTCCATTTATATATGAAAATTTCATTTCTCAAATGATAAAACACTCTGATTCCCTTTCCAAAAATCCTTGTACTAAATCAATTATATTTCCACTTGAAAAATCACTTTGTTTCATCAAAATCAAGGTATTACAAACCTTCCAAAACCGTGGTACATGATTATTTAAACCATCAATATTTTTCCTTCTAAGTCAATATGGTTTTACACAAACAAAACCATTAAAAATTCTTTACAAAAACCGTGAGCACTTGGTCTTTGAAATCAAATCATTTGTTCATTTTCATTTTTCACTTTCTTTGCAAATCCTTAAAATCAACATCGCCCTTTTCATTTAAAACTCATGTTTAGTAAAATGCTTAAAAACTTTTTACACAAAATAAATCAATAAAAATCCTTCTCAAAACCGTGAACAATACTTCTTAAAAAACAAACCCTTTGTTTATTTTCCTTGCTTTTCTAATCATCCAATTTTATCATTCATGAAAATATTAATTTAGGAACACCTATTTTGAGGTGTCTTGGCCGAAATTCCTCTTGGTCTTTGGAACTAAAAATCAATTTCCTTTCCATCATCAAATCATGGCATACATATACATATTCAAATATATATCACAAACATGTCGTAATCAAAGTAATAAATCATGCAAATCATACCAAGCATAGGCAAATAATCAAAGCACATAAACATGCACAAATTATTACATGACCATGGATATGAATCCTCACATGGATTCACCATCCATCAAATACACAACCATCTCTCACCACCATACTTGGTTGGTGAGATGAATCTCCCTCTTACCTCTTGAAGATCCTCAAAAGCTCCTTACTTTGCTTCTTTTTCCAAGTCCTTCACCACCAAGGGCTTCTCAAATACAAAACAAAACACACACATCATTAATATACAAGACTTGAATAAGAAAACCATGGATTAGAATCATGGTTAGAACTTTGATAATCAAAAGAAAAGTGAAGATTAACAAACTTCACCAATAAAGCTTCAATCTTTAGCTTGAAGAACAAGGTTGAAGATGAGTGATTTAGAGAAAGTCACCAACATGAAAGTTGCTTAGAAAATCATGTAGATTCAAGATCTATGGTTGGATGAAATTAAAAGATATTGGATGGTATGGCCGAAATTCCTCTTGAAGAACAAGGATAAAGTTTTTTATTTTTGTAAAAGAAAGACTTCTTAGACTTGGTTAAGGTAAAGAATGAAGTGAAAACACTTAGTTTTCCTTCCACCAATTTCGTAGAGCTCCATGGAAAAATTCCTTAAAATCATAAACAAATGTTAAAATCAATAACAAGTGTAGAAATAGGTAAACCATGGTTCAAGCATGGCTTAGAAAATCAAAACTAAAAGATTAGGTGAAGAAATATGAACTTTACCCTTTATGATAGAAACTTGAAGCTTGGATTTGAAGCTCAAGATGAATGATTTTGTGAAAACTCATAACTAGAGATGTTCTTAGAATAAGGTAAGGATTCAAGAAACTAGGTTGGATAAAATTTTTGAGTGATGGAGGGTAGAATTAGAGGTCATGGCCGTGAGCTAGCTTGAAGGAGAAGGAGAGAAATTTTTCTAAGAGCTTTAGGTTTTTGGAAATGATCAATAATGATCAAGATGGAGTAATAATGGTCTTGAAACCATTCTATGCTCTTAAGCATGCACCAAAACCGTCTCCCCCTCCATGCATTCTCCTAAGAGTGCAAAATGAATCAATAATGATTCATAAAGACCAAGACCACTAATAATGGTCTTCAAACTTTCCTTTAACTCCTAAAACAAGCACAAAACCGTCTCCCCCTCCATCCATGCATTCCATAATGTTGTCATCTTTTCTAGCCACCATTTAGAGCCATTTAAGCCATTGATTAGATCAATGGTTAGGATTAAGGTAGACTTTTGATTAGAAGACTTAATCTAGGCCATTAGATCTTTCCTCCTTGAAATCCTAGCCATTAGATGCATCTCCAAAAATGAAGGTTCAAGATTACTCCTTCCTACTTTTAATCCAAGGGTCTTAATTAGTCATAGCCATTTTAGAAGACCAAATCTCCACCATTGATTAAATCCAAATCCAATAGTCACAAATGATCCATCTCCACCATTGATTTAATCCGAATCCAATGGTCACAAATAGTCCTAGCCACTTTGTAAGACCAAATCTCCACCCTTGATCTAAATCTAAATCCAACGGTTATAAATGGTCATAGCCATTTTATTAGACTAATCCTACACCGTTGATTAAATCGACGGTTGATATCAAAGTCTTTAATATTAGACTTGCTTCCTATTAGTCCATCAAAAGAATTAAACTTGTTTCCTATTGGTCTGTCAAAAGTTGTCATAACCATTATTGTTGACTTAAGCAGTATAATTTCTATTTTTATCTGCTATAACCCCACGAAAGAATATATTTACTGTATTTTTATCGCTTGATAATTAAATACAGTACAAAACACAGTACAATAAATTTTCTAAAACTATTTTTTGGATTCAGGTTTAGTAAGATCCCCTGTCTCCGTCTAAACAACACAAATTTTTCTATACGTAGAAAATTTTTTACTTTTGTGGGACCCACCTAGGCCCACATAAGGCCACCTGGGCCCACAAATAGCCCAAAAACAATCAGATAAACACAAAAATTTATAATCATCCACAAAATTCATAAATATTAGAAAACGTATAAAAATCAAGTCAGATTGTTAAAAATAATTATCAATCAAGAGAAATAAATACATAAAGATTTTCCCCGGCCCGAAAATTATTATTTTTCTGACACGGAGTAAATCACACAAAACGATCAAATACGCTGACGGAATACTCAAAATAATTTTACAGTACACAGAAATCACTAAACAGTAGAATTCTATTAACTGTCAAAATTACTGTCAACTAGTTAGGAAATTTGGGGTGTTACAATGCAAATACAACAGCCAACAACTTTTTTTCCGTTGTGGTATAATTTAGCTGTGCATCATTAAGTGTTTCGCTAGCATAATAAATGGAGTGAAACACCTTGTCCTTTCTTTGACCTAAAATTACACGGCGTAGCACATTAGTTCAAAAGGTAAGTCCCAATCTAGAGTGGTAATCACTGGAGCTGACACTAGTTTCTTCTTCAGTTCCTCCAATGCAACTTGACATGATTCACCAAAAGTAAACTGAACGTCTATCTCCAAAAGGTTCCACAGAGGCTTAGGAATCTTAGTAAAGTCTTTAATGAACCTCCGGTAGAAACCCGCATAACCAAGAAAACTTCAAATTCTTTTAACTGAATTTGGCAGAGGAAGCTTGTCAGTCACCTTTATTTTTGCCTTGTTAACCTTCATCCCTTTAATAAAAACTTATGACCAAGAACTATGCCTTCTTGGACTACGAAGTGACATTTTTCCTAATTTAGGACAAGGTTGGTCTCTTCACATCTTTTCAGCACGGATGAGAGAATCTGCAAACAACTATTATAATTGTCTCAGAATACTGAAAATCCATCCATAAAGACTTCAAGGCCATGCTCAATCATATCTGCAAAGATGGCAATCATGCAATGTTGAAAGGTTGTTGGAGCATTACATAACCCAAATGGTATCCTCTAGAAAACAAACATATCATAGGGACAAGTGAATGTTGTTTTTTCTTGATCTTCAGGTATAATGACAATTTGGTTATATCCAGAATAACCATCAAGGAAGCAATAATAAACCTTTCTAACCAATCTATCCAATATTTGGTCAATGAAAAGGAGCAAGAAATGATCTTTCCGGGTGGCCTTATTCAATTTACGATAATCCATGCATACCATCCATCCAGTAACTTTTCGAGAATGGATGAGCTCGTTATTTTCATTGGTGACTACCATCATACCGCCTTTCTTTGGAGCATATTGGATTGGTGAAAACCAAGGGCTGTTGGAAATAGGATAGACAATGCCTGCATCAAGCAATTTAATTATCTTTTTCCTCACTACTTCCATCATTATTGGATTAAGCTGCCTTTGGTGCTCCACAACCCCACTTTGACTGTCCTCCAACAAAATCTTGTGCATACAGATGGAGGGGACAATGCCATGAATATCAACAATAGTCCACCCAATGACATGTTTATACTTCTAGAGCATTCAAAGAAGTTTCTACTCTGGATCATCTATGAGGGATGATGATATGATTACCAGTAAAGTAGAGGTTTTTCCCAAATAAGCATATTGCAAATGGTTAGGCAAAGGCTTCAACTCAAGCTTTGGAGGTTCTTCAATGGAAGGCTTTGATGCCTCTTTAGATGCATTGAACTCCAAAGTTTCAAACTTGGGTGACCTAAAATACTTAGGAACCGCATCAAGGCGTTTTATAAAATCAAAAACATCATCCCTAGTATTTTCATCCTGCTCAGTCAATGAAGCCAATGATGATGCAAGAGGGTCTTCAGGACAGTTAGCATGAAATGCATCTACAATGATATTATCCAATATACCAATATATGAACACTCTTCATGATCTTAAGGAAACTTTATTGCTTTAAAAATGTTAAAAGTTACCAAGATAAGCAGTATTAGATACATCAACTAATCCATAACATTTAAACAAATAATTATGGAGAGCCATATCAAAAAGTCATACATCTATATATAACTTTGACATTCTCAAAGCAAATATAAATAATTACATAAGCTTTGAACTGAAAATACTAAATCTAAACTAATCCAGTTCTTCTGCTTTTTTCATCTTCTTACACTCTTGTAGGGTCTTGACCTGAATTTACATGGATACACAACGGGGTGAGAAATCATAATTCTTAGTATGAGTAACTAATACTAGCATTTAAACATTTATGCTGAATAAATGAAATCTGAGACTGAACACACTATCGATATTAAACTGCACAATTGTAAAAATATCAAAATTTTTCTCATGCCTTATCTTTACTCTTTAAAGTAAGGGGGATACTATGCTAACTTCTCTGTTCTAGTTATTCATTAACATGATAAAAGTATTGAACACATATCACTCTTAATGAATAACAATACTAGCTTTGGATTAATGACTGCAATGGGTAAGTGAAACTATACTTGCTACCACTAGAATATTCACATTCTGACTCTATGTAAACATTCACCTAGCAATCTTATAATCCAAAACAAAACTTAGGCACATAACTTAGCTATTCCCAAAAATCGTGTTTCTTTGTACTTATCTATGTAGAATAGGCTAAATAGCCCTTAGACTACCTGGTAATGTGTGGATTGTTCCATCATACAAATCTGATCATAAGTGGACTGTTCCATGTACTACGTCCATAACATCCTATCCGATAATGAGTGGACTATTCCATGTACTACTTCCACAACATCCTATCTCTTCCTTCGCTTAGCATAGGATATAACTCATCCATAGCCTAGCCTAGAATATACTCATCCTTAGCCTAGCATAGGATATGCTCATCCTTATCCTAGCATAGGATATACTCGTCCCTAGCCTAGCATAGTGTAACACCCTCCTTAACCATAGTTATATTTTAATTTTGGTAATTTTCTGAACTAGTTTGAGTGTAATTCAGTAATTTTGAGCACAAAAGAATAATTAAAGTATCTACAGAATCAATTGATATAATGAAAATAAATATAAAAAATTTATTTCCTAGCTAAGAACCATTGATAAGAATTGTAGAAAATTTTGGAAGATCAATAGAGTAAATTTGGTATTTTTAGGAATACTAAAGAGAAATTAAAGGAATAGTTATGGAACAACTAAGTAACTCAGAAAATTATGAAATTTCATAGAGATGAAAAGTAAAACATGGGGAATATTTTGGTATAAAATACCAACTAAGATAAGTATCAGCAAGCTTATTACTTAATCCCTCGGTTTAATTCAATTTGAGACAAAGTAATGAAGCTTAACTGATAAATAGTGATATATGAAAAGTTATGGAAAAATGGATCTAAGAATTAAGATGAGTTCTAAAATTTTTCATAACACTTATGGTAACTTGAAAACTTAACTTTAGAAGATTAAAATGTACGCAATAGATACAAAAGTTTCAACATTAAATTAATAGTAATCTTTTTCTTGTTTACCATTGCCAACCATTCTCTCATTCTTTCTACATAATTCTTGAAACATTCTTCACTTTTTATTTCACTTTCTACGTCAAATAGAATTAGGAACAGGGGAAGAAAGAAAGCTCATGACCATTGTAACATCCCGAAAATTAATAATTTTAGGATAAATGATCATTTTACAATATTTGGGATTTTCTGGATTTTTCTGAGAATGCAGAATATTTTAATATTATTCCTCGTTTTACTTGCACACTGGGCAGAGTTGGCAAAACGACTGTAATGCTCCCAAAGTTGGAAAATTTTATTACGAATAGTTATTTTCTAATATTTGTGATTTATGTGAATTCTTTTAGAATTTTTCGGAAACGACGAATATTTTAATATATTCCTCGTTTTGCGTTCGTATTGAGCAGAGTCGGGAAAACAACTGTAATGCTTCAAAAATTGGAAAATGATAAGACGAATAGTCGTTTTATAATATTTGTAATTTTTGAGAATTTTTTGGGATTTTTCCGGAAACGTTGAATATTTTAATATATTCCTCGTTTTGCGTGCGCGCTGAGCGAAGCCGGAGAAATGAGATGTTTTCTCCGAGAACCTTGAACTATGGACATATCGACGGGTGATCTTACTAAATCCGAGGGTGGACACAGTTTGCGAGGTTTCACATTTTTCGAGAAATTTAGCAGTCGAAATAATAAAACGCTGTGTAAATTTTATCTGTCAGATAAATTAATACTGACTTCTGTCGAATGTAACTATTATCCATTGGATAATAGCATGCATTAGAAATCCTATCACCTTATCCTAATGCAATCCACTTTATGTCAAATCAATCTCACTTTAATTCAAATTTACGTACTTTTTCAAATCTTCTTTGAGAAGCTTTGACCACCAAATGACCCAATTACCCTTGGCTTACATGAGAAGCCAAATATTTCCCCTCACTCTCTCCTCTATTCAGCAGCCCACTCATGCCAAGGAGGGCAAAAATGTAACTCATCCACACTTAACCTAAACCCACCAAACCCTAATTCACTTTTACCTATCACTTTCTCTCTCTTCACTTCATCTTCTTCATCTTTTCTCCTCCTTCTCTCTACCTCCACCATGAGCACGAAAATGGCAGCCCCTCCTCCTCCATTTTTGCTCATCTTTTCTCCTCTCTAAGTCCATTTCTACACTTGCCTTCAACTCCTCTACCTTCTTTGTGTAGAAAATGTTTCTCCATTTTCCATTTCTACCTCTATTTTCTCTCCACCTCTTCTCTTCTTCCTCCTCTTGAATCCAAAAATGGCAGCCACCACCACCATTGTTTGTCTTCACTTTTCTCTCCATAAACACCATTTCTATACTTCTCTCAACCTCCTCTACACTTTCTCTTTAGAAAATCTCTTCAAAAATCCATCTTTTCTACCCCTCCTTCTTCAAATCTGAAAATCACCCTTCCATGGATGACCAAGCTTTTTGATTTTTCTCTTCACTAAACACATTTATACACTCATCTTCATCTTCTCTACAAGTTTCATTTAGAAGGTTTGCCCAAAATCCAACCTTGTCTCCATTGTCTTCCAAGGTAAAGATTCTTGATTTCTCTCCATTTTCTTCTCATTTTCATTTTCCTTGGTTGCTATGTGACCAAGGGCTTCTCTTTTTGAGCATTGATGTGTGATTTGAGTGATTTTGAACACTCTAGGGTTCTTGGGAGAGTTGAATCCGAAAATCACCAAAAAGGAATCTCAAGGAGTTCAAGCTTAAGGCTTTAGGTAAAGTTCTTCCAATTCACCTCTCAATTTCGTTTTCCTTGGTTACCTATGTGACCAAGGATCATTCTTTTCAAGCTTTAGTTTGTAAATATGAGAATTTGACCACTTTATGGTTCTCTTGAAGGTGGAATCCGAAATTTACAAATCAAGGAACCAAGGAGTTATTTTCTTGCATTGTCTCCTCTAGGTAAGAGGGAGACTACTCACTTCAACCACTTATGGTGGTGAGGAGGCTTTGTATGTGTGTTGATGGAGAAATCCATCCTTGTATGCTCTTTGTATGCTTGCTTGAATTATAAATTTTGTATGATTTAGTATTCTTGAATTTGATTGATACTTGATTATGCTCTTGAATATGTTTGATATATTAATTGTGCTTGATCATGTTGGGGTTGCTAAATGGAAAATTTGGAGTTTCCTACCTCAACATGGTACCACGGTTTTGACTAGAAGTTAGGGGTGAAAATTGGTTTTGTATACAAGTGAAATAAGACTTATGAAATCAAAGGTTGAATGATAGTATTAACACAAACGAATGGAGGACCTTGAGAGTTTAATACCCAAGAGGGGTGTCACGGTTTTGGTCTTGGTAAAGAGACAAATGGATTAATCTTGATGAACTAAATTTAAGTGAATTAGTGTTAAGAAAACTAATGCATAAAAGTGGAAAGAAAAATTGGATAATGGACATCATGAAGCCACAGTTTTGGCATTGAATCTTGGGCACTTGGATTGATTTTAATGAACTAAAAACTTAAGTGAATTAATAACTAGAAGTTAATACCTAAAAGAGAAGGAAAGAATGGATTTGAAGACTTGAAATAGAAGAAAATGATTTGGGATTCACCATTGGGAGGTCACGGTTTTGGGCCCAAGAATTGGGTCTCTTGGTAAATAATTTGCATCAAGTGCAAGAATTAAACTAATTGAATGTATAAGATAAAAGTAATGAAAGAAAAATAAATTGGGAGTGCATCTTGGGAGGTCACGGTTTTTGGGCCAAAAAGGGTGGTCTTTTTGTGATCAATTTGTAATAAGTGCAAGCCATAATGTAATCAAGTGGGTAGAATAAAAATTGATGGAAGGAAAATTTGGAATTAGAATTTTTAGTGAGGCCACGGCCTCTAGGGTAAATTAGGCTTAATTAGGGAATTTTGATAACTTTGAAATTCAAGAAATCAAGTGGCTAAAATCCTAGGTAATGAACTAGAAATATTACCAAGTGAAAGAATTGAAGACAATTTGAGATTTCATAAATTTGAAGAACCAAGAATAAAACTTTCATAAGACTTAGGGTAAATTCAAGAGAGCAAGAACAAGAGAATGTGAGTCTTTAAGAGCTTAGAATGATTTATCAAGTGTAAAAGAATGAATTACAATATGAAGATTAAATTAATTATGAGAATTTAATTGGAAATGGACCTTGTAGGAAAGACAAATTCTAAGTTAGGATTCTTAATGGACCTAAGAATGTATCATTTGGCTTGATCTCAATATTATGATGTTATGGGTCCATATGAGTGACCATTTGTATATTGATGCTCTCTTGGCCAATTGTGGCATATTATGGAATTGTATGAAATTGATGATTATACATGTCCATGCATAGAGTCTTATGCATTGTGAATGTCCTGTGGACTATTGTAAGGCCAAGTTGCCTAGGAGATTGAACACACCTTAGTGCGGGTGCGAGTAGACTAGTGTAGGTCATGTTTGACCTTGGGGGCATCGGGGTGCGGATTCCTCACATGGACAGTTATGAGCTCCTCTGTGCCGTGGGGTAGACCGATGCAAACACACCAACGATCCGGGCCGAGACACTGTCCTATATCGTGATCTAGCATGGAATGTCTGTACAATGCCTGAATGTGTACATGAAAATTACTGGTTTATAGCACTTTGGCCGCGGCAGCCGAGTTACAGACATGTCTCCTGATCTTTCTCTCCGACTGTTTATGTCTAGCTCCATGGAGTAGGAATTGTGGTATAATAATACATTGTGCATCGTTCATTGTCAGTCTCATAAACTGTTGAGCATGAACACCTGTGAATGTGAAGATAACTGTTGTACTTCTGTAAATGATTATCTGATTGTTGTGCTGATTCTTGGAAATACTATTATGATCTGCCTGCTATTGCTTACTGTTGTTCTACCTTTACTACAAATATCACTGTTATTATTGACTCTGATTATTACTCAGAATTGAATTGCTTTTATTATAAATTCTGTTGTTGCTATTGATGAATATATGAACTGTATTGCTAGGTGGGCACTTTGCGCAGTGCTGTTTTCTTACTGCCAATAGTGGTAATGAAAGATGGGTGTCTCACCTTTTTCCTATATTTGTGCATTTCTGGTTTATATTTATATTTGATAAAAGATCATGAGGAAGATAATGAGAGACCACACCTTGGTTGATTGGTGTAACACCCTTATGGGGATGTCACATTTATAAAGAAAATAAAATAAATATAAATAAAATCTACCCAAGTTGTAAAACATTTATTATATAATAATATGGGTTGTAAAATTTTTTCGATTAAACAGAATATTACGAGATAAAATAACACAAAACATAAAATAAGCACACTATTATCACACATAATATACATATGGTTCCATCATAGGTTATACAAATAATGTACAACTACCAATATTTAAAAACTAAAACAGAACAGTAAACAAGCAGTAAAAGGTCTATATATACAACGCAGACGCGCCCAAGTACACATCATAAATATCTAGCCCTCTGAAGGATCACTCTCAGATGAAACTTCAGCTGATAGGTATCCAGGATGCCTCGACCCTCTACGAACACGAGTCCGTGCAGTCGATACGCTGCTGATCTCACTAGGCGCATCAAACATACCACCCCAATGATACCTAAGAGATAGCGGCAACTCCACATGTAGGTACAGCAAAGTAGAAAAGATCGGCACTCCATCAAACTCCGTACATATGGTCACCGTCAGACGCCCTACGTACGTCACCGAGTCTCTATCCTCTCGCAGACGCCAGGCTTCAGAGCCTCCGTGAAATACAAGTTGTACGAACCCAAAGAATCTTGGTAGTGTCATACTAACACAATCAATCCAATGGATATGGATGATCGGATGGTTCTTGATCGTAGAACTGATCTTCGGCTTGCTGCTCTTCCTCCTCCTCAGAATACTCACACTCAAGAGGTCTGTTCCTCTTCCTCAAACTCTTTATCACATAATTTAAAATATACGAGATAACACATACAAGAAAGAGGTAAGACAATCTATATCACCACAAACACATGGTAAATAAGAAAACGACAATACAATCAGGTATACAGTCATACAATATAGAATGCCATAACAGAATACCATAACAACATAAACATAAATACAGTATAACACCGAATAATATAAACATAAATACAGTATAACATAGATACAATATAAGAATTAAATATATATGAGGATACAGATAAAAATATAATAATGTACATCACAGATACATATGCAATATGACACGATCCTACTCCATGGAGCTAAACACATACAGACATCAGAGAGAATGACCCGCAAAATCTATTAGTACCACGGCTGCCCAACTAAACTATTCCGCGGTCTCACGTTGCATCTATAGCCCACAGTCACATGGCGTGGTGTAGCACACTCTCTAACGTTGTGTCACTACAGGCAATGTACTATTAGACTTTACAAGATCTCGATTAAGTATAGTGCGTGTCGAGTCCATTAGTGTGTTGCCAGTTACCACGGCCCAGAGGAGCGACCAACTGTCCACAAATGGAATAATCCGCACACTAATGTCTCCAAGTCCATAAAGTAATGAACCACACTACGCTTATCGCACTGACAATACAGTGTGATTCACCTCGTCAATCAATCCACCAAGATTGACATTAACTCAATGCATGATCAAAAATTACCACAATACCCTCAATGATATAAATATGCGTATTTACGCAAATGCCCTCAATGGCAAAAATTCCAAATATGCCCTTAATGGAAAAAATTACGAAAATGCCCTCAATGACAAATCTCATATATATACAGTATGTCCCACTTGACAGTACTATTTCACAATCTGTCCGGGACCACCACTTTGGCCCGATAGTAAAAAAACTTGCTATTTTCGTCAATCGCATAGAAATTTTATCGTGTTTTCAAAATTGCGTCGTTTTTACAAACGTTTTTAAATCGCGTAAATATATTTTACTGTTTTTAAAATCGCATACTATTTTTCAAACATTTTCTCAATCGCGTAAAATTTTTAAATCATTTTCTTGTCCGAATTCCTTAAAAATTACTGTTTAAATAAACAAAAAATAATATTTAATATGTTTGAATTACGTAGAATATTTTTCATACCGTATATGATATAATAGATATCTTTTCTATCTTATTTGTTTGTTTTAACAAAAATTGACAATATTTTGCTTAGAAAATGTATGATAATGGTTTTCAAAGTTTTCTGTAAAAATTCCTTTTATTTATATTTTAACCATTTATTTATACTCTTGAAAACCACTAACGTGCTTCAAAACATAAAATGAGCTCTACGTTAGAAATTTTACAAAAGCTACTGTATTTCCTTCTAAACATTAAAATCATTAGTTTTAACTTCTTAAACTTAATCTAATCATTTTTATTCCTCAAAATTCATTGTAATAAAATTCCTTTTAGCATTATTACCTAACCTTTGTTGAAAAACAATTTTAGAAATAAAAACCTTCACATTTGGCATGTTGGCCGAATTACTCTATTTCCCTCATTTGATCCATAAATTCATTATTCTCTCTTTAAAAACACTTTGTATCTTGTCAATTTTCCTAAGTCAATTAAATCACTCTTTTAGAAAATTGTTGAGAACATTTTGGTTCTCCTTTTATGTTGAGGCCGTGAGCCTTGATGTTGTGTTCTTTGGAACACTCATGCAATTCTTAGCATGTTATTCACATCCTACTAATTATCCATGCATTTCTAACACATACAATATTTTTAAAGCTTGTAGACATGCAATTTAATACAAATCACAAATAGGAAAGCTAATAACAAATAACACAAACGAATCCTTATGGATTCTACAATCACAAACAATTCCATTTTCTTACCACCACCCAAGGATGTAAGATTTAAGTCTTCCTCTTACCTTAAGTGAAGACAAACACTCTTTCACTCCTTCTAGGGTTTCGATTTTCACCCTCCAAAGTCACCTATCAATCTTAAACAATTTCTACAAGTTACCAACAAGAAAGAAAGCTTAAACCATGGATCAATCATGGCTTAGAACCTTGAAAAAGAATTTAGAAATGAAAAACAAGGATTTTCACCTTCAAGGTAGAATCTTCAAAGTAGTTTTTCAAGCTCAAGATGATGGATTTTGCAAGAACTCTCAACTAGAGATATTCTTAGAATTGTGTTTAGGTTTAGAAAAGTAGGTTAGAAGAAATTTTGGGTGGTTGGATGGTGAACTAGGGTTCTTGGCCGAATAGACCTTCAAAGAAGCATCAATGGTGTTCGTATTTTTGGAAGAGAGAGAAGAGAGAAAGTGTTAGAAAATTAAGTGATAATTACCCTCCAAGGAGCCATATGGCCGTAGACTTCAATGGCAAGGAGGTGTCCACTTGGTTGGCTCCATCCAAGCCTTAGGAATGATCAATGGCTAGCATAAACCCTTGGCCTCCAAGCTTAGTTCCTATTGGTTAATCCAAGCCTTGTCATTAAGCCTAGTCATTAAGCCTTGTCACTAATTAAGCCTAGTCACTAAGCCTTGTCATTAAGCCTAGTCATTAAGCTACTGCTCTAAAACGTTAACTGTTTCGCTAAACGTGGGTCCCGCAAAACATTTTTGGGTCTATTACCTTTTATTTGCACTGACTAATAAAATAATATTATAATAATATAAAATTATTTTATTACACAGTTAAATCCTAAAAATTAAAAGATTACTAACCGTATCATTTAGAATTGGATTTAGTAAGATCCCCCAGCTCCGAATAATTAAAATAAGATTTCCATGGCCCGAAAAATATTATTTTCCTGTCCCGGAGCAAATCACACAAAAAGTTCAAATAAAATCACAGACAGTAAAATAAAACAGTATTTCATACAGAAAAACAACAAACAGTACAAAAAGGACATAATGGTCATTTATCCTAAAGTTGAAAAAATAGAAAATAGTACATTCGGGACACAACGGTAATTCACCTAAAAGTTTAGGGTGTTACAACTCTCCCCAACAAACAAAAAAATTTTGTCCTCGAAATTCGTTATTTCTCAGAACAAATGAGGATATTGCTCCCTCATCTTGTCTTCCAGCTCCCAAGTAGCATCACCAGTCACATCATTCCATATGACCTTCACTAACTCGATCATCTTCCCTCGAAGCTGCTTTACTTTTCTGTCCTCTATTCTAACAGGTAAAGTTTCGTAAGTCAGATTCTCCTTCAGCTGTACTTCATCTGGTTGTATAACATGCGTGGGATCCGGAATATATTTCCTTAACTGGGATACATGAAATACATCATGCAGATTGGATAGAAAAGGCGGTAAAGCAATTTGATACGCTACAGGGACCTATTCGCCGAACGATCGATATGGTCCAATGAATTTAGAGTAAGCTTCTTGGATTTGATAACTCTTCCGACACCTGGTCGTAGGAGTCACTCTTAGAAATACATGCTCACCCTCCTCAAATTCAAGAGGTCTTCTTCGCTTATCGCATAACTCTTTTGTCTCGCTTTGTGTCGTCTTCATTTTCTCTTGTATCATCTTTACCTTTTCTGTAGTCTGTTGTACAAGATCTGGTCCAATAGTCATACTCTCCCCATCTTGATACCAACACAAAGGTGTTCGACATCTTCTTCCATACAATGCCTCATAGGGTGCCATCCCTATACTCGAGTGAAAACTATTGTTGTAGGTGAATTCTATCAAAGATAAAAATTCATCCCAACTTCCCCGTTGTTCCAAAACACAAGCACGCAACAGATCTTCTAAAGACTGTATAGTTCTCTCTGTTTGACCATCAGTTTGCGGATGATAAGCTGAACTCAACCGCAACTTAGTTCCCATGGCTTCTTGTAAACTTTGCCAGAACCTTGACGTAAACCTCAGATCTCTGTCAGAAACTATACATGTAGGCACACCATGCAGTTTAACAATCTCATCGATGTATAATTAGGTTAATCTTTCCAAGGAATACTTAATATTAATTGGTAAGAAATGAGCCGACTTCGTAAGCCTATCGACTATAACCCATATCAAATCATGACCTTTCCTCGTCTTCGGTATTCCGGTAACAAAATCCATTGAGATACTATTCCACTTCCACTCTGGAATAGCTAACGGTTGCAACATACCAGCTGGCCTTTGATGTTCCACTTTCGCTTTTTGACAATCCAGACAAGACTCCACACGTTCCGCTACGTCTCTTTTCATCCTTGGCCACCAAAACAACTTCTTTAAGTCTTGGTACATTTTGGTCATTCCTGGATGCAAACTCAAATCACTAGTATGAGCTTCATCTAGAATCCCTTTCCTAAGCTCAGAATCATCCGGTATACAAATCCTTCCCTTGAACTTTAAAATTTCATCTGCTCCTTCTTCTACCGTCGACTTATGACCTTGCTTTAACAATTCCCTCTCATTTTGTAAAAACGGATCTTCCTTCTATTTATCTCGAACCACATCAAGTAGTTCATTGATGATCATCACCTTCCATAGGCGAATTCTTCTAGGAACAAATTCCATTGATAACTACAAATCTCAGAATTTATTAATCAATTCTTCCTCCTTTATCATCATTGCCGAAACACTAACCACTTTTCTGCTCAAGGCGTCAGCTACCACATTAGCTTTTCCTGGATAGTATTAGAGTTGAAAATCATAATCCTTTAAGAATTCCAACCATCGCCTTTGCCTCATATTCAATTCTTTCTGATCAAACAAGTACTTCAAACTTTTGTGATCACTAAAGACATTGAACATTGCTCCATACAGAAAATGCCTCCACAATTTCAAAGCAAAGACCACTGCGGCCAATTCCAAATCATGTGCTGGATAATTCTTCTTATGAACCTTCAACTGTCGAGAAGCATATGCCACAACATTCCGATCTTGCATCAATACGCATCCTAACCCTTGGTAAGAAGCGTCACAATACACATCAAAAGCTCTGTTAGAATCTGGCAAAACTAACACTGGTGCAGTTGTTAACCTCTTCTTCAATTCTTGGAAACTGGCTTCACGTTCTTCCGTCCACTCAAAAGCTTGACTTTTCCTCGTGAGCTGCGTAAGCGGTCCAGCAATCTTGGAAAAACCTTCAATAAACCTCCGGTAATATCCAGCAAGTCCAACAAAACTTCGAACTTCTGTCACTGTCTTAGGCCTTTCCCATTGTAAAACAGTCTCTACTTTCGATGGGTCTACCGCAATACCTTTCTTTGAAATCACGTGACCTAGAAATTGGACTTCCTCCAACCAAAACTCACACTTTGCCAATTTCGCGTACAGCTTCTTTTCCTTCAAAATCTGAAGAACAATACCGAGATGTTCAGCATGCTCTTCCTTAGATTGAGAATAGATCAGAATGTCATCGATAAAGACAACGATAAATCTGTCTAAATACGGATGAAAAATCCTGTTCATATAATCCATGAATATGGCAGGAGCATTCGTTACCCCGAACGGCATTACCTGATACTCATAATGTCCATAACGAGTTCAAAAAGTTGTTTTGGGTATATCCTCCCCCCTTAACACGAATCTGGTGATAACCCGATCTCAGATCTATTTTAGAAAATACCACTGCTCCTTTCAATTGATCCATTAAATCGTCAATTCTTGGAAGCAGATATTTATTCTTGATAGTCACCTTGTTCAGCTGACGATAGTCCACGCAAAGTCGAGATGTTCCGTCCTTCTTCTTGACCAAAAGCACTGGTGCTCCCCATGGTGAAACACTAGGTCGCACAAACTGTTTCTCCAACAAATCCACCAATTGTTGTTTCAGCTCCACCAACTCTGCTGGCGACATCCGATACGGTGCAATTGATATAGGACCTACTCCCGGTACTAAATCAATTGAAAACTCGATCTCCCTCTCAGGCGGCAAACCAGGTACGTCATCAGGAAAAATCTCTGGAAACTCATTGACAACAGGAATTGTATTCACATCTTTCTCATTCTTGACTTCTAGAGAAGACAATAACATATATCCCTGTGCTCCCTCTCTCAACAATGACTTGACTTTAACAGCAGTCAAGAATCCAGACTTTTCTTCCTTAGGAAAAACTATAGTTTTGCTTGCACAATCTATAAGGATATGGTTAGAAGATAACCAATCCATCCCTAAGATTACATCTATCTCAACAAGAGGCAAACAAATCAAGTTGACCGAAAACATACGGTCCTTGATAACAACAGGACAATCCAAACATATCTTAGACGTAATTATAGGTTTAGCAGTCGGTGTAGAAACACTCAATTTAACATTCAGAGAAGACACAGGCAACTTCAATCTTTCCACACAATCATATGCAATAAATGAATATGTTGCACCAGAGTCATATAACACAGTCAGAAGATTACCTTCAATGACTCCTTCTCCCTGAATAAGGTCATCAGACTTAGAAACTTCATTTCCCGTCATAGTATATACTCGTCCTCCTGACCTCGATTGAGTACCTCCTGACTTTTTGCTGATTAGCTCGAACATAACGAACAACAAGTTTCTTTTCTGGCTGAGTACAATCCTTAGACATATGCCTAGGTTGTTTACAATTAAAGCAAAATGTTCCTCTAATTGTGCACTCAGCAGAGATATGGCCTTTCCTTCCACACTTAAAACATGTTAGCGAGAACGCCACCCCTTGTCCAACTCTATTACCACTAGCATTTCCCCCAACTGGTGGTCGTTGAGGTTGATTCCCTGGTGGTCTAGAATACGGCTTACACTGAAACCGATTGGTATTACTGCTACCACCTCTCTGAAATCTTGTTGGTTCAAAATTACGATTTCTCTGATCCCGCGACGGCTTTAATTCCTCGAGTCGTGCACACGCATCCACTAAAGCATGAAACTGATTCATTCTCAAGGATAACACTCCTCGCTTCAGTTCCACTCTCAACCCCGACTCAAACTTCCAACATCTCCACGCATCATTTGGTCGAGTTTGAGCATAATCTGAGAACTGAGACAAGCTCTCAAATTTAATAGCATACTCATTCACCGTCATGTTACCCTGACGTAAACCAAGAAATTCCATCTCCTTGGCATGTCTAGCACTCGCAGGAAAATACTTCTCCAAAAATGCATTAGAAAATACCTCCCATGTAATTTCTGTTCCTTCAGTCTGCAATAATCGGCGGGTTCCTCTCCACCAATGTTCTCCGTCTCCCCTTAACATAAAGGCTGCATACGTTACCTTCTTCTCATCGGAGCATCTCATTCCTTCAAAGATTCTCTCCAAGTCTTGTATCCATTGACTCGCTTTCTCAGGATCAACCTCGCCTCTAAATCTGCGGCGGATTGTTACGCCTAAATTCATATAAATTTAGGGCATCGCGGTAGCATCTTCTTTGTTGAGTTGCTCTCGTGTTCTCCGAGTAATTACTTGACCATTCGTTGCATAGCTTCAAATAGCGGTCGCAATCATTGGATCCACTTGCACGATTTACATTCGCACATGTTCCTCTTCCGCCAGACATCTTCTTTCTTCAATCATAACAAAGCAAAGTTAGATACATTCTGTCAGAAGTAAATCATAGAGAATCACACAGCACAAACAAAAACAAACCCAACCACAACCCCAAAAGACTCTAACTTGGGCTCTGATACCAACTAATGTAACACCCTTATAGGGATGTCACATTTATAAAGAAAATAAAATAAATATAAATAAAATCTACCCAAGTTGTAAAATATTTATTATATAATAATATGGGTTGTAAAATTTTTTCGATTAAACAGAATATTACGAGATAAAATAACACAAAACATAAAACAAGCACACTATTATCACACATAATATACATATGGTTCCATCATAGGTTATACAAATAATGTACAACTACCAATATTTAAAAACTAAAACAGAATGTAAGAAACAAGCAAGTAAAATGTCTATATATACAACGCAGATGCGCCCAAGCACACATCATAAATATCTAGCCCTCTGAAGGATCACTCTCAGATGAAACTTCAGGTGATAGGTATCCAGGATGCCTCGACCCTCTACGGACACGAGTCCGTGCAGTCGATATGCTGCTGATCTCACTAGGCGCATCAAACATACCACCCCAATGACGCCTAAGAGATAGCGGCAACTCCACATGTAGGTACAACAAAGTAGAAAAGATTGGCACTCCATCAAACTCCGTACGTATGGTCACCGTCAGACACCCTACGTACGTCACCGAGTCTCTATCCTCTCGCAGACGCCATGCTTCAGAGCCTCCGTGAAATTCAAGTTGCATGAACCCAAAGAATCCTGGTAGTGTCATACTAACACAATCAATCCAATGGATATGGATGATCGGATGGTTCTTGATCGTAGAACTGATCTTCGGCTTGCTGCTCTTCCTCCTCCTCGGAATAATCACACTCAAGAGGCTGTTCCTCTTCCTCAAACTCTTTATCACATAATTTAAAATATACAGTAACACATACAAGAAAGAGGTAAGACAATCTATATCACCACAAACATGGTAAATAAGAAAACGACAATACAATCAGGTATACAGGTCATACAATATAGAATGCCATAACAGAATACCATAACAACATAAACAAAAATATAGTATAACACCGAACAATATAAACATAAATACAGTATAACATAGATACAATATAAGAATTAAATATATATGAGGATACGAGATAAAAATATAATAATGTACATCACAGATACATATGCAATATGACACGATCCTACTCTATGGAGCTAAACACATACAGACATCAGAGAGAATGACCCGCAAAATCTATTAGTACCACGGCTGCCCAACCAAACTATTCAGCGGTCTCACGTTGCGTCTATAGCCCACAGTCACATGGCGTGGTGTAGCACACTGTCTAACGTCGTGTCACTACAGGCAATGTACTATTAGACTTTACAAGATCTCGATTAAGTATAGTGCGTGTCAAGTCCATTAGTGTGTTGCCAGTTACCACGGCCCAGAGGAGCGACCAACTGTCCACAAATGGAATAATCCGCACACTAATGCCTCCAAGTCCATAAAGTAATGAACCACACTACGCTTATCGCACTGACAACACAGTGTGATTCACCTCGTCAATCAATCCACCAAGATTGGCATTAACTCAATGCATGATCAAAAATTACCACAATACCCTCAATGGTATAAATATGCGTATTTACGCAAATGCCTTAAATGGCAAAAATTCCAAATATGCCCTCAATGGTAAAAATTCCAAATATGCCCTCAATGGCAAAAATTACAAAAATGCCCTCAATGGCAAATCTCATATATATACAGTATGTCCCACTTGACAGTACTATTTCACAATCTGTCCGGGTCCACCACTTTGGCCCGACAGTAAAAAAACTTGCTATTTTCGTCAATCGCGTAGAAATTTTATCGCGTTTTCAAAATTGCGTCGTTTTTACAAACGTTTTTAAATCGCGTAAATATATTTTACTGTTTTTAAAATCGCATACTATTTTTCAAACGTTTTCTCAATCGCGTAAGATTTTTAAATCATTTTCTTGTTCGAATTCCTTAAAAATTACTGGTTTAAAAAAACGAAAATAATATTTAATATGTTTGAATTACGTAGAATATTTTTCATACCGTATATGATATAATAGATATCTTTTCTATCTTATTTGTCTGTTTTAACAAAAATTGACAGTATTTTGCTTAGAAAATGTATGATAATGGTTTTCTAAGTTTTCTGTAAAAATTCCTTTTATTTATATTTTAACCATTTATTTATACTCTTGAAAACCACTAACGTGCTTCAAAACATAAAATGAGCTCTACGTTAGAAATTTTACAAAAGCTACTATATTTCCTTCTAAACATTAAAATAATTAGTTTTAACTTCTTAAACTTAATCTAATCATTTTTATTCCTCAAAATTCATTGTAATAAAATTCCTTTTAGCATTATTACCTAACCTTTGTTGAAAAACAATTTTAGAAATAAAAACCTTCACATTTGGCATGTTGGCCGAATTACTCTATTTCCCTCATTTGATCCATAAATTCATTATTCTCTCTTTAAAAACACTTTGTATCTTGTCAATTTTCCTAAGTCAATTAAATCACTCTTTTAGAAAATTGTTGAGAACATTTTGGTTCTCCTTTTATGTTGAGGCCGTGAGCCTTGATGTTGTGTTCTCTGGAACACTCATGTAATTCTTAGCATGTTATTCACATCCTACTAATTATCCATGCATTTCTAACACATACAATATTTTTAAAGCTTGTAGACATGCAATTTAATACAAATCACAAATAGGAAAGCTAATAACAAGTAACACAAAAGAATCCTTATGGATTCTACAATCACAAACAATTCCATTTTCTTACCACCACCCAAGGATGTAAGATTTAAGTCTTCCTCTTACCTTAAGTGAAGACAAACACTCTTTCACTCCTTCTAGGGTTTCGGTTTTCACCCTCCAAAGTCACCTATCAATCTTAAACAATTTCTATAAGTTACCAACAAGAAAGAAAGCTTAAACCATGGATCAATCATGGCTTAGAACCTTGAAAAAAAATTTAGAAATGAAAAACAAGGATTTTCACCTTCAAGGTAGAATCTTCAAAGTAGTTTTTCAAGCTCAAGATGATGGATTTTGCAAGAACTCTCAACTAGAGATATTCTTAGAATTGTGTTTAGGTTTAGAAAAGTAGGTTAGAAGAAATTTTGGGTGGTTGGATGGTGAACTAGGGTTCTTGGCCGAATAGACCTTCAAAGAAGCATCAATGGTGTTTGGTATTTTTGGAAGAGAGAGAAGAGAGAAAGTGTTAGAAAATTAAGTGATAATTACCCTCCAAGGAGCCATATGGCCGTAGACTTCAATGGCAAGGAGGTGTCCACTTGGTTGGCTTCATCCAAGCCTTAGGAATGATCAATGGCTAGCATAAACCCTTGGCCTCCAAGCTTAGTTCCTATTGGTTAATCCAAGCCTTGTCATTAAGCCTTGTCACTAATTAAGCCTAGTCACTAAGCCTTGTCATTAAGCTTAGTCATTAAGCTACTACTCTAAAATGTTAACTGTTTCGCTAAACGTGGGTCTCGCAAAACATTTCCGGGTCCATTATTGCTTATTTGCACTGACTAATAAAATAATATTATAATAATATGTAATTATTTTATTACACAGTTAAATCCTAAAAATTAAAAGATTACTAACCGTATCATTCAGAATTGGGTTTAGTAAGATCCCTCAACTCCGAATAATTAAAATAAGATTTTCCTACCCGAAAAAATATTATTTTCCGTCCCGAGCAAATCACACAAAAGTTCAAATAAAATCACAGATAGTAAATAAAACAGTATTTCATACAGAAAAACAACAAACAGTACAAAAAAGACATAACGGTCATTTATCCTAAAGTTGAAAAAACATAAAACAGTACATTCAGGACATAACGGTAATTCACTCAAAAGTTTAGGGTGTTACAATTGGCTTGAGCGTCTGGACAAGATTTCTTCGACTACGTAAGAGTGCAGCCGCGAGGAGGCATTGATGCCTGTCGTGTCAACTGGGACACCGTGCGTCATATACATATGGGGTTGTGGCTTTGTCTGCTGGTAGTACCCATCCCTGGGTTACTACTTTTTCCCCTTTAGTGTTTTTATTCCCGCTGTATTTTATTGGCCTCTGTAATTATTATATTCTATGTCATCAGTGATTTGTGTAAATTGACCATAAAATATATATATAAGGAATATGATTTTATTTCAGTGGTTGTATTATGGGTTGAATATATTTATATTTCATTCGAGGCTCGTATTTTCTACTTATGCAGATTGTCAAAAAAAAATATATAGACTCTTGAGAATTTAAATTACTGTTATCATGGCTGTGACACACTTGGATTTAGTAACTATGGTGTAATGACGATTACGCTCCGGTTGCTACATCAAGGTGTGTTACAACCATCACTTATTTATTCTTTATCTTCCATTCTTTCACCCTTTCATTCTCACCTATATTGAACTTTGTTATTTCTCATTTTCCTTCATCCTTCTACACAGTTAAAACAGCTAAAATAGAGGCAAAACAAGGCTCAAGACAGTAGCTCCAATGTGCAGCAAGAGGAGAAAAAAGGAAGGGAAAAAGGAAGGAACCAAGCTTGACTAGCAAGGTATAAAGGTAAGGGTCTTTTATTTTCATCATGTTTATTCTTTTACATGGTATTTTAAACAAAATTTCTGACCCTTGAATTTGTATTTGTCACGGCCAAGCTATAGTCTTTGCTTGACTTTGTGATGATTTTATTTAACTTTGGAATCCTTTTGTTTGAAATACACAGTTAACTATTAACTTGGTGACCTTGTAGTTTTAGTGAATTGTCTTTGTTGTCTTTTTAGTTGAAGGTCACGACTGAACAAGTTTCATTTTCTTTATGAAATTTGAATTATAATTGTTTTGCGCCTTGTCTTAGTGTTTTACGACTAAGACATTTTTATTAACTTTGATGTACTCTTTTATTGACTTTGATTGTGTTTGGTCATGCCATGAAGTTCTTGTGTCACAACCAAGACACTTTTATTGTCTTTGTGACATCTTTAATTTATTAACGTTGATTTGAATTGTTTAAGACCTTGAAGTTCATGGCTAACATTCATGTTATGCCACCATTGTTGACTTTTTTTGGTTCTTGAAGATTGTATGTTCACTTTTTCACGGCTAACATTCATATTATAATACTTTGATAATTTCATGGACTTTGTGCATATTGAAGAGGGTCACAGCTGGCCAAGTAGTATAAATTTCATGTGTCTACACTTTGTTACAAAGATATATGATGTATAGCTAATTCATAAATAAAAAGGGAATTTTGTGGAATTATACTCTTGCTTTTAAATTTAGTTGATGAGTTTAGCAAAATGGTCATCAAATGGAATCTTGGTCATGAGACTTGTTCCACTTGGCTGTGGGACTTATTTATAGTCTCTATGCTAGGTGAGTTGGTTATGTACCTTGAGGTTCATGGCCAAGTGATGTAGAAAAATAAAGATGCTTGAGTTTTCTTGTTACATGACTTGTTCATAGCAAATTATGCTTATTAGATGATCAATTGATGAATAAAAAAGATTTGGGAATTATTCTCTTGATGAAATTTAAGAAATGTGATAAAGATTGATAGTGTGAGAAAGGATGATTCCCTCCCTATCAATATAGTTAAGGAAGGATGATTCCATCTTTATCCTAGATAATTGATAGTGTGAGGAAGGATAATTCCCTCCCTATCAAAGTAGTTGAGGAAGGATGATTCCCTTATTGCTCTTCAATTAAGATAAAATAAATGAGGAAAGATGATTCCCTCATTACTATAGTAACATGAGAATGGATATTTTCTCATTACCCTTTGATGATAAATAATAATAAGAAATGATTTATAATGATAATTGAATGTAATGAATACTACTATTTGATGAATTTTGATGTGTAATGAATGATATGTATTGTGTGAATATTTAAACAAATGTTTTTATTACATGATTAATTGGATTTCTACCTCGGGAAGAGGAATGACTAGATTTGACTTTCGCTATCTTCCTAATTTATAAAAATGAGTTTTAAAATTATTTTTCTCCGAAGCAGTTGGAGGTATTATGATGACATGTATTTTTAAATAGTATTATTGAGAATTCTTAGAATTCTCACCTCTTTCCTATTTATATTTCCATAATATTTCCAGGGAAGCATGTTACAAATAGTAGACAAAGGAAGTAGAAGACCTAGAACAAATTTTATATTATTTTGCACTTGTGATGTAAATCAGTATTTTGTAATACATTATGTAACTACTGAGTATTGTAATATAAATTGTATCCTTGTATAAGTTTACTTTCTTAGTAATACGTGCATAATATAAATAAATTCAACCACAAAAGGTTCATATTTTGTATATCACTTATATTTTTTTTTAAGTATTAAATTAGTTATACATGACATACTTAATTCTAGTTACTAATACATAATTCCAGATAAGTTATTAGTAATAGAGTTAAGGATGTTACACATAGGACTTAACTTATCACAACTCCACCTTTAACAAAGTGCTTATCTCACTCTTTTGCAAGGTCAAGGGACTTGCCTCGCTCCCTCAATTAGGAATTGTGTCTCTTGTCTCACAACTCCACCTATAGCAAAGTGTTTTTCTCACTTCTTTGCTAGGCCAAGGGGCTTGCCTTGCTCCCTTAGTTAGGAATTGTGATAAACTATGGTTCAACCTTAATAAATAAGGGATATATCTCTATGGTTTAACCTAATTACATAAGGGATCCATTTCTCTATGGTTCAACCTTATTGTATAAGGGATCTATTTCTCTATGGTTCAACCTCATTGCATAAGGGATCCATTTCTCTATGGTTCAACCTTATTGCATAAGGGTTCCATTTATCTACAATTAGCATATAATTACCATGTTAACTTAAAATAATTTAAATAAATGAGTAACTTTCTAGGTACATGCTTGTTTTCACCCATAAAGGTGTAACTAGAGCTCCTAGAGCTCATACTATCTTTAACTAAGCTTGCTTGGTTCACTAATCGTCTTTACTAAGTCTTACTAAGGTTATTTTTAACCCAAAAAGTGTTAAACTATGTTCTTACTAGGCCTATAACCAGTTATGTTACTTGGATAACTAATTTAAGCCTTTAAATTCTGTAACACCCTTTTTATCATAACATCCTGGCTTATCTTTAGCCAAAAAGAGAGCAATACATGGCTCACAAGTCATTCAAACTCAAATTAAACCATCAAGGAAAATAACTAGGGTTTTGGTTATCTTGAGTATCTATACCCACCAATCAATTTCCTATCAAGGTCTAGGACATTGTTATCTCATCAATTCAAACATGATTGTATTCCATTACATCACTCCATGCCAAAGCATCATGCATTTCTTAGCAAAAACATGCATGAAACTCAATTTTGGAGGATTTTTAAGGGAGGGCACAACTCCCTTTTCTTTGGTGTCGCGGCTTCTCTCTCTTTAGGTGCCAAAAACTGAGAAACGGAAAGGGGAGTGCAGCGGCACACAACTCCTTTGTGTCGCAGCTCCCTTGCAAAATCAGGTTTCTATAGAATTCTACAGAAACCATCTGAGAGCCACCACTCCAAACCATTCCAAAGGGTTTTCCAACCCTAAAAATGATTTCTTACACCAATCTAGGTCTCTAAACTTGTTGTAACTTTTATACAACCTATTGATTCACTTAGGCATAAATTTAGGTTCAAAATCACATTAATTCCAATCATTTTCCAAGTTCCTCATCTATGAACTAAAATGGTTTACTTGAGCCATAAATGGCCATCTAACACTCACTGAGCTGCAACTATCCTAATTTAATCCTTGGAAACAAGAATCAAGCTTAGAACATGAATTTGGAAATCCAAACCCCTTTTCTATTCAAGAATACCCCTCTCCATTCAACAGGAAACAAGAAGAAAAGATGAATAGAAATCCCCTACCTCTTATGATGTGATTGAAGATCTTCAAGCCTCTTGATCTTGCCTTGGATCCTCTTCTTTGGTTCTTCTTCTTCTCTTCCTCTTCTTTTCACCTTTTTTCTCTTTTCTTTCTTTGTTTCTCTGTTTTTGTTTCTCAGCTGTGAGAAAAGAGAGAAATAAGAAATAGAGATAAGGGCAAAATTATCATTTTGATATTTTGTTGTAACTTCTTGATCTGTTAAGAACATTTAGATTTTGCTAAATCCAGTTTCTTAACTTCCAACAACTTTAGAATAAATCATGGGATTCATCTAAATTGTTACTTCACCTTTTTTTCTAAATTTCCATATCTGCTGCTAGTCAATCGATATTAAAACACACAACTAGTATGCTTAAAAATACCAAACTGACTTTGATTATTCTAAAAATTTAATTGCATCTTACTGAACTCATTTGTGACCTAGATACAAGTTATACATACCTGCATCTCTCAACTTAGCCTTTAAAGCCATTTTCTGAATTATTTTAGGCTACTCTTCACCATCTGTATTGTAGCAAAGTGCCTAAACTAACTCGGTTTGTCACAAAACTAAACTGGCATGTCAAGCAAGTATTAGGATAACTCTGTAACCACTTACAAGCCTAACATGTTATTGAGGTTGTTACATTGACTCTAACCATTAGTTATATCGTCATATGCTATGGAAATGTTGTAACTGGTAATGATTCAGTCCTACTTTTGTGGATTGTGCTCTACTTTGAACCAAAATATATGATTGGTTCTATTGAGAATTTTTTTGGTATAGTTGCATATGTTTGGATTACAATTAGTGTTATGAAAAGAGTTATATTTCAAAATAATAAAGTCTCACATTAGTTGGAAGTAAGACTTCGGAAGAGTTTATATATCAACTTGTGACTTGGGATTGGTAAGAAGTGATTTAGGGCGGGCTCATGTGCACAAAAATGGGCCGAAGGCTCATGGCTAATGCAAATCCTCGATTTGCACCCCCCTATGCGTGACAACATGATGTCCAAAACTTTTTGTCAAAAATTTAATTATTTTTTAGTTTACCTGAAAATGAGTATTTTGAAGAGGTTTAAAATGACTTGGCCTTATCCTCATTTTTTACTTGGTCTTCCAACGTGTAGAACAAGCCTCTAATGAGCAAATTGTGCTAACAGCTTTCCTTTTTGTTTTTTTTTTTTATAAAATCATCCACTAATTCAATTTTTAATTACGTTTTCCTGCTTCATCTTTTCCTTTGCTCTTTGTTCTTCTCTCTACTGGTTACAGAATAATAACTCTCTTGTAGTTCTTGAAACCTTGACATTGTCAGGAAGAGTCTGTTGTATCTTGAAGGATTTCCGATTATACTAAAATAATCATTGAAGGTAGTGCTTCACACGCCTCAGGCTTTAGTGTTTTATTGCTTCAATTCATTACAAGTCATAGGATACAACAATCTCAAAGATTATGACCGAACTAGAACACACCACATGTAACATCCTAATACAGATATCTAGATATATCCTAGATATACAGAGATATATAAAGATAACCAGTACTAGAGACGTCACTTCTACATACTACATACTAACATATATCCATAATAACAACTGTGTAATTATAAAAAGCCTTGAGAGATTGCAAAAAACTTAAACTCATACATATTATATATATATATATATATATATATATATATATATATACACACACACACACACACACACAAAATACTAGCCAAAAAAGGGTATATTGTAATACATATTCATAATATATACAAAACATATGTAAACTGTATACATAAGTTCTGGCTAGAAAAGCATATAAAACTATACTAGTCTTCAAGCTTCACCTTCTTTCCCTTAGCAGGGTCTTTACTTGGATTTACATGGAAGAACAACTGGGGTGAGAATTACAATTCTCAGTAAAAGCAATTTCAATACCAGATAGCTATAACATTGTATAACAAATATAATAATTGCAATAACTACCAACATAGGAGTTTCCTCCCTAATTCTCATAACTGCACATTACCAAGTAGTGTGATATGAACCTATAGCCTACATACTGTTAAATATAAACAATTGCCCATACAATTATAAATACCAATAACAACAGACAATGCCCATACAACTGCCTGTAAATGCAATATGATTATGCCTAAGAAAGATCCTAAATATATGCTTGTGCAATGCTTTGTTCTGAAATACATGTCGAGTTTTATTTGGAAAACCAAGAAGTTCATTAAGAACTAGTTTAGTATATTATCCCATGGTAAATAAAGGGAAACCTCATCCTCACATCACATGTATTCTGGCATGCTGAGAAGTTCGGGCTTTATCTTTACTGAAAGAGTCTTTTAGACTTCCCACTTATCTCCTTTGACCTTAATGATGGTGTATAACATCAAAGGACACTCACAAAGATCAATACTACTAGACCATTTCCATAGACATCCATACATACTTATATACTTAGTTCGTTTAAGACCTAAGCATATTCTACTAAGAACATTGGTTTCTTATGTTTACCCTTCGTAGAGAGGAGAATCTGTAACCTCATACTACACGTAACCCTAGCACTTGGTTAAGAATACTTGTTCCCTTAGAAACTTCTAATTCATTTCCTTCTAGCTAAATGACCTTTCATCATATAAAGTTACATTCTTTGGTAAACACTACCAATCCATCCTAGTTCATTGTATCTAATACACCATATCATCATTCATTATATCTTAAGTGATCTTTATGCAACATTATGTTGCTAAGGTGTTAGATACTCACCTATGGCAGACAATTACTCTTAGTTGCACTAAGGTTCTTAGCTTTCACATACAAACTAGATTAACTAACTAGTATGTGAAAAACGTAGTGTTATATTTAATTCTTACATAAACACCACCTTAACACTCCTATAGACTCAACTCATCCTAGTGGAAGAGTCTATCTTAGCTAATGCCTCATTCAACCTTGCTTAAGGAAATAAATGAGCATTTTTCTAGAACTTTGCATACTTAATGAATGTAACAAGCTTACAAGTCAACATTCATTCTTTTGTGTATTCTACAATGCACAAGGTCCTGCTTAATTAGAAACTTAGTACATAACATTCCCTATTCATAACTAAACACACAACCTTATCTTCACTCAAGTGAATCTAACGCAAGAGTGATTCTTACTTGCAACTCTTTGTTGCTTAAGGTTCTAGGTACTTTCTCAAGGTAATCCACTGCTCTTGAATCTCCTAAGGTTCATACCTTTCTTATACTTACTAGAGTGAATACTATTAATCCATCCTAGTATACTTGTATCTAACACCACTCATCATCATATCTCTAGTGAAGCTAAGTAACAACAAATCACCATAGGTGGAAGACGCTTTTCTATAGCAAGCCCTTGCTCGTGGTTGCTTTAAGGTTCATTCATAACATATGCATACCAAAGGATCATCCTCTTGTTGGATTAACTCTAGCAGCATACTAGACATACACTAAGTACATCCATGGTTCTTAGATGTTCAAAGCTTAGACTTCTTTTCATCAACTCTAGGTGATAATTTCTCTATTGAAAAATACCCCTATTTATGCCTCAACACACTTTAAAAGGTATAAAAGAGTGATCTAATTACTTAAGAAGTCACAAAACCACAAGAATATAAATCCTGTAAGATTCTGGTAACCACGCCTAGGCGCAATTCTGTCATGCCTAAGCATGATACTCTCTGTCTCACACACGCCTAAGCGTGGTTCAGTCACGCCTAGGCGTGATCCTGCGATAGAAACTTCTGCAAAATTCTACAGAAGTAGGTACTGTTCCATTAGTTCAATTCATGGTTTTTGGCCATTCCAAATCAATTTCTAGGTGATTCTAAGTCCCTAAGTAGTTTATTAACACACAGGAATCATTAACCAATAACAAAACCACTTAATTTGGATTATGAACCAAAATCACCCAACCTTGACCTAAAACCCCAAAAATGAGCATCAATGGTCTAATTGAGATGCTCTAAGCTTCTAACTTCAACTTATGTCATGAACAATTCATAAATAACCAAAGAAACACATTCATGCAAGCCAAACACATCAAATACCTCTAGAACTCAATTTGGTCTATTAAGCACCAAAAGTGCATCAATGGTGAAAATAGTGGAAAAAGATGAATATGGACATAATACCCCTACCTTTAGCAGCTGAGATGATCCATCTACAAGCTTGAGCTTGGCTCTTAGAGCTTCCCTTGATGTCCTTCTTTTTCTTCTCCTCCTCTTCCTTCTTCTTTCTTTCATCTTATCTCCTCCCTTCTCTCACGTTTTCTGTTTCTGTTTTTGCACAGAAAATAGTCTTGAATGAGGCTTATAAAAGAGAAACAAAAGACTATTAAGGCATTAAGGCCATAACTGATAAATCCCGATATGCTAAAAATACTCAGATTTAGTTAAAACTAGTTTTCCAGCTTCCAACAACTTTAGAATAAATCATAAGATTCATCTGAATTATTGTTTCACAATTTTCATGATTTTTTATATTTGTTGCTAGTTAATCTGGTATTAAATGCACAACCAGTATGCTTAAAAATATCAAATTAACTCTGATTGTCTTGAAACTTTAACTACTTCGTACTTAGCTCATTTGTGACCTAAAAACAAGTTATTCATACATGTTTCCCTCAACTTAGCCTTCAAAGTAAATATCTGAGTCATTTTGAGCTACTTGTCAACTTATGTGTTGCAACTAAGTGCCTAAATGAACTCAGTTCATCACAAAACTTAACTAGCATGTTAAGCAAGGTATAGGCTACCTTTGTAATCATATACAAGCCTAATCATGTTACTAAGTGCATTATACCACCGCTACCCATGCAAGCCCCTCATCCAACAATAGATCCGACAGCCCTAACACGCAACCCCTCCTCCAGTTGTTACCGCAGTCACCTATGCCAAGCCCTTCCTTGATGTCGCCAAAATCAAGTTGTTCAGAGGCCAAAACTTCAAATGGTGGCAGGAACGTGTCTACTATGTTCTTGACATGCACGACATTGTTGATGCTCTCATAGATCCAAAACTAGACTCTTCTGCTGGCCCGAAAAAATTGGATGATTGGACTTATGGCAACAACGTTTGTAGACATATAATTCTAAGCACATTATCTAACGAATTGTTTGATGTCTATTGTTCATACAGGGAAACCAACACAATCTGGGAGTCTATGCTTCTCAAATACACTGCTGAGGATGCTGGGAGGCAGAAGTTCGTCATTGAAAACTACTACAAGTGGGAGATAACTGATGACAATGACATCAAGACTCAAATCAATGAATACCACAAGTTGTTGGAAGAATTGAAAGACAAGAAGATCACACTACCATATGAGTTTGTTGCAGAATTACTCTTTGAGAAATTACCAGAATCTTGGAAGGACTATAAGCAGCAACTCAAACACAAGAATAAGTAGTTGTCTCTTGCTGATCTGATCACCCACATCATCACTGAGAATACGAACAAGAAGGAAATCAAAGTTGCAAGAGCAAAAGCATTGGTTTAAGGGCAAACATGGTACATGCCAATAAGAAAAGATACGATAATAAACCTAACAAAAAGTATGATTACAATAAACCTCACTACGTGCCAAAAGTGAATAATTTCACTTTAAAAAATAATAGAGGAAATTGTTATGTTTGTGGTAAGTTAGGTCATCGAGCAGCTCAATGTAGACATAGGAAGAGAAATGACAATCCTCCTAAGCCAAAGGCAAACTTGGTCGAAGGAGATGATATAATTACTGCAATCATTTCTCAAGCCTTGTTGATGGCCAATATGAATGATCACGTGGTAAACTCTAGGGCTACCAGACATATTCGTGAAAATAGAAATATATTTACCTCCTCTAATTCTGGGGGGATGGAGAAGAACGTGTGTATCTTGGTGATTCTCGAACTGCTGAAGTTCTTGAAAAAGGAAAAGTTCTTCTTAAGCTCATATTTGGCAAGACCCTAGCTCTTAACAAGTGCTTCATGTAACTAGCATAAGAGCAAATTTTATTTATGTGGCTTTGCTAGGAAAGGTTAGGGACTATTTGTACTCAATGTTGCTCAAATAATTAATGAAAATGCATCTTCTTCTGTGTATTTGAATGACTCTATGGATATATGACATACTAGATTAGGACATGCTAGTGTAACACCCCAAAATTTACTTTTCTACTATCAAAATTCATTCTAAAATATTTGTGATTTTTTGGAAATTTTTCCTAGAATTTTCTGAGAACACAGAATATTTTAATATATTTCTCGTTTTACGTGTGTACTGAGCGGAACCGGAGAAATGAGACATTTTCTCCGAAAACCTTGAACTATGCAAACGTTGACGGGGGATCTTACTAAACCCGAGGCCGGACACAGTTTTCAAGGTTTTACATTTTTCAAAAAATCTTAACAGATGAGATAATAAAACACTGCGAAGAATTTATCTGTCAAATTTGTTAATGCTGACTTCTGCCAACTATAATTACGTCTAATAAATAATAACACGTAATAAAAATCTTATCACATTATTCAAAAATTACCTTGTGTTAAACCCCTTTTTAGTCTTATTTTCAAGAAAGAAGAAAAAGAGAATTTAGTTAATTAAGACCCCTTGTAGGAAGTTTCCAAGAAGCTTCCTATTTGACACATTTTTCTCTCTCCCTTCTCCACTCTTCTACGGCAGAGGCTATAAGGGAAGCCTAAATAATTTCTCTCCTCTTCCTAATATTACACTCTCATTCTTCTAAACCCCAAATATCCATTTCCTCTCTTCTTCTTTTCTTCTCCACCGTGCAACCACTCCTGGAGGCAGCCATCCTTTGCTTGCTTCATCATCAAAGATTCTTGCTTCCTTACACCATTCCAAGTCCTCTTTTGTTGCCATCTTTTGGTTCTTCTTCTTCTTCTTCCTCCACTATCCACCATTGAAACTAAAGCTTGGAGCTTTAAGGTAAAGCCTTCAACTTTCTTCCATTTTTCTTGCTATTTTCATTTCTCTTGGCAACCTTGGTGACCAAGAACCTATTTTTCATGGTTTGAGTGGACATTGTGGTGATCACTCACATTGGAGTTTTCTTGAAGGGGGAAAACGAAAATCTAGGGCAAGAAGGAGTGGCACATTGTGTTGTCTCCCAAATAGGTAAGAGGGAGATGATCCTCTTCAACCAATCTTGGTAGTAAGGGAATGTCTTGTATGTGTGTTGTTATTGATTTCTGAATCCGTGCATAAAGTTCTCTCATTTTTATGTTGTTCTTGATGATAGTGCATTTTGTTGGGTTTGTATGATTTATTGATGCCTCTTGCATGATTTGAAGGTATATTTGAGTATCTTGTTGATTAAATATGATAAGGATTGGTTTGGTTTAAGTTAGAGGACCTGGAGAACTCTGTTTTCTGCAAGTTTACGCGTGGTAATCGATTACACGGGGCTTGTAATCGATTACCAAGCTCTTAAGGATATGAAATCGTGATTCTGGAAATCTGGTAATTGATTACGTCTTATGTGTAATCGATTACAGAGATTCTGTTTAGCTTGTAATCGATTACAAGAGTGGTGTAATCGATTACCAAGCCTCTGATGTCACGAAATGGTGCTTCTGGGAATCACGTAATCGATTACAACTTGTGGGTAATCGATTACGGAGGTTCTGTCTGATTGGTAATCGATTATCACGGCAGTGTAATCGATTACCAGGGCCTTGAAGTTACGAAACGTGGTTCTGGGAATCACGTAATCGATTACAATGAGATTGTAATCGATTACAGAGATTATGTTCCTCGGGTAATCGATTACAAGGGTGATGTAATCGATTACCAAGACCAAAAATGAGATTTTTTGAGCTGGAAATGATTGAGATTATGGTTCTTTGTCCTTTGTAACTCAAACATAACCTAAAAACCCTGGATTCAAGGATTTTACCTTACTTAATTGTGATAGGAATGTGTATTCATACCAATAGAGAAGAAATGATTTTGAATATGGAATTCTTGGATCCATGACATGGAAATTGTGGTATGTGTGTAATGAGAATTATTGATGTAGTACTCAATGAGATAAGAATGATGATGTGCCATTGAGGCAATGTTTTAATAAATGTATTGTTGATATGCCATGTTGGACATTGAATAATGCTTATGTGCCATTGAGGAATGCTTATGTTGAATGCATAATTGATGAACATACATGATTGGACATTGTGTCGTCATGCATGTGCTGTCCGTTGGACATGGTTAGTAAGGCGATGTATGCCTAGGAGTTTGAATAACACCTATGTGCGAGTGCGAATAGGCTAAGCGTAGGTGTCATATGTTGTTGACCCTGGGGGCATCGGGGTGTGGGTGTCTCACAATAGACAGTGGTAGCTCCACTGGGGCCGTGGGATAGACCAATGCAACACACCGATGATCCTGCTTGAGACGCTGTCCTATGTCGCGATCAACTGTTGAGGTACCATGTATAAGCCATTGCGCAAATAATTTTATGAAAGAAAGCACACTATATTTTAAGGCTACTGAGATACTGGTATTACTCCTTGATCATTCACTCCGAAGATGTTTATGTCTAGCTCCATGGAGTAGGAACTTTGGTACCCTTATTGCATTGTGAGTTGTCAGTCACATGGTCCATTGAGCATTCATGATTGGATAATGTGTTTACTATTATGACTGTGATATTTATTTGATTCTTGTTAATGCTAATGTTGCTGGCTGGCTAAGCATAATGTTAACTACTATTCTTTGTTGCTTTACTCTCATTAATTGCTTTCATGTATTCTGTACTTGTATGTATTAACTGTGTCTTATGTGGGCGTTCAACGCCGTTTATTTTCTTGCTGCCATGTTGGTACTGAAAGCTGGGAATCTCACCTCTTTCGGTAATTTTCTTTATTTTGCATTTTGGATTGGATCGTATGCTCTCAAGAAGACGTTCGTGAGGAGGATAAGGAAACCATTGAGTTTCAAGGTTTCTGGCCTTATCTCGACTGAGATCGAAGTTGTTGAGGATGTCATTTCGACTCCGTGGACTTTTTGGCTACGTGCGGATCAACTTTCTTGGAGGTTCGGACTGCTGGCATATCAACGTGCAGACTGACCGATGTGTATACAATGGCGATGTGATGGTGTCCTTAGTATGGAGACATTATGACGCTCCTATTCTTGATTTTCATGCTTTTGTATGGCTGGAGTTCTATATGCCCGTGACGGACACGTGGGGTGAAATGTATTATACCCCTCGTGAGGATTCCTTTTTGTCTACTGCCCGGGCTCCTGCCCGCTGTTCTGTCGTCCCGATGGAGGTCTCGTCGGACGACGAGGACCCTGAGGAGGATCCCTCTACGGTTCCTTCTCGTTCCAGGCAGTCTTAGGGTCGATTTTAAATTGATGGCTACTGATGGCTGTCCGTTTATTTTGAGGGAGCCTGACGTACTACTAGATTAGTGGGTATATATTTGTATCTCTTGGGGTAGGTACACATTTTGCTTTTTGTATATCTTTTTGGAAATGTTCATTTGGGTAATAACAGGTCACTTGTTAGTTCTGCTAGTACTTTGTTTGTCCCTTCCTATGGTGCGAGAAGCATGAGAAGTGTTAGACAAAATTTAATGTGAGGATAAGCAAACTGCTTGTAATGAATTTCATATTACTTATAGGTAGTGTATAAAGTGCAGTATACACTTGATGAAATCACCTACATAAGTGTGGAGTGGGGCTACTTTTATGAGATGATGGCATTGTCTCTAGATCACTCATGAACAACCAGGAACATGCATGGCCGAAAAACACAAAACAATGTTAACAACAACAAATAAGTGAGGTTACAAATGTGATTACGTGGGATTCTAATTTACACAAAAGATGTTTTGATTCATAGAAGTTTAAACTTCACTAATTACATTGTAAGTTACAGTCCTATTTTTCTAGGTCTGGTTCATAGTCCAGAAGACATCAGATTCGAAACATTTTCACTCATGATGTAACCCAAAACCTGTATTTTAAGTATTGATTTTATTTTATTTTTATTTTATCTCATATTCTTTTGAAATATGTGGGTGATTATTGTGAAAAGAGTTATATTTCAAAAGAATAAAGTCTCATATTGCTTGGAAGTAGGACTTTGGAAGAGTTTATATATCAACTTGTGACTTGGGCTTAGTAAGAAGTGATTTAGGGGTAGGCTCGCAAGCACAAAAAAGGGCTGAAGGCTCGTAGCTAGTGCAAATCCTCTATTTGCACCGCGTTATAACATGATGCCCAAAACTTTTTGTCAGAAATTTAATTATTTTTTAGTTTACTAGAAAATGAGTAATTTGAAGAGGTTTAAAATGACTTGGTCTTATCCTCGTTTTTGACTTGGTCTTCTAACGTGCAAAACAAGTCTCTAACGTGTCAATTTTGCTAACAGCTTTCCCTGCATTAATAGTCCAAATTTTTTCGGCCCCGAAAACTTTTTATTTTTTCGACCACAAAAAGTTTTTATTTTTCCGACCACGCTACAATCACACAAAAAGGCCAAAAATAATAATAAAATAACCAAAATAAATCAAACAATTTTGAAAAATCAACAAAAACTCATAAAAATCACATATAACTGAGGAAACAAAATTTCAGGATGTTATAGGTGCTGTAGTGACTTGGAGATCAGCCAAAAAAACAATAATTGCAAAATCCACCATGAAGTCAGAGTTTATTGCTATGGAAAAGGTCGATAATGAGGCTGAGTGGTTGGGAATTTTCTTAAGAAATATTCCATTGGGAATAAAACCAACCCCTTAAGTGTTTGTGCAATGTGACAACATGGCAGCAATATCTATTGCAAATAATAAAACTTTTAAAGGTAAGTACAGACACATTAGGTTAAGACATGAGGTGATAAAGCAGCTACAGAGAGATGGAGTTTTATCCAGTGATTACATGAAGTGAGAAGTGAACTTGGCAGATCCACTGACTAAGCCTTTGGGAAGGAACTTAATAAATACCACATCAAGGGAAGTGATTCTTACGCCAATTTGAAATTAACAGTGATGGTAACCTAACTTTTATGTATAGAGATCCCAAAAAAAATGTTCATTTGGGTAATAACAAGTCACTTGTTAATTCTGCTAGCACTTTGTTTGTCCCTTCCTATGGTGTGAGAAGCATGAGAAGTGTTAGACAACATTTAATGTGAGGATAAGCAAAATGCTTTTAATGAATTTCATATTCCTTATAGATGGTGTATAAAGTGCAGTGTATACTTAATAAAATCACCTACATAAGTGTGGAGTGAGGCTACTTCTATGAGATGATGGCATAGTCTCTAGAGCACTCATGAACAACCAGGCACATGCATGACCAAAAAACGCAAAACAATGTTAACAACAACAAATAATTGAGGTTGTAAATGTGATTAAGTGGGATTCTAATTTACATGAAAGATGTTTTGGTTCCTAGAAGTTTAAACTTCACCAATTACATTGTAAGTTAAAGTCCTATTTTTCTTGGTCTGGTTCATAGTCCAGAAGGCATCAGATTCGAAACATTTTCACTTATGATGTAACCCAGAACCAGTATTTTAATTATTGATTTTATTTTATTTTTATTTTATTTCATATTCTTTTGAAATATGTGGGGGATTATTGTGAAGAAAGTTATATTTCAAAAGAATAAAGTCTCATATTAGTTGGAAATAAGACTTTTGAAGAGTTTATATATCAACTTGTGACTTGGACTTGGTAAGAAGCGATTTAGGGGGTAGGCTCGAGAGCATAAAAAAGGGTTGAAGGTTCGTAGCTAGTGCAACTCCTCGATTTGCACTGCGTGATAACATGATGCCCTAAACTTTTTGTCAAAAATTTAATTATTTTTTAGTTTACTTGAAAATGAGTATTTTGAAGAGGTTTAATATGACTTGGTCTTATCCCCGTTTTTGACTTGGTCTTTTAACGTGCAGAACAAGTCTCTAACATGTCAATTTTGCTAACAACATTCGCCGCATTAATAGTCCAAATTTTTTTGGCCCCGAAAAATATTTATTTCTCCGACCACGCCAAAATCTCTTAAAAATCCCAAAAAAATAACAAAATAATCAAAATAAATCAAACAATTTTCAAAAATAACAAAAACTCATAAAAATCACATATAACAGAGGAAACAAAATTTCGAAATGTTATAGGTGGTGCAGTGACTTGGCGATCAGCCAAAAAAATAATAATTGCAAAATCCACTATGGAGTCAGAGTTTATTACTAGGGAACAGATTGGTAATGAGACCGAATGGTTGAGAAATTTCTTAAGAAATATTCCATCGGGAATAAAACCAACCCCTAATGTGTCTGTGCAATGTGACAACATGGCAGCAATATCTATTGCAAATAATAAAACTTTTAATGGTAAGTACAAACACATTAGGTTAAGACATAAGTTGATAAAGCAGCTACCGAAAGATGGAGTTTTATCCAGTGATTACATGAAGTCATAAGTGAACTTGGCAGATCCACTAACTAAGCCTTTGGGAAGGAACTTAATAAATACCACATCAAGGGGAGTGATTCTTACACCAATTTCAAAATTAACAGTGATGGTAACCCAACTTTCATGTATAGAGATCCCACAAAAAATGTTCATTTGGGTAATAACAAGTCACTTGTCAGTTTTGCTAGCATTTTGTTTGTCCCTTCCTACGGTGTGAGAAGCATGAGAAGTGTTAGACAAAATTTAATGTGAGGATAAGTAAAATGCTTTTAATGAATTTCATATTCCTTATAGGTGGTGTATTAAGTACAGTATACACTTAATGAAATCACCGACATAAGTGCGGTGTGGGGCTACTTCTATGAGATGATGGCATAGTCTCTAGAGCACTCATAACAACCAGGCACACGCATGACCGAAAAACGCAAAACAATTTTAACAACAACAAATAAGTGAGAGTGTAAATGTGATTAAGTGGGATTTTAATTTACACGAAAGATGTTTTGGTTCATAAAAGTTTAAACTTCACCAATTACATTGTAAGTTAAAGTCTTATTTTTCTATGTCTGGTTCATAGTCCAGAAGACATTAGATTCGAAACATTTTCACTCATGACGCAACCCAAAACCTGTATTTTAATTATTGATTTTATTTTATTTTATTTTTATTTTATTTCATATTATTTTGAAATATGTGGGGAATTATTATGAAAAGAGTTATATTTCAAAAGATAAAGTCTCATATTGGTTGGAAGTAAGACTTTGGCAGAGTTTATATATCAACTTGTGACTTCGGCTTGGTAAGAAACGATTTAGGGGGTAGGCTCGCGAGCACAAAAAACGGCTGAAGGCTTTGTAGCTAGTGCAAATCCTCGATTTGCACCGCGTGATAACATGATGCCCTAAACTTTTTGTCAAAAATTTAATTATTTTTTAGTTTCCTTGAAAATGAGTATTTTGAAGAGGTTTAAAATGACTTGGTCAAATCCCCGTTTTTGACTTGGTCTTCTAACGTGTAGAACAAGTCTCTAACATGTCAATTTTGCAAACAAGTTTCCCCACATTAATAGTCCAAATTTTTTTGGCCCCGAAAAATTTTTATTTTTTCTATCACACTACAATCACACAAAAAGCCCAAAAATAATAATAAAATAACCAAAATAAATTAAGCAAATTTCAAAAATAACAAAAACTGATAAAAATCACATATGACTGAGGAAACAAAATTTCAAGATGTTATAGGTGGTGCAGTGACTTAGAAATCAACCAAAAAAATAATAATTGCAAAATCCACCATGGAGTCAGAGTTTATTGCTATGGAGAAGGTCAGTAATGAGGCTGAGTGGTTGAGAAATTTCTTAAGAAATATTCCATTAGGAATAAAACCAACCCCTTATGTGTCTGTGCAATGTGACATGGCAGCAATATCTATTGCAAATAATAAAACTTTTAATGGTAATAACAAACACATTATGTTAAGACATGAGGTGATAAAGCAGCTACTGAAAGATAGAGTTTTATCCAATGATTACATGAAGTTAGAAGTGAACTTGGCAGATCTACTAACTAAGCCTTTGGGAAGGAACTTAATAAATACCACATCAAGGGAAGTGATTCTTAAGCCAATTTGAAATTAATAGTGATGGTAACCCAACTTTATTATATAAAGATCCCATAAAAAATGTTCATTTGGGTAATAACAAGTCACTTGTTAGTTCTGCTAGCACTTTGTTTGTCCCTTCTTATGGTGCGAGAAGCATGAGAAGTGTTAGACAAAATTTAATGTGAGGATAAGCAAACTGCTTGTAATGAATTTCATATTCCTTATAGGTGGTGTATAAAGTGCAGCATACACTTGATGAAATCACCTATATAAGTGTGGAGTGAGGCTACTTCTATGAGATGATGGCATAGTCTCTAGAGCACTCATGAATAACCTGGCACACGCATGGCCAAAAAACACAAAACAATGTTAACAACAACAAGTAAGTGAGGGTGTAAATGTGATTATGTGGGATTCTAATTTACACAAAAGATGTTTTGGTTCATAAAAGTTTAAACTTCACCAATAACATTGTAAGTTAAAGACCTATTTTTCTAGGTCTGGTTCATAGTCCATAAGACATTAGATTCGAAACATTTTCACTCATGATGTAACTCAGAACCTGTATTTTAAGTATTGATTTTATTTTATTTTTATTTTATCTCATATTCTTTTGAAATATGTGTGGGATTATTGTGAAAAGAGTTACATTACAAAAGAATAAAGTCTCATATTGGCTAGAAGTAAGGCTTTGGAAGAGTTTATATATCAACTTGTGACTTGGGTTTGGTAAGAAGTGATTTAGGGGTAGGCTCACGAGCACAAAAAAGGGCTGAAGGCTCGTAGCTAGTGCAAATCCTCGATTTGCACCGCGTGATAACATGATGCCCTAAACTTTTTGTCAAAAATTTAATTATTTTTTTGTTTACTTGAAAATGAGCATTTTGAAGAGGTTTAAAATGACTTGGTCTTATCCACGTTTTTGACTTGGTATTCCAACGTGCAGAACAAGACTGTAACGTGTCAATTTTGCTAACAACTTTCCCCGTATTATTAGTCCAAATTTTTTCGGCCCCGAAAAATTTTTATTTTTCCGACCACGCTACAATCACACAAAAAGCCCAAAAATAATAATAAAATAACCAAAATAAATCAAACAATTTTCAAAAATCACAAAAACTCATAAAAATCACATATAACTGAGGAAACAAAATTTCAGGATGTTATAGGTGGTGCAGTGACTTGGAGATCAGCTAAAAAAATAATAATTGCAAAATCCACCATCGAGTCAGAGTTTATTGCTATGGAAAAGGTCGGTAATGAGGCCGAGTGGTTGAGAAATTTCTTAAGAAATATTCCATTGGGAATAAAACCAACCCTTCATGTGTCTGCGCAATGTGACAACATGGCAGCAATATCTATTGCAAATAATAAAAATTTTAATGGTAAGAACAGACACATTAGGTTAAGACATGAGGTGATAAAGCAGCTACAGAGGGATGGAGTTTTTTCCATTGATTACATCAAGTTAGAAATGAACTTGACAGATCCACTGACTAAGCCTTTAGGAAGGAACTTAATCAAAACCACATCAAGGCGAATGATTCTTAAGCCAATTTAAAATTAACAGTGATGGTAACCTAACTTTTATGTATGGAGATCCCATAAAAAATGTTCATATGGGTAATAACAAGTCCCTTGTTAGTCTTGCTAGAGCTATGTTCGTCCCTTCCTATGGTGTGAGAAGCATGAGAAGTGTTAGACAACATGTAATATGAGGATAAGCAAAATTCTTTTAATGAATTACATATTCCTTATAGGTGGTGTATAAAGTGCAGTATACTCTTAATGAAATCATCGACATAAGTGTAGAGTGGGGGTACTTCTATGAGGTGATGGCATAGTCTCTAGAGCACTCATGAACAACCAGGCACATGCATGGCCGAAAAACGCAAAACAATGTTAACAACAACAAATAAGTGAGGGTGTAAATGTGATGAAGTGGGATTCTAATTTACACGAAAAATGTTTTGGTTCATAGAAGTTTAAACTTCACTAATTACATTATAAGTTAAAGTCCTATTTTTCTAGGTCTGGTTCATAGTCCAAAAGACATCAGATTTGAAACATTTTCACGCATGATGTAACCCAGAACCTGTATTTTAATTATTGATTTTATTTTTTTTAATTTTATTTCATATTCTTTTGAAATATGTGGGGGATTATTGTGAAAAGTGTTATATTTCAAAAGAATAACGTCTTATATTGGTTAGAAGTAAGACTTTGGAAGAGTTGATATATCAACTTGTGACTTGAGCTTGGAAAGAAGCGATTTAGGGGGTAGGCTTGCGAGCACAAAAATGGGACGAAGGCTCATAGCTAGTGCAAATCCTCGATTTGCACTGCGTGATAACATGATGCCCTAAATATTTTGTCAAAAATTTAATTATTTTTTAGTTTACTTGAAAATGAGTATTTTGAAGAGGTTTAAAATGACTTGGTCTTATCCCCGTTTTTGACTTGGTCTTCCAACGTGCAGAACAAGTCCCTAACGTCCCAATTTTGCTAACAGCTTTCCCTGCGTTAATAGTCCAAATTTTTTCGGCCCCGAAAAAATTTTATTTTTTCCGACCATGCTACAATCACACAAAAAGCCCAAAAATAATAATAAAATAACCAAAATAAATCAAACAATTTTCAAAAATGACAAAAACTCATAAAAATCACATATAACTGAGGAAACAAAATTTTGGGATGTTATAGGTGGTGCAGTGACTTGGAGATTAGCGAAAAAAACAATAATTGCAAAATCCACCATGGAGTCTGAGTTTATTGCTATGGAAAAGGTCGGTAATGAGGCCGAGTGGTTGAGAAATTTCCTAAGAAATATTCCATTGGGAATAAAACCAACCCTTTATGTGTCTGTGTAATGTGACAACATGGCAGCAATATCTATTGCAAATAATAAAACTTTTAATGGTAAGTACAGACACATTAGGTTAAGACATGAGGTGATAAAGCAGCTATAGAGAGATGGAGTTTTATCCATTGATTACATGAAGGGAGAAATGAACTTAGCAGATCCACTAACTAAGCCTTTGAGAAGGAACTTAATAAATACCACATCAAGGGGAGTGATTCTTACGCCAATTTGAAATTAACAGTGATGGTAAACTAACTTTTATGCATAGAGATCCCAAAAAAAATGTTCATTTGGGTAATAACAAGTCACTTGTTAATTCTACTAGCACTTTGTCCCTTCCTACGGTGTGAGAACCATGAGAAGTGTTAGACAATATTTAATGTGAGGATAAGCAAAATGCTTTTAATGAATTTCATATTCCTTATAGGTGGTGTATAAAGTGCAGTGTACACTTAATGAAATCACCTACATAAGTGTGGAGTGGGGCTACTTCTATGAGATGATGGCATAGTCTCTAGAGGACTCATGAACAGGACTCATGAACAACAAGGCACCTGCATGACCGAAAAATGGAAAACAATGTTAACAACAACAAAAAGTGAGGTTGTAAATGTGATTAAGTGGGATTCTAATTTACACGAAAGATGTTTTGGTTCCTAGAAGTTTAAACTTCACCAATTACATTGTAAGTTAAAGTCCTATTTTTCTTGGTCTGGTTCATAGTCCAGAAGACATCAGATTCGAAACATTTTCACTCATGATGTAACCCATAACCAATATTTTAAGTATTGATTTTATTTTATTTTTATTTAATCTCATATTCTTTTGAAATATGTGGGGGATTATTGTAAAAAGAGTTATATTTCAAAAGAATAAAGTCTCATATTAGTTGGAAGTAAGACTTTGGAAGAGTTTACATATCAACTTGTGACTTGGGCTTGGAAGAAGTGATTTAGGGGTAGGCTCGCGAGCACAAAAAAGGACTGAAGGCTCGTAGCTAGTGCAAATCCTCGATTTACACCGCGTGATAACATGATGCCCAAAACTTTTTGTCAAAAATTTAATTATTTTAAAATGACTTGGTCATATCCCCGTTTTTGACTTGGTCTTCTAACGTGCAGAACAAGTCTCTAACGTGTCAATTTTGCTAACAAATTTCCCCACATTTATAGCCCAAATTTTTTCGGACCCGAAAAATTTTTATTTTTCCGACCACGCCACAATCACACAAAAAGCCCAAAAATAATATTAAAATAACCAAAAATTTATCAAGCAATTTTCAAAAATAACAAAAACTGATAAAAATCACATATAACTGAGGAAACAAAATTTCATGATGTTATAGGTGGTGCAGTGACTTGCAGATCAGCCAAAAAAATAATAACTACAAAATCTACCATGGAGTCAGAGTTTATTACAATGGAGAAGGCCGGTAATGAGGCCGAGTGATTGAGAAATTTCTTAAGAAATATTCCATTGGGAAAAAAACCAACCCCTTATGTGTTTGTGCAACATGACAACATGGCAGCAATGTCTATTACAAATAATAAAACTTAATGGTAAGAATAAACACATTAGGTTAAGACATGAGGTGATAAAGCAGCTACTGAAAGATGGAATTTTATCCAGTCATTACATGAAGTCAGAAGTGAACTTGGCAAATCCACTAACTAAGCCTTTGGGAAGGAACTTAACAAATACCACATCAAGAGGAGTGATTCTTATGCCAATTTGAAATTAACAATGATGGTAACCCAACTTTTACGTATGGAGATCCCATAAAAAATGTTCCTTTGGGTAATAACAAGTCACTTGTTAGTTCTGCTAGCACTTTCTTTGTCCCTTCCTATGGTGCGAGAAGCATGAGAAGTGTTAGACAACATTTAATGTGAGGATAAGCAAAATGCTTGTAATCATTTTCATGTTCCTTACAGGTGGTGTATAAAGTGCAGTATACACTTGATGAAATCACCTATATAAGTTTGGAGTGGGGCTACTTCTATGAGATGATGGCATAATCTCTAGAGCACTTATGAACAACAAGGCACACGCATGGCTGAAAAACGCAAAAAAATGTTTACAACAACAAATAAGTGAGGGTGAAAATGTGATTATGTGGGATTCTAATTTACACAAAAGATGTTTTGGTTCATAGAAGTTTAAACTTCAATAATTACATTGTAAGTTAACGTCCTATTTTTCTATGCCTGGTTCATAGTACAAAAGACATCAAATTCGAAACATTTTTACTCATGATGTAACCCAGAACCTGTATTTTAAGTGTTGATTTTATTTTATTTTTATTTTATCTCATATTCTTTTGAAATATGTGGGGGATTATTGTGAAAAGAGTTATATTTTAAAAGAATAAAGTCTCATATTGGTTGGAAGTAAGACTTTGGAAGAGTTTATATATCAACTTATGACTTGGGCTTGGTAAGAAGCGATTTAGGGGTAGGATCGCGAGCACAAAAAAGGGCTGAAGGCTCGTAGCTAGTGCAAATCCTCGATTTGCACCGCGTGATAACTTGGTGCCCTAAACTTTTTGTCAAAAATTTAATTATTTTTTAGTTTACTTGAAAATGGGTATTTTGAAGAGGTTTAAAATGACTTGGTCTTATCCTCATTTTTTACTTGGTCTTCTAACGTGCAAAACAAGTCTCTAATGTGTCAATTTTGCTAACAACTTTCGCTGCATTAATAGTCCAAATTTTTTTAGACCCGAAAATTTTTTATTTTTCCGACCACACCACAATCACACAAAAAGCCCAAAAATAATATTAAAATAACCAAAATAAATCAAGCAATTTTCAAAAATAACAAAAACTGATAAAAATCACATATAACTGAGGAAACAAAATTTCAAGATGTCATAGGTGGTGCAGTGACTTGGAGATTAGCCAAAAAAATAATAATCGTAAAATCCACCATGGAGTCAGTGTTTATTGCTATGGAGAAGGTCGGTAATGAGGCCGAGTGGTTGAGAAATTTCTTAAGAAATATTCCATTGGGAATAAAACCAACCCCTTATGTGTCGGTGCAATGTGACAACATGGCAGCAATATCTATTGCAAATAATAAAACTTTTAATGGTAAGAATAGACACATTAGGTTAAGACATGAGGTGATGAAGCAGCTACTGAAATATGGAGTTTTATCCAGTGATTACATGAAGTCAGAAGTGAACTTGGCAGATCCACTAACTAAGCCTTTGGGAAGGAACTTAATAAATACCACATCAAGGGGAGTGATTCTTAAGCCAATTTGCAATTAACAATGATAGTAACCCAACTTTTATGTATGAAGATCCCATAAAAAATGTTCATTTGGGTAATAACAGGTCACTTGTTAGTTCTGCTAGCACTTTGTTTGTCCCTTCCTATGGTGCGAGAAGCATGAGAAGTGTTAGACAAAATTTAATGTGAGGATAAGCAAACTGCTTGTAATGAATTTCATATTCCTTATAGGTGGTGTATAAAGTGCAGTATACACTTGATGAAATCACCTACATAAGTGTGGAGTGGGGCTACTTTTATGAGATGATGGCATAGTCTCTGGATCACTCATGAACAACCAGGAACACGCATGGCCGAAAAACGCAAAACAATGTTAACAACAACAAATAAGTGAGGTTGTAAATGTGATTACGTGGGATTCTAATTTACACAAAAGATGTTTTGGTTCATAGAAGTTTAAACTTCACTAATTACATTGTAAGTTACAGTCCTGTTTTTCTAAGTCTGGTTCATAGTCCAGAAGACATCAGATTCGAAACATTTTCACTCATGATGTAACCCAAAACCTGTATTTTAAGTATTGATTTTATTTTATTTTTATTTTATCTCATATTCTTTTGAAATATGTGGGTGATTATTGTGAAAAGAGTTATATTTCAAAAGAATAAAGTCTCATATTGCTTGGAAGTAGGACTTTGGAAGAGTTTATATATCAACTTGTGACTTGGGCTTCGTAAGAAATGATTTAGGGGTAGGCTCGCAAGCACAAAAAAGAGATGAAGGCTTGTAGCTAGTGCAAATCCTCGATTTGCACTGCGTTATAACATGATGCCCAAAACTTTTTGTCAGAAATTTAATTATTTTTTAGTTTACTAGAATATGAGTAATTTGAAGAGGTTTAAAATGACTTGGTCTTATCCTCGTTTTTTACTTGGTCTTCTAACGTGCACAACAAGTCTCTAACGTGTCAATTTTGCTAACAACTTTCGCTGCATTAATAGTCCAAATTTTTTCAGACCCGAAAAATTTTTACTTTTCCGACCACACCACAATCACACAAAAAGCTCAAAAATAATAATTAAATAACCAAAATAAATCAAGCAATTTTCAAAAATAATAAAAACTGATAAAAATCACAAATAACTGAGGAAACAAAATTTCAGGATGTTATAGGTGGTGCAGTGACTTGGAGATCAGCCAAAAAAATAATAACTACTAAATCCACCTTGGAGTCAGAGTTTATTACTATGGAGAAGGTCGGTAATGAGGCGAGTGGTTGAGAAATTTCTTAAGAAATATTCCATTGGGAATAAAACCAACCCCTTTTGTGTCTGTGCAATGTGATAACTTGTCAGCAATATCTATTACAAATAATAAAACTTAATGGTAATAATAGACACATTAGGTTATGACATGAGGTGATAAAATAGCTACTAAAAGATGGAGTTTTATCCAGTGATTACATGAAGTCAGAAGTGAACTTGGTAGATCCACTAACTAAGCCTTTGGAAGGAACTTAATAAATACGACATCAAGATGAGTGATTCTTAAGCCAATTTGAAATTAACAGTGATGGTAACCTAATTTTTATGTATGGAGATCCCATAAAAAATGTTCATTTGGGTAATAACAAGTCACTTGTTAGTTCTGCTAGCACTTTCTTTGTCCCTTCCTATGGTGCGCGAAGCATGAGAAGTGTTAGACAACATTTAATGTGAGGATAAGCAAAATGCTTGTAATGAATTTCATATTCCTTATAGGTGGTGTATAAAGTGCAGTATACACTTGATGAAATCACCTACATAAGTGTGGAGTGGGGCTACTTCTATGAGATGTTGGCATAGTCTCTAGAGCACTCAAGAACAACCAAGCACACGCATGGCTGAAAAACGTAAAACAATGTTAACAACAACAAATAAGTGAGGGTGTAAATGTGATTATGTGGGATTCTAATTTTCACAAAAGATGTTTTGGTTCATAGAAGTTTAAACTTCACCAATTATATTGTAAGTTAAAGTCCTATTTTTCTAGGTCTGGTTCATAGTCCAAAAGACATCAGATTCGAAACATTTTCACTCATGATGTAACCCAGAACCAGTATTTTAATTATTGATTTTATTTTATTTCATATTCTTTTGAAATATGTGGGGGATTATTGTGAAGAAAGTTATATTTCAAAAGAATAAAGTCTCATATTAGTTGGAAATAAGACTTTGGAAGAGTTTATATATCAACTTGTGACTTGGACTTGGTAAGAAGCGATTTAGGGGGTAGGCTCGCGAGCATAAAAAAGGGTTGAAGGTTCGTAGCTAGTGCAACTCCTCGATTTGCACTGCGTGATAACATGATGCCCTAAACTTTTTGTCAAAAATTTAATTATTTTTTAGTTTACTTGAAAATGAGTATTTTGAAGAGGTTTAATATGACTTGGTCTTATCCCCGTTTTTGACTTGGTCTTTTAACGTGCAGAACAAGTCTCTAACATGTCAATTTTGCTAACAACTTTCCGTTCTATTTTTTATAAAACCATCCACTAATTCAATTTTTAATTACGTTCTCCTTCTTCATCTTTTCCTTTGTTCTTCTATCTTCTTTTTGTTGGGTTACAAAATAATAACTCTCTTGTAGTTCTTGAAACCTTGACATTGTCAAGAAGAGCCTGTTGTACCCTAGAGGATTTTCGATTATACCAAAATAATCCTTGTGGGCAGTGCTTCGGATACCTTAGTGTTTTACTATTTCAATTCATTGTAAGTCACAAGATAGAACAATCTCAAGGATTATGGCTGAACCAAAACATGCCACCACCACCCATGCAAGCCCCTAAACTAACAGTAGATTGATAGCCTAAACACGCAACCCCTCCTCCAATTGTTGCCGCAGTCACCTATGCCAAACCCTTCCCTGATGTCTCCAAAATCGAGATGTTCGAAGGCTAAAACTTCAAATGGTGGCAGGAAAAAATTGGACGACTAGACTTATTCCAACAAGGTTAGTAGATATACAATTCTTAGCACATTATCTAACGAATTGTTTGATGTCTATTGCTCATACAAGGAAACCAACAAAATCTGGGAGTCTATGCTTCTCAAATACACTGTTGAGGATGTTGAGAGGTAGAAGTTTGTCATTGGAAACTACTACAGGTGAGAGATGACTTATGAAAATGACATCAAGACTCAGATCAATGAATACCACAAGTTGTCAGAAGAATTAAAAGCCGAGAAGATCACACTACTGGATGAGTTTGTTGCAAGATTACTCATTGAGAAATTACCAGAATCTTGGAAGGACTACAAGCAGCAACTCAAACACAAGAACAAACAATTGTCTCTTGCCAATCTGATCACTGACATTGTAACATCCTAATATTGATATCCCGATATACTTGACATATATAAGAATAACCAATACTAGTCATGCTACTTCTAACTTAAATATTAAATAATTCATATCATTTAAATAAATAATAATGAAGAGCCTTGCGAAAACTAAAAGTTATATACACATCATCACTTCAATAGGGCACATTGTAATACATATACAAACTAGATCAAGTATAATATATACAAGCTTTAACTATATAAAGCATATAAATTATATTAGTCTTCAAATATTTTTTACTTCCCTTTTTAAGACCTCGCACCTGGATTTACAAGGCAACATAACCGGTGTGAGAAAGCACAATTCTCAGTAGAAGTATTCTAAAACCAGTATTTCATACATTCATAAAGAATACGTAACTGCCCATACTACCACCATGCTTTGCCAAATTATGTCTAATAATTATGTGTATGCAATATCCTAAGTAGATTATGAGTAATGTTATGATACCAAGTCCATGGCAATGTCATGTTATGCATGAACCTTGAACAAAACAAAGGCAGTCAATCCCAAGTCTTGAACAAGCACTAGAACCAAGTTCCAACAGTCTTCTCTCCGGGTAGTGAAATCTATCAACTACGCAGTCTTCAATAACTTCGGGTAATGAGGATAAAGTCCACCTCAACTGCCCCTAGGGTAAGGAGGATAAAGACCACCTCAACTGCCCTATGTATTCCAAAGTCAGGATTACCTCAAGTAGTAAAGATTCCACCTCAACTACTCTCCATTTAGGAAAACCAATAGGGAGGGAGCTGCACGTCCTCACACTATTAAAGGTTTATCCATAAATATGAAGATCAAATCCTTCAACAATCACATACATAATGTACAACATATTGACGAGTGCTGAACTCAATCAAAATTGTAACCGAGTTATACATATGGCTTGTAGCATAGGAAACAACACCAGATTGTCTCTCAAGGATTTTAAATGCAATTTAATCAAATCAAGCCAAAATTGGGGAAGGAATTTGAGGACTCAAAATATGTAAATAATAGAATTAAAGTAAGAAATTCAATGAAAAGAGCAATTAATTCAGAAACCTATATGAAATTGGGTTGATTCCATCATAGATCATTCAACGAACATTTGAAGTGAAGTTGAATGGTTAATTTGGATTTAATCAAAATCTTCGAATGAAATCCAGAATTCATAATAGATAATCATCCAAAATTCAATTGACAATTGACACACAAATTTACAATTGCACAATTTGATGGAGACCAAGGAAGCTCAAGTGGCAGCCCAACGGGCCCAATGCCCAAAGATGCATTGCGAGGACTTGGAGGCCCAATGACAAGGTCAAGAGCTAAGAAGGCTAAAGAGGATTTGGACAAAGAAGTCAACCACTTTCTCTTACTCAAGCCCATTCCAAAAGAAGGAGCACTCAAGATTGTCCAAATGATCCAAGTTGATGAAAGGCCTAATGTGGGAGCATGAATTCTTCTTAGTCAATTTTATTTAATTATGTATTTACACCTTTTAATTTTCTCAATTTTGGTTCTTTTTTTTTTGGGATAATTTTGTAATAAGGGCTTATTGTTTGGGCTTAATTTGCACATAGCAGAGCTAGGGATAGGTGCTGCCTTCTAATTGGGCCTGGGCCACATTTGCGCTAGGGTTAGGATTAAAAAATACGCTAGCTTGCTGCCTCCTTTAGCTAGACCTAGCCGCATACCTAATGCCTATAAATAGGCTTGTGTTTACTGCATTTGACACTTTTGAATTTGAGAATATTATTGCACTCCTTTGTGAGTTTTGAGAGCTTAGTTCTCTTGGGGTTCTTGGAAGACCCATCTTGGTTCTTATCAAAGGTTTCCTTACCTTTGTGGTGAATCTTCGCTTGACTTATCACTCTCTAAGAGTGTGGCGTCTTCTTCCATCCATTCCTTGTCTTTTTCCATCTTTTTTCTATTTTTTACTATTCATAGTACTGTTCACGACATTGTTCATGGCACTGTTCACGACACTGTTCATATTACTATTCACCCTTCATCGTTTAATTCTTTAAAACATAAAATCAACTCAAGGATGATCCGTAAAAACAAAATGCATCCAACTTGGATCATATCATGTGGTATCTAGAGCCCAGATCCTAAAGTTGATAGAGTTCTTGTATTTTTTGTACTTGTTCTTATTGCTTTCCAAACATCAAGCACCATTGCTTGAATGTCATAATGGTACAGAACCTTGATCATCATTGATTTCTGCCATTCCTAAGAATTGGCAACATTCTTTACTTTCCGTTCTTTATTTTTTGCCATTTAAATTCCAATCCTTTTATTTTCTGCCTTTAGTTTCTGTTCTTTAACTTTTGCGCAATATTTATAGCTTTGATTTTATCAGCTCTATATCCATTGCTGTTTTATGTTTTATAGCACTATAATTTGAAAGGAAGCTCCTAAATACACAATTGGACATAATAACATTTGGAACTAAAATTGCAAGAATCAATTTTTTTAAGTGCAAAAAGAGAACAAGGGCGTGAAAAATAATATAAAAAAAGGAAAAAAAGTCTATTCTAAAAAAAAAGAGACTGCCCTTGCACTTAAGCAAGATTAAGTTTGAATGCCTTATGAATTTCATTAAGCGGTGCTATTCTACATACGTTACGCATTTCTTTTTTCTTCTTATTTCTTTTGAGTTTTACCTTTTTTTTATAATTAGCTTTTCTTGCTTGTCTTTTAAGTTCCTTTGAGTTTTGTCTAGAGTTTCATCTTTTCTTCAACTTCTGAGTGCTTACTCTTGTGAGGACCACTACTTCTGTAAGAGCTTTTGATAATTGAAACGTGAGAGGGTTCATTTAAGAACTTACAAAGAGAACTTGAGTGGTAAAAGGCAAGAGCGTTTTCATTAAACAAAAGCCTAATTGTGTGAAACACGAGTGGAATCAATCTAAGAGTGTATACACGTGAGAAGAGTGGTAAGGGCCTTTCAATCTTAAATTATTCTTATTACTTGTGCAAAGATGAGTGAAGGAAGTACACCCTTATCCCCTAGGACTGTAAACCTTATGCAAGCCTTAGCTAAATAACTAGAGAAGTTTAGGGTGGAGATAAACACAAGGTTCGATAATGAAAGGAGGAGAGACTCTCAACATGAAGTCTCTCATGAAGATGAAGATACCTATGATTCGGGTAGGGAAAGGAGGACTAGGAGGAACCATGATACGAGAAGGAGGCATGATAGGAGTGAAAGGAGTTATGAAAGGAGGAATAGGAGGCATAGGAGTGATGAAAGAGGAGGAGACCTAGGAGGAGTAAAGACCTAAGTACCTTCTGTAACACCCCAACTTTTGAGTTATGTACGATATTGTCCTAAATGTACTGTTTTATATTTTCTGTGAGTTATAAATTAAATTTGACTGTTTCGTGATTGTATTTGTTCATTGTGTGTGATTTGCTCTGAGTGAAGGAAATAATAATTTTCTGGCCGAAAAAATCTTATTTTAATTATTCGGAGCTGGGGGATCTTACTAAACCCAATTCTGAATGATACGTGTATTAATCTTTTAATTTTTAGAATTTAACTGTGCAATAAAATAATTTTATATGATTATAATATTATTTTATTTGACAGTATCTACTGTCTTAAAAATAGTAGAATCTGCTCCAAAATAGACCATGGACCCAAAAAAGTCTGTGGGACCTATGTTTAGTGAACCGGTCAACGTTTCTGGCAAGATTAAATCCTAAACCAATAAGATCTAGTCAACATTAGTGGCTTGAAATCTCTAGACCAATAGGAAACAAGTCCACAAAAGTAGTCAGACTTGTTGAATTATGACTAGAAAGCTTAACCAAGTTAGCTTAAACCTAACTAAGTTAGCATAGGAAGCTTGTTTAGTAACTAAATGAAGGAAACCTAGTTAGCTATCTATTTAAGTTCTAGTTAGAGAAGGTTCTAATAATATCAAGACAAAGGCTAGTTATCCTAAGTAACTAGATAGTTAGACAAGTAACTAAGTAAACTAACTAAATGCACCTAAGTCTAACTAGATGGAATAAATGAACACAAACCTAGTTTGCTCTCCCTTGGAGCAATTCGGCCAAGCATGTTCAAGAAGGATCAAGAAGTGCTTAGTCACTTGATGACTTCATTTCCTACACCAATGAGAAACAAGCTTGGAGGCAAAGCTTTGAATATCAACCCTAGATCACATCTAAGGTCATTAGGTGTCAGGGGGAGTCAACAAAGGAGACCACCTCCTTTAGGGAGTCCGACGGCCATGCATAGTAAAGGAAAACATTTTACTTAGTCATTTTTCATCTTCAACCTTTCTTTTCTCCAAGAACACCAAGAACAACTCTCTAGCTTTCTTCATTGAGCCATTCGGCCAACACTATAAACCTACACCTATACTCATCTAAAATTTTACCTAACCTTATTTCTCAAATCTAAACATCATTCCAAGAACATCTCTAGTTGAGAGTTCTTTCAAAAAAGTTCATCTTGAGCTTGGAAAACCATCTTTGAAGATTTTCCTACAAGGTGTAAATCTTTGTTTCTTATTTCTAACTTGATTTTTGATGTTCTAAGCCATGATTGATCCATGGTTTATGTTTTTCTCCTATAGTTATAACTCTTTAAAATTTGCTTAAGCTTGTTGGGAACTCTTTGGGAGCCACACGAAATCAACTAGGAAGGGTTAGAAGGAGTTGTTTTCCCTTAAGGTAAGAGGGAGATTTAATCTCATCAACCTTGTGTGGTGATGAGAAAATGGATTGTATGTGTGGTGAAGAATCCATAAGGATTCATTCATTTGGTTGTTTAATGCTTTCCTATTTGTGGTTGATTTTATTTGTAAGCATGTCTATAGCTTTAAAAATATATTGCATGTGTTTATAGATGTATGACTATTATTGTAGGATGTGAATAACATGTAAGGATTGCATGAGTATTCCAAAGAATACAAAAAGAGCTCACGACTTCTCCAAGAAAAAGATAACCAAAATGTTCTCAACCATTTTCTAAAATAATAATTTAATGAATTTAGGTAAAACAATGAATTTGAAAATGATTTAGAAGATAGAAAATGATTTAAAGACTATTTGTAAAAGATATGTTGAATTCGGCCAACATGCAATTCAATGTATATTTGATTTCCAAAAATTATTTTCTAAGGTAGGTTAAGTAGTTAACTACAAAAGAATTTAATTTCAATGAATCTTTGGGGAATAAAATGAATGAACTTAGTTTTAGAATCTTAAATTAGAAGAATTTGTTATAAATAAGAAATAAAGTAAACATTTGAAAAATACTAACGTAGAGCTCACTCTTTGAGTTTTGAAGCACGTTAGCAAGTTTCAAGGTATAAATAATGGTTAAGGTTAAACTATGTAGTATTTAAAGAAAAACGTAGAAAAGATCATTTAATAAATTTTCTAGACAAAATGCTGTCAAAATTTACTAAAAATGGACAAATAAAAGAGAAAGTTTTATAATATGTTTATAACATAAGGAAAATATTCTACGTAGTTTAAAAGTACTAGAAATAGCTTACGCTTTTTTAAAATAAAGATTTTTAAGCTATACGGTAACGAAAACAATTTAAAAATATTACGCGATTGAGAAAATGATTTAAAAATATTACGCGACATTTAAAAACGTCAAAATATATTTACGCAATTTAAAAACATTTGTAAAAGTGATGCGATTGTGAAAACGCGATAAAATTCTATGCAACTATATGGAACAGTGAGTTTTATTGTCGGGCCAAAGTGGTGGACCCGGATATGTCGAGATATAGTATTGTCAAGTAGAGACATACTATATTTGGAAATATTGAGACTGAGGGTATTTATGTAAATATGGTAAAATATTGAGACCAAGGGTATTTATGTAATTATGGTTCTTATTCATGCATTAAGAGTTGTGTCAATTTGGTTGAAATTGGTGATTGATTGACGAGATGAATTACACCGTGTTGTGGGTGTGATAGGCGTAGTGTGGTTCATTGATTGAACTTGAGGCGTTAGTGTGCGGAGGATTCCACATGTGGACAGTCGGTAGCTCCTCTGGGCCGTGGTAACGGGTAACACACTAATGATCTCGATAAGCACTATTCTTAATCAAGATCTTGTTGAGACTATCTGGTGCAATGCCTGTGGTGCACGACGTATTTGGACTGTTGACGAGCGCCGAACTCAGTCAAAATTATAACCGAAGTTATTAACTAAGTTTGCAGTATAGTGAACAACACCGGATCGTCTCCTCAAGGATCGTAAATGCAATTTTATCAAATTAAGTTAAGTTAGAAAGGGGGGTTTGATTGTTCAAAGATTACAATGACAAGATCTGAAGAAAAATAACAATTAAAAGAACATCTCATTGAATTCAAATCTATACGAGATTGGGTGGATTCAATCATAGACCTTTCAACAAACACCTGAAATACATTTGAATGGTTAACTTGGATCTAACCGAGATCTCTACATCGATCCGAATTCATACTAGACAATCGTCCAGAATTCAATTGACAAGTGATAAACACAATCATGCAATCGCACCATTCATGTAAATATATGTCAATTTAAGCACCGAATTCAATTAACCTAGGCACAAATCAGTAACCTAACCTCTTCAATTACGTGATTAGTTTAGATCAATCAATTCTAAGTTTCATCACAAATCTCAATCTTCAGTTATGTGATTAAGATGGCTTAACCATTTCCAAATCAGATCAATCAGCTTCTAAATTTCATCACAATACTTAATCTTAAACCAAGATCAAATCGGATCAAACATAAACAATCACCATTCATGCATTCAAGATCAAGAGAACAGAAGAAGAAGAGAAGAGGAATTCAAATATAAATCAAATACATTACATAACCAAGGTCTCAAGAATCCAAGCCACAATCTCTTCAAGAGTCCCGAATTGACTAGAAGTGACTTAGCTCTCCATTACAATGAAGGAGAATTATACAAGAACTATGAAAAGCTATCTCTAACACCAAGTGTGTGTGTTCCTAGAGCTATCCACATGCTTCCTTTTATAGAGGATTCGGAGTAGTAGTAGATGGGTAGATGGGATTAGTAGGTGGATGAGTAGGTGGATGAGTAGGTGGATGAGTAGGTGAGTGAGTAGGTGAGCTACCTTGTCTCCGAAATTCTTTATTGCTGAACTCATTGATTTCGTCATTTCTGAGCCAAGTGGTCTTCATGAAAGTTCTAGGAAATTGTCTAAGCTTTCCAATGGCTCTAAAAACACCCAAAAATTCGTCCTACAGCCCAAGATATGACTCAATTACTACAGACTGTTCAGGACCAGTTTCAGCACCTCTATTTTGACTTTCAGACCCAATATCTCCATCAAGGAGCCCGAATCAAGTTTTGTGCTTGACATGAAAGTTGTACATATGGGTCTTAACTTTCAGATTACAAATTTTCAGCCCATTTTATATGCTCAAACTCGAATTATGTTCTGGTTACTACACACTGTTTGGGTTCCAGTCACAAATCCCGTATTCTGATTTTCATGCCCAATTAGCTCCACTAGATGTCTGAAATTGACTTTGAGCTCTTCATCAAAGTTGTAGAGCTCTTTCTTATCTTTCCTACAAGGTAAAATTCATAATTATCAGACATTTAGAACTCAAGATATGGCTAAAATACAGAAACAGTGTAAGACCCGAATAATGCTGAAAAAAATCAATTAAGTCCGATTCGAGTTCAAACTTACAAAACATAATCAAATTCAGTCAATTAAGTACATGAAGAGTGTAAATGACTAATAATGAGGGTTTATTAATGTATAAAATATATGATTATCAGATTCCCCCACACTTAGCTTTTTGCACTCCTGGGCAAAACATATAAAACTAAAGTTAGAAGACAAAGACAAACGACACAAACTTAAAAGCTAAAAATTTTAAAGGACTCAACAAGAAATTCAAGGGATCAAAGCATAAATAAGGTAACATTTCTTAACATCTCAAACCAACAAGCAAGGAAACTTCCGTTGAAAAGAATGAATTAAGAATGATAGATCCTCACAAGATTCCCTCTTAATCTCTCAAGTGTTTAAAAGGTAGGTATTTCACTCAATTCAACCCATGAAAATTGCACTACCATAAGCTTGCTTATCTTCTACTTCTCCACTACTCAAAACACATGCACATACAAATCATGAGGACTTTATTTAAGGTTGTAGTGAGGTCAAGGAAACAGAAGAGGATAAAATGGATATGAGAGGATAAATACCAAAGAGAATAAAAGCAAATGAGAAATCCTCAGTTCAAATAACAAGCATAAAAGTTCATCCCAACTCTAATGTATATCCCTTTACATATTCATTTCCCAATCCTTTTCTTTTTTTTTCTATTTTTTTTTTTTTTTATTTCATTTTTTTTTTTGCACTCTTTCCTTTTTCAACAACCATTTTGTACACACACCCCCACACTTGTTCAAAAACTCATCCATTAACCAAGCTAATGTTCTTTTATTCCCTAAGGTAAAGTAGGAACACAATTTTTCATTTAAGGCACATAATGAGATAGAAACAAGGAATGGTCAAATAAGCTCAAAGGGGTTAAGCAAAGGAAAATATACGAGGTTGGCAGGAATCAGAGAATTTTCAAGAAGTCAAAAGAGTGCTTGATATCATATTGAAAACAAGGTTGACTATTTGGTTAAACTAGCTAATTAAGAAAAAGGGCCTCAATCATGTTCATGTATGCAAGTGAAATGTAGCCTCAAAAAGAATCAAAGCAAGTTCTAGAGTGGTCATTAACATGAGCGAAAATCACACAAGAAAGAAGAGAATTGCATAAATGTTGAATCCATCCATTAGGCTCAAAATCTCACGAGGTATGCATCCATCAAACTCAATTCATCAATTCAATCATCCATCACCAAGCATATCAGTTCAAGAAGGGAGAAAAGTTATTCAATCATGCAATGAACCCTTTTTTTTTAAATTTTTTTTTAACATAAAAGAAACATGCTAAAATCTCTCCCCCACACTTAATATAGACATTGTCCTCAATGTGAAAGTGATAAATAAAACGGAAAGAAAAATGAGCAACACAACTTTGATGAGGGCTCGAGATAATGGCAAGTAGAAAAGATGCGTAAGAATCAAAGCTACTAATGAACCCGAAAACTCACAAAACAAATGAGTAAAATGTAAAACCAAAATAACATGACTGGAATAATATAAAATTAAAGAGGAAATGCGGGTCTTTTAGAGTCGATTCCCAAGAATGCCGTAACACTTCGTTCATCTCTCTCAAGAGATTCCATAATTAAGAAGTTCATGATGTACCAGGCCACAAGAATGCGTCTCAAGAGTCAATAAGGTATAACTTACTCTTCTCTTTACTCACCATTCAAAGTGAAGTATGTTTTTATCTTCTCAGATTGAGAAAACCATCCCCAAAGATCTTGAAAACAAATCTAGTTGGGTTGCCTCCCAATAAGCGTTTGTTTAACGTCGTTAGCTCGACGTTAGGACACTTCTTAGTGATCTTTATAATGTGGATGGTAAAAGCCCATCACTTTCACTTCCACATTTTTCGGCTTGAGATGGTGTCCATTGGTCTTATTAAGTGAGGTTGGTGAAAAGACTCCACCAGGATCCCATTGGTTGAAACGTGATGACCAAGTTATGGTTGACACAACATGATAGCTTTCACTAGGGTCCCATTGGTTGAAGTGTAATGACCAAGTTAAGCTTGAAGCATGAGGGCTCCCATTGGGCTCCCATTGGGCTCCCATTGGTTTTTCTTAATTTCCTTGACTTTACCAATGGCATGCAACACGTGTAATTTGGCAATTCTGCTTTCATTGATTATATTGGACCATGACCCAAAAACAAAATCCACTTCAGTAGTTACTGTCATATGTTGCCTTTCCTCCTTCTTTGAAAATTCCTCAATGGCCTTCAACTCCACCTCCCTATGTGTTGTAAACTCTGCAACTGCATTGCTGATAGAACCTTCAATATCATTAGATGTTGCATAAACAGAATCATCAACTTTCAAATATGCAGAAATTTCAATTTCACGTAACACATTCTATATCAAAATGAATGAACTACATGAGTTGCAATTGATAGAATCATTAAAACCAATAAAATTAGGAAATTCAACACACAACTCATCATGAGTTTCCCCAACTAAATCTGCAGGTAAATCAATATGACAATTAGAATGCAGGGAGTTAGGAATTGTTTGGGAAGAGAGTTGGTCTGACTCTTGACTTCTCAATTCATTAACAGTGATTGTCAACTGCTCAATTTGGGCTGTTAAATCCTGAATAGTGACAGTGAAATTCTGTTGGAACTCAATTTGGGTTTTCATCAAGTCCTCTAATGAAGGCTCAAGTTTTGTGGTTGTTGGACTTGTTATCTGTTGAAATAGCTTACGCATATTGCAATGATTGCTTAAGTTGTGATGCTTGGTTTGCTATATCCCGATTGATCCGGATAGTCTCTCCAACATTTAAAAACGGGTTATATGTGTTAAAGAAGGGATCATAATTTTAAAATTTTCTTCAACTTATGGAACAATGGTTCATCAGGAAAATAACCATATGTCAACAAATTGATCTGAAAAAAAAAGAACTACCATACCAAGTTTAGGGCATGCATATGTGGGGTGAGATGAACAAAAACAAATGTTACACAAAGTGTAGCTTCCCGCATTATGTGATTGTTGTCTCACTACTCAAATTATGTCTTACCAAAGTGAGTCAACTCCTCAAGTTTTGACTCCATTATACATGGTCCATTGTATCCTTAAAATGCAACAGAATGCAACAAAATGACAATGAAAGAAAAAGAAAAAGAAAGAGTTAGTATGATAATTTAAAAAAAAATTATATCACACTTACGGTTCCCCAGCAACGGCGCCAAAATTCTGACGAGCGCCGAACTCAGTCAAAATTATAACCGAAGTTATTAACTAAGTTTGCAGTATAGTGAACAACACCGGATCGTCTCCTCAAGGATCGTAAATGCAATTTTATCAAGTTAAGTTAAGTTAGAAAGGGGGGGTTTGATTGTTCAAGGATTACAATGACAAGATCTGAAGAAAAATAACAATTAAAAGAACAATCAATTCATAAATCTATACGAGAATGGGTGGATTCAATCATAGACCTTTCAACAAACACCTGAAATACATTTGAATGGTTAACTTGGATCTAACCGAGATCTCTGCATCAGATCCAGAATTCATACTAGACAATCGTCCAGAATTCAATTGACAAGTGATAAACACAAATCTGTGAATCGCACCATTCATGTAAATATATGTCAATTTAAGCACCGAATTCAATTAACCTAGGCACAAATCAGTAACCTAACCTCTTCAATTACGTGATTAGTTTAGATCAATCAGTTCTAAGTTTCATCACAAATCTCAATCTTCGATTATGTGATTAATTCAGATCAATCAGCTTCTAAATTTCATCACAATACTTAATCTTAAACCAAGATCAAATCAGATCAAACATAAACAGAATCACCATTCATGCATTCAAGATCAAGAGAACAGAAGAAGAAGAGAAGAGGAATTCAAATATAAATCAAATACATTACATAACCAAGGTCTCAAGAATCCAAGCCACAATCTCTTCAAGAGTCCCGAATTGACTAGAAGTGACTTAGCTCTCCATTACAATGAAGGAGAATTATACAAGAACTTTGAAAAGCTATCTCTAACACCAAGTGTGTGTGTTCCTAGAGCTATCCACATGCTTCCTTTTATATAGGATTCGGAGTAGTAGTAGATGGGTAGATGGGATTAGTAGGTGGATGAGTAGGTGGATGAGTAGGTGGGTGAGTAGGTGAGCTACCTTGTCTCTGAAATTCTTTATTGCTGAACTCATTGATTTCGTCATTTCTGAGCCAAGTGATCTTCATGAAAGTTCTAGGAAATTGTCTAAGCTTTCCAATGGCTCTAGAAACACCCAAAAATTCGTCCTACAACCCAAGATATGACTCAATTACTACAGACTATTCAGGACTAGTTTCAGCACCTCTGTTTTGACTTTCAGACCCAATATCTCCATCAAGGAGCCCGAATCAAGTTTTGTGCTTGACATGAAAGTTGTACATATGGGTCTTAACTTTCAGATTACAAATTTTCAGCCCATTTTATATGCCCAAACTCGAATTATGTTCTGGTTACTACACACTGTTTGGGTTCCAGTCACAAATCCCGTATTCTGATTTCCATGCCCAATTAGCTCCACTAGATGTCTGAAATTGACTTTGAGCTCTTCATCAAAGTTGTAGAGCTCTTTCTTATCTTTCCTACAAGGTAAAATTCATAATTATCAGACATTTAGAACTCAAGATATGGCTAAAATACAGAAACAGTGTAAGACCCGAATAATGCTGAAAAAAATCAATTAAGTCCGATTCGAGTTCAAACTTACAAAACATAATCAAATTCAGTCAATTAAGTACATGAAGAGTGTAAATGACTAATAATGAGGGTTTATTAATGTATAAAATATATGATTATCAACTGTGTGCTACTACACGATGTTTTGGACTGTGGCTATAGACACGACGTTGGACAGTGTAATAGTTTGGTTGGGCAGCTTGAGGTACTGATAGTTATTTTTGGATCATTCTCTCTGATGTTTGTGTTTTGCTCCATGGAGTAGGAATGAGTCGGTATACATTTGTATTTATGATCTGCATCTTAATGTTTACTGTAACTTGTGATATTATGTATGATCTGTTAATTTGAGATATTGTATATGACATGATGGTATGCATTATTGTATTAAATTGTGATATCTGTTTGTATTATCATTTTCTTTATCGCCATGCTGGTAATAATGTAGATTGTCTCACCTTGTTGTATGCATTTTTTGTATTATTTTTATACTCTGTAAAGAGTTTGAGGAAGAGGAAGAGGAACAGCCTATTGATATCTAGTACCTGGAGGAATAGCAACCGAGTGATTAGTTTGAAGAAGGTGAGCCATTAGATCACCCATATCATTTGGACTGATTTTGTGGTGATGACATTGCCAGATTTCTTTGGTTTTGTGAGACTCGATTTTCATGGAGGTTCGGCGGTCTGGCGACTACGTGAAGATAGAGGATTGGTAGTCTATGTGGGGCGTCTGACTGTGACCCTACGTAGAGAGTTTGATGGAGCACCTATTTTTACTACTACTTTGTATTTACATCTTGAGATGCCACTGACTCTTAGGCATTATTGGGGAGGAATTTTTCATGCACCTAGTGAGATCAGTAGCGTATCGACAGCATGGACTCCTATCCGTAGAGCAGCGAGACATCTTGGATTTCTATCATCCGATGATCCATCTAAGAGTGATCCTTCGGAGGGTTAGAAATCTTTGATGTGCACTTAAGCATGTTTGTATATTAGTATGGTATCAAAATTTTTACCACTTTGTTAAATATTTGTAGTTGTAAATTATTTGTATACTTAAGACAAAATTATATGTACATTATGGTGTGTAACAATAATTTGTTTTACTTTACGTTTCGTTTTATATTATTTAATGATATCCAGTGCAAAAAGAAAAATTTTACAACTCATATTATTTATGTACTAAATATTTTATAACTTGGGTAAGATTTTATTTTATTGCAATAAAAATGTGACATCCCCACAAGGGTGTTACACCTTCTTTCCAAGGAAAGAATGACCCTAAAACCTACTTAGAATAGGAAACCAAGGTAGAACAAATTTTTTCTTATCACTATTACAATGAAGAAAGGAAGGTGAAGGTGGCTGCCCTAGAATTTTCTGACTATGCCCTAATTTGGTGGAACCAAGTACAAAAAGAGAGGGAAAGGAATAGGGAATACCCCGTAGATACTTGGGAAGAGATGAAAAGTTTGATGAGGAGGAGGTTTGTCCCTTCATGGTACCATAGGGAATTACACAATAAACTCCAAAGACTTACCCAAGGAAGTAGGAGTGTGGATGAGTACTACAAGGAGATGGAGGTGGCCATGATAAGGGCCAATGTCATTGAAGATAGGGAGGCTACCATGTCACGTTTCCTTCATGGTTTAAACCGTGAGATAGGAGACATTGTGGAGTTGCACAACTATGAAGAGCTTGATGAGTTAGTCCACTAAGCTATAAAGGTGGAACAACAACTCAAAAGAAAGGGTGCATGGAGGAAGCCCTCTTCTAACCTCAAACCTTTCACTTGGAAGGACAAGGAACCAAAGGAAGACTCTTCTACACAACCCACGGGAGGTATGACTACTAAAAACTCTAATGTTTTTCCTTCCACTAATACTTCTTCCTCTTCTTCTTCTAAAAATAGGAACATCAAGTGCTTCAAATGCTTGGGGAGTGGACATATAGCCTCTCAATGCCCAAACAAAAGGGCAATGGTGATAAAGGAGGGATACCTCTCTAGTGATTCATGTCCAAATTCCCCTCCCTCAAGTGAATTTGAAGAAGAATGTGAGACTTATGCTCATGATGGTGACTTGCTAATGATAAGGAGACTCTTGGGTAGCCAAGTTGTGGCAAGGGACCAAGACCAAAGGGAAAACATCTTCCACATAAGATGTGTCATCCAAGGCAAAGTGTGCTCATTAATCATTGATGGGGAAGTTGCACCAATGTGGCAAGCACTCGCTTGGTAAGAAAACTTGACCTTAAAACTACTCTTCACCCCTGACTATACAAGCTTCAATGGCTAAGTGAGAATGGTGAGTTGATAGTGAATCAACAAGTGTTGATAAGTTTATCAATTGGTAAGTATAATGATGATGTTTTGTGTGATGTTGTTCCCATGGAGGCCAGCTATATTTTGCTTGGAAGGCCTTGGCAATTTGATAAGCATGCTATTCATGATGGTTTCACTAATAAGTACTCCTTTGTTCATAATACCTTAAAGGTAACCCTTGTACCCCTTACTCCCAAACAGGTTTGTGAAGACCAAGTGGCCTTGAAGCTAAGAAGGGAGCAAGAGAAGAAAGATGTAAAAGCAAAATCAAAGGGGGAAGCAAAGAATATGGACCAAGAACTTGTAAATGAGAAAAAAAAAGAATATTTAATTGCTAGAGAGAGTGAGATTAAGAGGGCTTGCTTTACAAAGCAAGAGATGTACATTTGCGTATACAAGGACTTGTACTTAAATTGTAACTCTAACCCTCTACCTAGTGAAGTTGATTCTCTTTTGCAAGACTTTGAAGATGTCTTTCCAAAGAGTGTCCCTCCTGGACTACCACCCTTGAGGGGGATTGAACATCAGATGGACTTCATCTCGGGAGCCTCTTTGCCCAATAGGCCCACCTACAGGACAAATCCTGAGGAAACTAAGGAAATTCATAAACAAATGGAGGATTTGATGCAAAAAGGATGAGTGAGGGAAAGTTAAAGTCCTTGTGCCGTGCCTGTCATACTTGTCCCTAAAAAAGATGACACTTAGAGAATGCGTACTGATTGTAGGGCTGTAAATAATATAACTGTAAAATATAGGCATCCCATCCCTAGGCTAGATGATTTTCTTGATGAATTGCATGGTGCATGTTACTTTTCTAAAGTGGATTTAAAAAGTGGGTACCATCAAATTAGGATAAGGGAAGGGGATGAGTGGAAGACAACCTTTAAGACTAAGCATGGATTGTATGAGTGGTTGGTGATGCCTTTTCGACTTACAAATGCGCCTAGCACCTTTATGAGGTTGATGAACCATGTGTTGAGAGAGTTTCTAGGCAAGTTTGTAGTAGTGTACTTTGATGACATCCTAATCCGTAAAATTGACAAAGAAGAATTCATACCCCCACATTGGGCCCTTTGTAACACCCCTTTGGGGATGCCACACATATAAAGAAAAATAAAATAAATAAATAAAATCTACCCAAGTTGTAAAACATTTGTTAAATAATATTACATATTGTAAGATAATTCCTGATAAACAGAATATTGTTAAATAAAATAATGCGAAAAAATAAAATAAACATCACAACATCACACATAATTTACATATGATTTACATTATAAGTGATATAAATAATTTACACCTAAAACTACCAATATTTAAACAAAAACAGTAAATAAAGCAATAAAAGAGTCAATATATACAGACATACGCAGACGCGCCCAAAAAAACATCATGCATATTTAATCCTCTGAAGGATCACTCTCAACATGAAAATGATCATCAGGAGACAAATATCCCGGATGTCTCGACTCTCGGCGGACATGAGACCGCGCAGTCGATACGAGTGTCATCTCACTAGGCTCAGTGGATATCCCACCCCAATGACGCCTAATGGATAAGGGTAACTCTAAGTGTAGAAATACTGTCGTAGTCATGATCGGCTCTCCATCAAACCGATGACGTAGAGTCACAGTCAGCCGCCCTACATATGTCACGAGTCTCGGTCTCCTCGCAGATGCCAAGCCAATGAACCTCCATGAAACTCTAGCCGTACAAACCCCAAAAATCCTGCACCGCCATCTCCCACAATCAATCCAAAGGATATGGATGATCGGATGGTTCTTGGTCGTCGAACTGATCTTCCTCTTGCTGTTCCTCTTCTTCCTCGGTATACAGAATCTCTAGAGGTTGTTCCTCTTCCTCAAACTCTTTACCATATAAACAGGTATATACAGAAAACACATACAATAAAGAGGTAAGACAATCTAAAATCACCACAAACATGACCAATAAGAAGACGACAAACAACAGATATACAGTTCATGCAATATGAAAAGCTATAACATTAATAAGTAACAGAGTAGTGTAAAGATTCAAAAAGATTTAAATATCCCAACAATATACCATCACAGATAAAATAAAACAAGAAACAAATGATACAATACAACAATAGATAAAACAAATACAGTAAACAAATAAATCAATATCAATATAATAAACAGATAAGACAAAAATAAATAGATAAGACAAAATAAATAAATAGATCCCAATAAATAAATATAAGACACACCCTACTCCATGGAGCTAAAAAAACACACAAGTGTCAGAGAGAAAGACCCGCCAAATCTATTAGTACCACGGCTGCCCAACCAAACTATTGCGCTATCTCACGTCGCGTCTATAGCCCCACGACACAAGAATCCATCATCCAGGCGTGGTGTAGTTCACGGTCTCACGTTGTGGCACTATAGGCAATGTACTATTAGATTTCACAAAATCTCGATTAAATATAGTGCGTGTCGAGTCCATTAGTGTGCTATCGGTTTACCACGGCCCAGCGGAGCTACCAACTGTCCACATATGGGATACCGTACACTAACGTCTCCAAGTCCACTAGAACAATGAACCACACTACGTTTATCGCATCGACAACACGATGTGATTCGTCTCGTCAACCAATCCACCAAAAATTTGGCATAAACTCAATACATAATTCCAAAAATATGAAATTATGAAAATGCCCTCAAGATAATAATATGCCCTCAATGGCAGAAAAATAGAAAGCCCATACGGGTTCACATTTTCCTGACAGCAAAAAATCCTCAAAAGCCTGTACGAGTTCACATTTTCCCGACAGCATAAAATAAATACATCAACGGTCAATCGCGTAGAAATTTTATCGCGTTTTCACAATTCCGTCATTTTTACAAACGTTTATAAATCGCGTAAATATATTTTTCTGTTTTTAAAATCGCGTAAATTTTTAATACGTTTTCTCAATCGCGTAGGATTTTTAAATCATTTTCTTGTCCAAATCCCTTAAAATTCACTGTTTAAATAAACAGAAATAATAATTAATACGTTTAAACTACGTATAATATTTTCCATACCGTATACTGTCTTTTGGACATCTTTTCTATCTTATTTGTCCGTTTTACTAAAAATTGACAAGTATTTTTGTTTAGAAAATTAATAATAATGGTTTCCTAATTTTTTCATAAAAACTCTGTTTATTTAAATAAATCGATAATTTAATCTTTTAAAAACTCCTAACATGCTTCAAAATATAGTATGAGCCATATGTTAGAAATTCTTAAAGATTACTTGTATTTCCTTTATAACAATAAAATCATTAATTTTAATTCCTTAAATTAATTCTAATCTATTGATTTTCTTAAAAACTCTTTTTAGAAAAAAATTCTTGTTAACATATAATGCCTTCTTTATACTTGAAAATGGTTTGGAATTGATTTTAGAAATCAAGAATATCTAGTTTGGCATGTTGGCGAATTTCCTAAATCTTTTGAAATTGATTTCTAAATTATTTCTCATCTTCTAAATATATGTCAAACTTATTGTATTGTCTAAATTCATTTAACCATTGTTTTAGAAAATGGTTTTTGAAATCAACACATTCATTTTAGGCATGTTGGCCGAAAAATACTAAGTCTTACCATTTGATTTCTAAATTCATTTTCTTTGATCTAATCAACTTGAAACCTTCTTAATTCTCCTAGGTTAATTAAATTACCTTTTAAGAAAATTAAGAGAACATTTTGGTTCTCCATTTTGTTACAAACCGTGGGCATTATGGAGTGTTCTTTGGAACACACATGCATTTCCTTGACATGTTATTCACATCCTATACATTATCATGCCATTCTATACTTTATCATGCAATTCTAACACATGCAATATTATCAAAGCTTATAGACATGCAACTTAAAGCTTGTAGACATGCAATTTATTACAAACAACAAATAGGAAAGCTACTAACAAATACACAACCACATCAACTAAGCTACTAACAAGCACACACATGAATCCTTATGGATTCTACAACCACAAAATCAACTCCATCTTCTTACCACCATCCATAGGTGATAAGATTTGTCTTCCTCTTACCTTAAATGAAGACAAAAGGTTTCTTTCACTCCTCCTAGAGCTTCGGTTTTCCTCCTCCAAAAACCTAGCAAGCTTAAACAAAAACTATAAATTACTAAACATTAAAAGATAGCTTAAACCATGGATAAATCATGGCTTAGAACTTTGAAAAAGAGTTTAGAAAAGAAAAACAAGAGATTTCACCTCCTTGGTCAAATCTTCCAAGTAGGTTTTCAAGCTTCAAATGAAGGATTTTGCAAGAACTCTCAACTAGAGATGTTCTTAGGGTTGTGTTTAGGTTTAGAAAACTTGGTTAAAAGAAATTTAGAGTGATTGGATGGTAGGGTTATAGGTTTGGCCGAATAGAGCTCTAGGAAAGCTTCAATGGAGTTTTGAAATTTTGGAAGAGAGAGAAGAGAGAAAAATGCATGAAAGATGAAGTGATCTTTTGGTCTTCCAACCTCACTTGGCCGTAGCCTTCATTGCATGCAAGGTGTGCATTTGCTTGGCTTCATCCAAGCCCTTGGATGCATCAAAGGTCAAGATTAAGCCTTGATTAGCAAGCTTGTTTCCTATTGGTTGCTCCTAACCTAGTCATTACCCTTAGTCACCATGCTTAGTCACTAATTAACCTAGTCATCTAGCTTAGTCACTATGTTCAAGAATGTTCCTTCACTAATGATGATTAATTAAGCTACTAAGTTAACTGTTTAGCTAAACGTGGGTCCCGCAAAAACATTTTCGGGTCCACTTGTCACTAAATTATATTGACTAATAAAATAATATTATAATAATACAAAATTATTTTATTTGACAATTAAATCCTAAAAATTAAAAGATTAATTTTAGGCTCATTCAAATTGGGTTTAGTAAGATCCCCGCCTCGAATAATTAAAAATAGATTTTACCGGTCCGGAAAAATATTATTTTCTGCCCGTAGCAAATCACACAAAAAGTCCATATAAAATCACAGACAAGTAATATTGGACACTAAATCAAGTAGAAAACAATTAAAAACAAAGAAAAAGTACAAACAAAGACGTTCGGGACGTAATGGTCATTTTCCCATTTTTTCCCACAACGTAGCTAATCATCCAAAAAGTTCAAATAAAAGTACGTATAATATTAATTGTCTCGTATATCTTCCGAGAAAAATTAAAACAAGAGGCTGGAAAAACTTTTATTTTACCGTCTCGAAACAAATTACGTAAAAAGACCAAATAAAATTTGAGCACATAAACGTATTTGTATTTCATGCGAAAATCGAGAAACAAGAAAATAGGGACACAACGGTCATTCACACGAAAGCTTGAAAAACAAAGAAACAAGACATTCGATACATTTTCTAAAAATTGGGGTGTTACAATTCTCCCAACAAATAAAAATTTCGTCCTCGAAATTATTTGTTCCTCAAAACAAATGAGGATACTTGATCCTTCATTTTATCTTCCGGCTCCCGGTAGCTTCACCCGTCACATCATTCCATATGACCTTCACTAGCTCGATCATTTTCTCTCGAAGTTGCTTTACCTTTACTCGTCCTCAATCGACAGGTAAAGTTTCATAAGTCAAATTCTCCTTCACCGCACTTCATCCGGGCATTTGTATAACATGCGTCGGATCTGGTATATACTTTCGTAATCGAGACACATGAAACACGTCATGCGATTCGACAGAAACGGCGGCATAGCGATCGATACGCTACAGGACCTATACGTCGGATAATCTGATACGGTCCAATGAACTTAGGAGTAAGTTTCTTAGACTTAATAACTCTTCCGACACCAGTCGTAAGAGTAACTCTTAGAAACACATGCTCACCCTCCTCAAATTCAAGAGGTCATCTTCGTTTATCCGCATAACTTTTCTGTCTGCTTTGCGTCGTCTTCATCTTCTCTTGTATCATCTTTACCTTTTCTGTAGTCTGTTGTACAAGATCTGGTCCAACAGTCATGCTTTCCCCATCCTGATACCAACATAACGGAGTTCGACATCGTCTTCCGTACAATGCCTCATAGGGTGCCATCCCTATACTTGAGTGAAAGCTATTGTTGTAGGTGAATTCTATCAAAGATAAAAATTCATCCCAACTTCCTCGTTGTTCTAAAACACAAGCACGCAACAGATCTTCCAAAGACTGTATAGTTCTTTCTGTCTGACCATCTGTCTGCGGATGATACGCTGAACTCAGTGGTAACTTAGTTCCCATAGCTTCTTGCAGACTCCGCCAAAACCTTGACGTAAATCTCGGATCTCGATCAGAAACTATACAAGTCGGTACACCATGTAATCTGACAATCTCATTGATGTACAACTGGGTTAATCTTTCCAATGAATACTTAATATTAATTGGCAAGAAATGAGCCGATTTCGTAAGCCTATCGACTATAACCCATATCGAATCATGACCTTTCCTCGTCTTTGGCAAACCAGTAACGAAATCCATCGATATACTATCCCATTTCCATTCTGGAATAGATAACGGTTGTAACATTCCAGCTGGTCTTTGATGTTCCACTTTCACCTTTTGACAGACTAGACAAGTTGACACGCACCTAATAACATCACTCTTCAATCCATGCCACCAGAATAACTTCTTCAAGTCTTGGTACATCTTTGTTATGCCTGGATGCATACTCAATAGACTAGTATGGGCATGTTCCACAATATATCGCCTCAGCTCCCGGTCACGAGGAACACAGACTCTACCCCGAAACCTTAGAATTCCATCAGTTCCTTCTTTGAACTCTATTGTCTCGTCTTGCTTTATTTGTTCTCTTATTCCTTGCAAAAATTCATCGGCATTCTGTTTTTCCCTTATGTCTTCCATTAGCTCGCTTGAGATAGTAACCATGTTAATACAGATCTTGCCCGGTTTCAACTCAACAAATGACCACACATCTCTAAACTGTTCAATGAGTTCCTTTTCCTTGATCATCAGAGCAGAAGCACTGATAATCTTTCTACTTAAGGCGTCAGCCACGACATTCGCCTTGCCAGGGTGGTACAACAGTTGAAAATCATAATCTTTCAGGAATTCTAACCATCTCCGCTGTCTCATGTTCAGCTCCTTCTGATCATACAAGTATTTCAAGCTCTTGTGATCACTGAAGATGTTGAACGTTACTCCATAGAGAAAATGTCTCCATATCTTTAGAGCAAAAACCACAGCGGCCAATTCCAAATCGTGCGTTGGATAATTCCTCTCATGAACCTTCAATTGTCGAGAAGCATATGCCACAACGTTCCGATCTTGCATCAATACGCACCCTAGCCCTTGATAAGAAGCGTCGCAATACACATCAAAAGATTTTGTCGAATCTAGTAGGATCAACACCGGTGCAGTTGTTAATCTCTTCTTCAACTCTTGAAAACTGGCTTCACGTTCTTCTGTCCATTCAAAAGCTTGACTTTTCCTCGTAAGTTGTGTAAGTGGTCCAGCAATCTTGGAAAAACCCTCGATAAACCTCCGGTAATATCCAGCAAGTCCAACAAAACTTCGAACTTCTGTTACTGTCTTAGGTCTTTCCCACTGTAAAACAGTCTCCACTTTAGATGGGTCCACCGCAATACCTTCTTTAGAAATTACATGACCTAGAAATTGGACTTCTTTCAACCAGAACTCACACTTAGCCAATTTCGCATACAGCTGCTTCTCCCTCAAAATCCGAAGAACAACACCAAGATGTTCAGCATGCTCTTCCTCCGATTGAGAATAGATCAGAATGTCATCGATAAAGACAACAACAAATCTGTCTAAATAAAGATGAAAAATCCTGTTCATATAATCCATAAATATGGCAGGAGCATTCGTTACCCCGAATGGCATTACCTGATACTCATAATGTCCATAACGAGTTCGAAAAGCAGTTTTCGGTATATCTTCTCCCTTGACACGAATTTGGTGATAACCAGACCTCAGATCTATCTTGGAAAATATCACAGCTCCTCTCAACTGATCCATCAAGTCGTCAATTCTTGGAAGCGGATATTTATTCTTGATAGTCACCTTGTTCAGCTGACGATAATCCACACAAAGCCGAGAAGTTCCGTCCTTCTTCTTGACCAAAAGCACTGGCGCACCCCATGGTGAAACACTAGGTCGCACAAACTCTTTCTCCAACAACTCCACCAATTGCTTCATCAGCTCCTCCAATTCCACTGGCGACATACGATACGGTGCAATTGAGATAGGACCTGTTCCTGGTACTAAATCAATTGAAAACTCGACCTCCCTCTCAGGTGGTAAACCAGGTACGTCATCAGGAAAAACATTAGGAAACTCGTTGACAACAGGAATAGTATTCACATCCTTCTCATTATTAACTTCTAGAGAAGACAATACCATATATCCCTGCGCTCCATCTCTTAACAAAGACTTGACCTTAACAGCAGTTAAGAACACAGACTTTTCTTCCTTAGGAAAAACTATGGTTTTACTTGCACAGTCTATAAGGATATGGTTAGAACATAACCAGTCCATCCCTAAAATTACATCTATCTCAACAAGAGGTAAACAAATCAAGTTTACCATAAACAAACGACCCTTCACAACAATAGGACAATCCAAACAGATCTTAGATGTAACAACAGGTTTAGCAGTTGGCGTAGATGCACTCAATTTAACATTCAGAGAAGACACATGCAACTTCAATCTTTCCACACAATCATAGGAAATAAATGAGTGTGTAGCACCAGAATCATACAATACAGTCAGAAGATTACCTCCAATGTCTCCTTCTCCCTGAATAAGATCATCAGACTTAGAAATCTCAGATCCCATCATTGTATATACTCGTCCTCCTGACCTTGGTTGAGTACTTCCAGATTTTTGCTGATTAGCTCTAACATACCGAACAACAGGTTTCTTCTCTGGTCGAGTACAATCTTTCGACATATGCCCAGGTTGTCCACAGTTAAAACAGACTGTCCCCTTGATTGTACAATCTGGAGATATATGGCCCTTCTTACCGCCTTAAAACACGTTGGCGTAAACACCACCTTTTGCCCCGCTCCACTACCGCGTACACTTCCTCCAACTGGCGGTCGCTGAGATTGATTTCCTTGTGGTCTAGAGTACGGCTTGCGTTGAAACCGATTCGTATTGCTACCTCCACCTCTTTGAAACCTTGCCGGTCCAAAGTTACGATTCCTCTGATCTCTCGACGGCTCAAGCTCCTCAAGTCGCGCACATGCATCTACCAAAGCATGAAACTGAGTCATTCCCAAGGATACCACTCCTCGTTTCAGTTCCACTCTTAACCCTGATTCAAACTTCCTACATCTCCACACATCATCTTGCCGTGTCTGAGCATAATCTGAGAATTGAGACAAATTCTCAAATTTTGTGGCATACTCATTCACCGTCATATTTCCCTGTCGCAAACCAAGAAATTCCATCTCTTTGGCATGCCTAGCACTCGCAGGAAAATACTTATCCAAAAAAGCATTAGAAAACACTTCCCATGTGATCTCAGTCCCTTCAGCTTGCAATACTCGGCGGGTTCCTTTCCACCAAAGTTCTCCATCACCCCTTAGCATAAAAACAGCATAAGTTACCTTCTTATCATCCACGCATCTCATTCCTTCAAAGATCCTCTCCAAATCTTGCATCCACTGACTTGCTTTCTTCGGATCCACCTCGCCTCTAAACTGTGGCGGATTATGACGCCTAAACTCAGCCAAATTTAGGGCATCGGCGGTAGCATCTTCTTTGTTGAGTCGCTTTCGAGATTTTCTTCGAGTAATCACTTCACCATTTGTCGCATAGCCTCGGCCGGCCGCAATCATAGGGTCCACATCACGATTCATGTTCGTACGTCCTCTACCTCGTCCCGGACATCTTTTTTCTTCAAACAAAACAAAACAAAATTAGATACATCCTTTTAGATACTTAGAAAGGATATAAATCACAGAGAAAGCACACAACACAAACAAAAATAGACCCAACCACAACCCCAAAAGACTCTAACTTGGGCTCGATACCAACTAATGTAACACCCCTTTGGGGATGCCACACATATAAAGAAAAATAAAATAAATAAATAAAATCTACCCAAGTTGTAAAACATTTGTTAAATAATATTACATATTGTAAGATAATTCACGATAAACGTAATATTGTTAAATAAAATAATGCGAAAAAATAAAATAAACATCACAACATCACACATAATTTACATATGATTTACATTATAAGTGATATAAATAATTTACACCTAAAACTACCAATATTTAAACAAAAACAGTAAATAAAGCAATAAAAGAGTCAATATATACAGACATACGCAGACGCGCCCAAAAAAAAATATCATGCATATTTAATCCTCTGAAGGATCACTCTCAACATGAAAATGATCATCAGGAGACAAATATCCCGGATGTCTCGACTCTCGGCGGACATGAGACCGCGCAGTCGATACGAGTGTCATCTCACTAGGCTCAGTGGATATCCCACCCCAATGACGCCTAATGGATAAGGGTAACTCTAAGTGTAGAAATACTGTCGTAGTCATGATCGGCTCTCCATCAAACCGATAACGTAGAGTCACAGTCAGCCGTCCTACATATGTCACAGAGTCTCGGTCTCCTCGCAGATGCCAAGCCAATGAACCTCTATGAAACTCTAGTTGTACAAACCCCAAAAATCCTAGCACTGCCATAGCATGTGGTGTCCCGGGGCAGATGAGGGCGGGGAGTGGACGCCGGTGCGAATTGAAGCATGTACAATGGGCGGCTCCTGGCATGCTTCTAGGCAAAGGGTCCCATGAATGAACTGAATACGCATCGGAATGAGAGGGATTCGAGAGGCGTGCGGTATGGGACCGCATAGTTGAGGATGGCTTAAAGGAATTGATTAGGCGTAACCATATCAACAAGTTGCAACTTCTTTTCGGGAGCCTAGAACATAAGAACTCCATTGTTAAGCGTGCTTGACCTGGAGCAATTATGGGATGGGTGACCTCCTGGGAAGTTTCCTAGGATGCGTGTGAGTGAGGACAAAATACGCTGAAAAGACTTGTGTTGGTTTGTGGAGACACTCGTCAATCCTGCAGGCAGTCCCGGGATGTTACAAATGGTATCAGAGACGGGACCTCTCCCAGTACGGTGTGGTTCGGGGACGAACCAGGCGGAAGCTGGTGGGCATGTGGTGTCCCGGGGCAGATGAGGGCGGGGAGTGGACGTCGGTGCGAGTGAAGCATGTACAATGGGCGGCTCTGGCATGCTTCTAGGCGAAGGGTCCCATGAATGAACCGAATACGCATCGGAATGAGAGGGATTCAGAGATTGTGCAGGTAGAGGCTTGCATAGTTGAGGATGGCTTAAAGGAATTGATTAGGCGTAACCATATCAACAAGTTGCAACTTCTTTTCGGGAGCCTAGAACATAAGAACTCCATTGTTAAGCGTGCTTGACCTGGAGCAATTATGGGATGGGTGACCTCCTGGGAAGTTTCCTAGGATGCGTGTGAGTGAGGACAAAATACGCTGAAAAGACCTGTGTTGGTTTGTGGAGACACTCGTCAATCCTGCAGGCAGTCCCGGGATGTTACACCCTTCATCAACTTGGATCATTTGGACAATCTTGAGTACTTCTTCTTTTGGAATGGGCTTGAGTAAGAGAAAGTGGTTGACTTCTTTGCCCAAATCCTCCTTAGCCTTCTTAGCTCTTGACCTTTTCATTGGGCCTCCAAGTCCTCGTAGTGCATCTTTAGGCATTGGGCTCGTTGGGCTACCACTTGAGCTTCCTTGGTCTCCATCATGAGTTCAAAAGATTTAGAAAAATTAGGCAATGCAAGTATGGGAGCATGAGTGAGCCTATCTTTGAGTGTGTTGAAACTTGTCTCTTGATCCTCCCCCCACCTAAAACTCACATTTTTCTTAACAACTTCATTTAAAGGGGCGGTTATGGTGCTGAAATCTTTTACAAACCTTCTATAAAAGCTAGCTAACCCATGAAAGCTTCTTACCTCACTCACAGACTTAAGGGTAGGCCACTCCCTAATGGCTTTTATCTTTTCTTCATCTACTTGCACTCCCTTAGCACTCACAACAAAGCCTAGGAACACTACATGGTCAGTGCAAAAGACACACTTCTCTAAATTAGCATACAACTTTTCTTTTCTAAGCACACTCATCACAACCCTAAGGTGTTCTAGGTGCTCTTCTAACATTATGCTATAGATTAGGATGTCATCAAAGTACACTACTACAAACTTGCCTAGAAACTCTCTCAACATGATCCAAGTTGGATGCTTATTATTTTTACGGATCGTCCTTGAGTTGATTTCGTATTTTAAAGAATTAAACGATGAAGAGTGAATAGTAATGTGAACAGTGCCATAAACAATGTTGTGAACAGTGCCGTGAACAGTACCATGAATAGTAAAAAAATAGAAAAAAGATGGAAAAAGACAAGGAATGGAAGGAAGAAGATGCCACACTCTTGGAGAGTGATAAGTCAAGCGAAGATTCGCCACAAAGGTAAGGAAACCTTTGATAAGAATCAAGATGGGTCTTCCAAGAACCCCAAGGTGTGTTTGGGAGTTGGGATTTTGAAGGGTTTTGGAGGGAAAGAGAAGGGAAGATTTATTCTTTATTTTGAGTAAACATTCTTTATATTTGAATTTTTTAAAAAATTAAAGAATAAAATAAAATATGATCATATAATCTTTCAATAATCATTTATTTATTTTTATAAATATTTTATAATTCTCTTAATTTAGAAATAAAAAATAAGACATTCCTTTCCTTTCCCTCCAAAACCCTTCATCCAAACAAACAATTCAAAAGAGAACTAAGCTCTCAAAACTCACAAAGGAGTGCAATAATATTCTCAAATTCAAAAGTGTCAAATGTAGTAAACACAAGCCTATTTATAGGCATTAGGTATGCGGCTAGGTCTAGCTAAAGGAGGCAGAAAGCTAGCGCATTTTTTAATCCTAACCCTAGCGCAAATGTGACCCAGGCCCAATTAGAAGTCAACACCTATCCCTAGCTCTGCTATGCACAAATTAAGCCTAAACAATAAGCCTTTATTACAAAATTATTTCAAAAAAAGAAAATAAGAATCAAAACTGAGAAAATTAAAAGGTTCAAATACATAATTAAATAAAATTGACCAAGAAGAAATCATGCCCCCATATTGGGCCCTTCATCAACTTGGATCATTTGGACAATCTTGAGTGCTCCTTCTTCTAGAATGGGTTTGAGTGAGAGAAAATGGTTGACTTTTTTGTCCAAATCCTCCTTAGCCTTCTTAGCTCTTGACCTTGTCATTGGGCCTCCAAGTCCTAGCAGTGCATCTTTGGGCATTGGGCCCGTTGGGCTGCCACTTGAGCTTCCTTGGTCTCCATCATACCCTCCCCCTTTAAAAGAATTCGTCCTCAAATTTGATCCTTCATCACCTACATCAAAAGGACTTAAGTCATCCACATTAAATGTTGCACTAACCCCATACTCACCTGGTAGGTCAAGTTTGTAGGCATTGTCATTGATTCTTTTTATGATTTGGAAAGGTCCATCTCTTCTAGGTAAGAGCTTAGATTTCCTTTGCAAAGGAAACCTTTCTTTTCGTATATGCACCCACACCCAATCTCCTGGTTCAAAAATAACTTGCCTCCTTCCCTTGTTTGCTTGCCTAGCATATTGCTCCATCTTCCTTTCAATTTGAGTCTTGACTTGTTCATGGAGCTTCCTCACATATTTAGCTTTTGCCTGTCCATCCCTATGAATTAAAGAAGAAACATTAGGTAGAGGTAGTAAATCAAGAGGGGTGAGGGGATTAAAACCATATATAATCTCAAAAGAAGAAAAGCTAGTAGTAGCATGCATAGCCCTATTATAAGCAAATTCAACAAGAGGTAAGCATTCTTCCTAGGTTTTGATGTTCCTCTTGATGATTAATCGCAGCAAGGTCAATAGGGTCTTATTCACTACCTCAGTTTGCCCATCGATTTGTGGGTGGCAAGTGGTAGAGAAGAGTAGCTTAGTTCCAAGCTTGTTCGAAAGGGTCCTCCAAAAATGGCTTAGGAACTTTGAATCCCTATCTGAGACTATGCTTTTGGGCATTCCATGAAGTCTCGCTACTTCTTTGAAGAACAAGTCCGCCACATGAATGGCATCATCCACCTTATGGCAAGGAATGAAGTGGGCCATCTTGGAGAATCTATCCACCACCACAAAAATGGAGTCTCTTCCTTTTTTTGAGTGGGGCAAACCTAGCATAAAGTCCATAGACAAGTTAGTCCAAGGGGAATTAGGAATAGGTAGGGGGTATAGAGTCTATGAGGCATTACCTTTGATTTGGCTCTTTTACAAACAATGCACCTATCATATAGTTTATGCACATCATGCTTCATGCTAGGCCAATAAAAATGCTTATGCAACACATCTAAAGTCTTTTGGATCCTAAAGTGACCCATTAATCCCCCTTCATGAGCTTCCCTAAGCAATAATTCACGCAAAGAGCTCTTAGGCACACACAAACATTTTTCTTTGAATAAATACCCATCTTGCCTAAAGAACCCCCTATGCACCCCTTTTTCACATGCAACATACATCTTAGAGAAATCATCATCATGCACATACAACTCCTTTATGTGTTCAAAACCAAGCATTTTTGTTTCAAGAGTAGCTAATAAGGTATACCTCCTGGAAAGCACATCAGCCACTATGTTTACCTTTCCTTGCTTGTGTTTGATCACATAGGGAAATTGTTCAAGGTATTCCACCCACTTAGCATGCCTCTTATTAAGCTTACCTTGCCCTTTTAAATATTTTAGTGACTGATAATCACTGTGAATTACAAACTCTTTTGGCAAAAGGTAGTGCTGCCAAGTGTGCAAAGCCTTTATGAGTGCATACAATTCTTTATCATAGGTGAAATAATTTAAAATAGCTCCATGCAATTTCTCACTAAAGTATGCAATGGGGTGACCCTCTTGTAATAAAACAGCCCCAATCCCAACATTTGATGCATCACACTTAAAGATAGGCTCACTCATGCACCCATACTTGCATTGCCTAATTTTTCTAAATCTTTTGAACGCATGATGGAGACTAAGGAAGCTCAAGTGGCAGCCCAACAGGCCCAATGCCCAAAGATGCATTGCGAGGACTTGGAGGCCCAATGACAAGGTCAAGAGCTAAGAAGGCTAATGAGGATTTGGACAAAGAAGTCAACCACTTTCTCTTACTCAAGCCCATTCCAGAAGAAGGAGCACTCAAGATTGTCCAAATGATCTAAGTTGATGAAGGGCCCAATGTGGGGGCATGAATTCTTCTTAGTCAATTTTATTTAATTATGTATTTGAACTTTTTAATTTTCTCATTTTTTTCTTATTTTCTTTTTTTGGGATAATTTTGTAATAAGGGCTTATTGTTTGGGCTTAATTTATGCATAGCAGAGCTAGGGATAGGTGCTGCCTTCTAATTAGGCCTGGGCCACATTTGCGCTAGGGTTAGGATTAAAAAATGCGCTAGCTTGCTGCCTCCTTTAGCTAAACCTAGCCGCATACCTAATGCCTATAAATAGGCTTGTGTTTACTGCATTTGACACTTTTGAATTTGAGAATATTATTGCACTCCTTTGTGAGTTTTGAGAGCTTAGTTCTCTTGGGGTTCTTGGAAGACCCATCTTGGTTCTTATCAAAGGTTTCCTTACCTTTGTGGCGAATCTTCGCTTGACTTATCACTCTCCAAGAGTGTGGCGTCTTCTTCCTTCCATTTCTTGTCTTTTTTCATCTTTTTTCCATTTTTTACTATTTATAGTACTGTTCACAGCACTGTTCACATTACTATTCATCCTTCATCGTTTAATTCTTTAAAACACGAAATCAACTCAAGGACGATCCGTAAAATCAATATGCATCCAACTTAGATCATATCACAATTCCGGTTAGATCTATGTTAATTTGATCTCCGAATTCAATTAACCCAGGCACAAATCAGTAACCTAACCTTTGTAATTTTGTGATTAATTCAAATAAATAAATCCTAAATCCCATCATAATTCTCAATCTTAAATCAAGACCCTAATAGATCAAACATAAATAGAATCACCATTCATGCATTCAAGATCAAGAAGAAGAAGAAGAAAAGGAATCCAAATGTAATTCGAACACAAAAATAGAACCAAGATCTAAAGAATTCAAACCACAATTTCTTCAAGAATCTCTGAATTGATTATAAAACTTTAGTTCTCCATAGTTATCACCATGAAGGAGCTTGAGGAAGAAGGAAGAAGAAGACAGAAAGATCTAGAGAGAAGTTGAGAAGTGTAAAATGAGAGCTAATTCTCGGGTTTCTATTGTTACCCCCTATAACTACCTCCTAATTTGGCCTTACATGATTAGAAACCTATTAGTTACAAAGTTGGGTCCATTAGGAATCATTGGGCCCAAATCTTATGTCAATTAGAGGCCTACAACTCAAGTTGTGCCCATTTAAGTGACATAAACTCATCAACAACTCGTCTCTATTTTCCAGCTTCAATTGTATGCCCAAAACGACGTAATTTGGCTTAGGAGTTTTATAAGAGTTGTTGCTTTGGATCTTAGCTTTCATTTGCCACTGGTTTCAGGCCCATATCACATCCACAGCCTAAGTTATGCCCAAATTAGTGCACACTGCTCAGGTTCCAATGACAAAACCCGTATTCTGACTTCTAGGCCCAATTAGCTCCACTAAATGTCCGATTTAGCCCTGGAGCTCTGCATGAAAGTTGTAGAGGTCTCTCTCAAATTTCCTACAAGGTAAGATACATAATTTTTAAACATCTAGAACACAATATATAGCCGAAATATAGAAACAATGCAAAATCTCAATAATGTTGGAAAAGATCTATTAAGCTCAATTTGAGCCCAAACTTACATAACATGACCAAGCTCAATCAATTAAGTACATAGAGAGTGTAAATGACTAAAATGAGGATTTATTAATGTATAAAATATGTGATTATCAAATTCTCACACACTTAGCTTTTTATACTCTTGGGCAAAACACAAAACCAAAACTAGGGAACAAGGAAAAACAACACAAACTAAAAAGCTAAAAACTCTAAAAGACTTAATTTCTAAGATATCCAAGAATGCAAAAGTCTACAAGCAAGAAGACTAAGAAAAGATTCAAGGGATCAAAACATTCATGAGGTAACAATTCTTCACATATCAAACCAACAAGCAAGGTAGCTTCAAATTGAAAAGCATGAGTCAAGATTGATAGATCTTCACAAGATACACTATTTGTAACACCCTCCTTCGGGTGCCACATTTTCTGACTCAACACAAGAAGACTGAATTAAATTATAAAAGATTTGATTATTTAAAATACAGGTTAAAACTTCTTTCTTGCTGAAAATATAAATTTACCAAAGTTGTAGGTAATATTTAAAAACATATTGAATTGATTAAGACTCACATAACAGACACCACATAATATTTAACAAATATTCAGTAAACATAAAACTTACAGACTCAAAAGAAACAGTAGCAAACCCCATGACGGGTCCTACTTAATAGCACGATAATAACACTAACGAGAAAACTCAACATACTTATTTCGTTCCGCATCCATCTCAATGTGCCAGATATCTATTCCTCCGCGAAACTGCACACTGTCGAAACTGGGAAGATCACTCCTCGATGCTATCTCCGAACTCAGAATATTGCCTCTAGTCAAGTCTAAAAAGCTCGCTTCATCTACTATACAAATTTTAACAATACAAACACAACAAAATAGTACAGCAAAGAGGTGAGATCCCCTTCATCGATACTAGTATGGTAGCAAAGAATGATACGAATGATAAAGTCATTCCATACATACAAATATCACAATTATATTCATGTTATCAATTCATAAACAATTCCAGTAAACATATATCACAGTAAAATAAACAGTAACAGTTTTTTCATAACAAATATCATTTATATATATAAAATGATTATGTCACACTGTATGAACATTGACCATGCTACAACAATATATATACTGACCATATGTATGCATACTGAACCAATTCCTACTCCATGGAGCTAATCACAATTTCATAGATGAATGGCCCAGAAGATTTGTCAGCCTTAATGACAGTCTACGCCAAGCGCAAAAAAAGATAGTGTTGTCGGGCGCGTAATGCATTGCAACAGTTCATCATGGCCAGAGGTGTATAAGATGAACAATTATCACTATGAATCACCGTGCCTTACGGTCCCCTAAGATCCATCATAGATCTTACTATTCGATTCTCATTCACTCCTAGACAACAAAAGTCATAATAGCCACCGGCTATATACTGTTCAATGCATGATAACTTAATGTATAACTCAATTTCATCGTTAGACTGTTCCCAAATGAGATTAGAACAACCACTCATACAATTGTCTAATATCATAAGATCAATGATATTATATAACTGCCCATACAATTATATAATATCACTGATACATCCGGGTCCAATACATCAGCCTTATAATCACTTTACTGCATTTCTCATTTACGTAATACTTTTATCGTGTTTTCACAATCGCGTAACATTTTTGTTACGTTTTCAGATCGTGTAACCATTTTCTGATGTTTTCTCAATCGCGTAGCGATTTTTCAATGTTTTTGGAAATCGCATAGCTTAAAAATCACATTTTTAAGTCACATAAAGTATTTTTCATCATTTTTGAACTATGTAAAATATTTCTCAATATTCTAAACATCATTTTGGACTTTCCAAAAATTAATACAATTTCTAACTTCATTTTTCACGTTTTTTCACTTAAAAAATCCTTTTCGTAAATTTTTTACTATCTATCACAAAATTACTTTTTCATTGATTTAAATCAATTGTTCTAGCTTAAAATTTTCTAACGCGCTTCAAAACGCAATTGGTGAGCTATACGTTAGTAAACTCCAAGTCACCAATTTATTTATCATTTATAAACTAAATCCACTAATTTAATTAATTCCAAAAATAATCTTTCTCTTACTTTTATATCTCAAATATTTAGAAATACTTTTTGTTCTAATCTACTAATTCTTGGCATATTGGCCACAAATCATTTTGCTCTTCAAAAATCAATCATTTAATCACTTCCTATTTCATTTTTAATTTTAAAAAACCTTTAATCCAATTTTCTTAATTTCTAAATCATCTGATCCATGATTAGTAAAATAACTTAGAATCTTTTGTTCCCAAAAATGATTTTTGAGGCCGTGTGCCTCCATGGTTCTTTGGAACTAACATACTTTCCTTTTTCATGTAAATCACATCTTATTACATACACAAATCATCATGCATCATAAACATATACTTAAGCATATTATCAAAGCAATAAGCATACCAATTACCAAACAATCATAAATATAGAAAGCCTTAAGCAAATAAGTAAATAAATCCTTATGAATTTTTCACCACACACAAATCCACTTCTCACCACCAACACATGGTTGATGAGGTTAATCTCTCTCTTACTTTAGATGTAGTCCCTTGTTCTTTACTTTGCTCCTTGATTCAAGCTTTTTCCACTAATTGATTCTTGAAACAACAAAATAAACACACAATATTAACATCTAAGGCTTCTTTAAGACAACCATGGATTCAAATCATGGTTTAAAACTTTAAACAGATAGAAATAGGATAATTGAAGTACTTCACCTCAAAAATATTCAAACTTGAAGCTTGAAGAAAAGGTAGAAGATGATGGAATTTGAAGTTGGTTACAACTACAAAGTTTCTTGAATAGATATAAGGATTCAAGATGTGTGGTTTTATGAAATTTTAGAAGAGCAGAGAGTGGTTTTGTATCGCCCCTTTTTGAGGAGGGAATGTCACACCAAAACCACAATGCAAAAATTAAATCATAAATTAAGACTCAGTTCATTTAAATATAGATAAGCCTGTTTAGTCGTAATCGTGTACATAATTTGGCAAATTCATTTTTTTTTGTAAGAAAATGATAACATAATTACAGTAGAATCAACATGACAGTATGTTTTTTTAGTAGGATCGTATTAAAAATAAACCATACATCATACGTATATATATATATATATATATATATATATATATATATATATATATATATATATATATATATATATACTTATATTATACTTGTTTAGTTACATCAACAGATATAAAAAATAAGCAAAAGCTTTACCCGCCCCAAAATGATTACACATATACAGCCCACCATAAAAGACAAAACATCAGGCCTCCCAATGAGATTTACATATAGTCATCAGTAGCTGCCAACAGTATCAGCCCCTAAAACTAACGAGAAGGAACCGTGTCCTCGGGGTCTTCCTCGTCAGAGGAAATCCTCATCGGAGCAACCGAGTTACAAGCGGGGGCTCGTGCAGTGGATAAAAATGAATCCTCTCGTGGCGTGTAGTCAGGATCACCCCACATATCATGAATATGCAAGTAAAACTCTAAATAAACATGTGCCTTGAAATTAAAGACAAGTGGATCATAACGACCCTATGCCAGAGACACTGTCACGTCTCCGTGGTAGACACAGCAGTCCATGCGTAAGTTAATGTGCCAACAGTTCAGACCTCCATGAAATGTCAGCCTAACATACCCCAAAAATCCACGTCAACAGGACGTCATGCTCCAAACAAGTACTAATCAAGGTTAGGCCAAAAACTAGGGAATTCATGCAGTTCCCCTTCTTCACCAACGTCTTCAGAGAAACACATAAATAAACAGAATAACAGAGACACGGAAAAGAGGTGAGACATCCTACATTCAGTACCAATTACGGCAGTAAAGAAACAGAATGGTGCATGATGCCCATATAACATAGCAGAAATAATAATCAGCATCCAGATTCAAATAATAGACAACTTAACAAATTCAGGCAGTTATAACATCAATAAAACATCAGTTCCATCATCATGTGATTAAATGCCAAATAATATGTTGACTCACTATGCACGTGCACATGGTACCAAAATCTAACATTCGGTACTACAAATCCTACTCCATGGAGCTAGACACAAAACATCAGAGAGAATGATCAAGGAGACCTGCTAGTATCTCGTCAGCCATAAAAATCAGGTGCTTTCTAGAAAAATCAATTATTTGCGCAACAAGGCTTTATACAGCGGCATTCTCAAAGGATCGCGATATAGGACAATGTTTCGCTCTAGATTGTTGTTACGTTTGCATCGGTCTATCCCATGGCCAAGAGGAGCTACCAACTATCCATTCGTGAGAAACCCGCACCCCGACGCCCCCAAGGTCAACGATATGACTTACACTAGTCTATTCGCACCCGTACTAAGGTGTGATTCAATCTCCTAGGCATACAGGCTTACAACAGAGTCCACCAGACTTTCACAATGCATAATGACTCAATGCATATCCATGTATATTCAATAATAATATACTTTTCCATAGTCACACCACAATTTAGCAATTCAATCATTAATAGGTTCTTGATCTCACTTATGGATTATAGTAATACAATATTCGTTTATCAATCATAAAACATACTTTGAAAACTCATTAGGAAGTTAAGCATCAGCTTGTACATTTTTCTCATCAAATCTCTCTCTAAAGGAATTATCTTGTGACTCTCATTCAATCTTTATTTCTCTTTATTAGTCAAGTTCTTTACTTTAGTTTAATTGTAACCTCCTAATACTGAAATCTTAGCATATCTTACATATACCTGGCTGATTTTGCTCTGGGCGCCTAGGCGCCCTTTCTTCAGCGCCTAAGCACTGGTTGAGCGCCTGGGCGCTCTCTACACAGTGCCTGAGCACTCACCGGGCAGCGTTACAGGAAATTTTCTGGGCGTTGGCCGCTTAGGCTTCCAAACTCCATTTCCTGAGCCCTCGTGCATCATCAAGGATTCTGCAAAACTCATTTATGCAGAATCTTGATCCCAATTTAAGGTTTCTCATCAATCTCAAACTTTTCTCTTGATTTTTTTATCCTCTCTAAGGATCTTTAATCCTATTACAAATCACCTAAGTTCCAATTCTACAAAATTAAATCTCACGCACCCAAAATTTGGCCTCTTGGCCATGACCTAGAAAGGGGTAAAGAACTCTAAATTTTCCATAATAACAATCCAAGCAATCCAATACATGGTCCATAGTCATCAAGATATACAATGACAATCAATAGATTCATACAAATCAAAATAGCAACAAAATCATGAAAAACAACACAACAAAGATAGCAATCCCACATGGATTCCTCATCAATAACACCAAAAACGTTTCCTTACCACCAAGATAGGTTGAAGAGGATTATCTCCCTCTTACCTATGGAAGACAACACAAGAAAGCAAGCTCCTTGATCCCTTGTTACAATTTTCGTCCTACACCTTCAAGAAAACCCTAAGGTGAGCAAACCTTCAACATCTTCACTCAAACCATGAAAAGAGAAGTCCTTGGTCATATAGATGACCAAGAAAAATGAAAAAGAGAAGAAAGTCAAGAACTTTACCTTGGAGCTTCAAGTTTGGGCTTTTATGGTGGAAGGTGAAAAAGGAAAAACTAGAGGATGGTCACCAAGGAAAAATGTCTTAGGATGATGAGAGGAAGCAAGAAATGGAAGTAGTTTGGCAAACTAGTGGAGATGGTCTCCAATGGTGTTGGTGCCGTGGAGAGGAGAAGAGAAGAGGAAGAGAAGAGCTTGAGAGAAAAATGTGAAGGAAATAAAGTGGAAAGAGAAAGTGATAGCTTTTAGTAGTTTTGAAATTAGAAATGAAAAAGTGATGAAATGAAAAGCCAATTTTTGGCTCCCAAAATGGCCATTGCCATGGAGTGTAGGGAGGGAGAGAAGGGAAAAAGTTTCTAGAACTTGGTAGAATTGGCTTCCTTGAGAAGCCTTATGGAAAGCTTCCATAAGAAGCTTTGGTAACTTTTTCTCAAAAAGTCAAATGATGTGACATAAAGTAGATTTTTAGATAAGGTGATAAGGATTTTTACTACAAGTTATTATCCAATGGGCAATTGTTACAGTTAGCAACACCAATATTTATTGTCCAGCGGATAATAAATTATACAACTATTTTTATTTATTTGATAAAAATTTCAAAAAACACAAACCTCGTAAATTATGCCCGGCCTCGGGTTTAGTAAGATCCCCCGTCGATGTTTCCACAGTTCAAGATTTACTAGCCTCAGGGAAAATATTTCATTTTCCCGGCTCTGCTCAGTGCGCACGTAAAATGAGGACTATATTAAAATATTCAACATTTCCGAAAAAATTCACAAAAATTCACAAAAATCACAAATATTATAAAATGACTATTTATCATGAAATTATCAATTTTCGGGGTGTTACGGGTTTTCCTATGCTTGGCTGTGAGGTTCCACAAGGGGAAAATGAGAGAGTTTTTTGTGTTGGTTCTTGGTTGCTTGAATAAAGTGAAATGATTTAGTGGATATTTGGTCTTCTAAGGGTGCTTGCCGTGGGATTCTTGGAGAGAAGGAAAGATGAGAGATTTTTGTGTGGCTTTTCTTGAATGTTGAATGAAAAGATGACCAAGTGAATTAATTGAAGGATTTTGCCTCCATTTAGCCTTGCATGGTCGTGGAGTGCTTCTAGGAGGAGCCTACATTGGTTGACTACAAGAAGACTTCACAAGGAAGCTCTCCATTCTTATTAACTTACATTAAAGTTGTCATAATCATCTATATTGACTTGGCTTTCTATTAACTCCTAATAAAGTTGTCATAGCTATTATGTTGGACTAGCACTTTGCTTAGTCCTAAGGTTTTCTTTCTATTGGTACATATAAGATATTTTCTGGTAAATATTAACCAATGGACAATAGCTACTGTATTTTTATTATCCAATAAATAAAATAGTACAAAAACACAGTAAAAGAAAATTCTAAAAACTGTTTCCGATTTTGGGTTTAGTAAGATCCTCCGGCCCCGTATCAACAGTATAAAATTTTCTAGCTCCAAAATTTTTTTACTTTTTCGAGCCTGCCCTGGGCCCACATACAACTCAAAATAATATTAAAATAATCACAATCTCAGAAAATTCTAGAAAAAATCTCAAAAATCATGAAAATTATAAAACTCATATTTATGCAGAAAAAACAAAATTTAGGGTGTTACACTATCAATCTCTCAAGTGTTTAAAAGGTAAGTATTTCACTCAATTCAACCCATAAAACATTGCACTACCATAAGCTAGCTTATCTTCTGCTCCTCCACTACTCAAACACATGCATACACAAATCAAAGAGGTCTTTATTCAAGGTTATAATAGGGCAAAGGGAAGGGAAGGAAACATATGGATATGACAAGCTAAATACTCAAGAGAATAAAAGAGCACCAGGGAGAAACTCAAATGACAAGCATGCAGTTTTTTTTCCTACTCCCAATTCCATAATGCATATTTTTTTTACATATTCTTTTGCTTCTTATTTTTTATTATTTTTCATTTTTTTGAACCAATCACCTTGCATATTACATATCAATTTGCACAACTCCCACATTTGAACTATTAATTACCCACAAGCAAAAGAACTCCTCAAATGAAAATAAACCAATGCTCTCTCGTTCCTTAAGGTAAGGTAAAAACATGATTTTTCATATAAGGCACATAATGAGGTAAGACAAAGAATAGACAAATAGGCTTAAGGGGGTTAATCAAAGGGAAATGATGCAAGGTTGGCTATTTGGTCAAAGTAGTTAATCAAGAAAGAAGTCCTCAATCATGTTCATGCATGCAAGTAAAAAATGTAGCCTAAAAAAGAATCAAAGCAAGTTCTAGAGTGATCAATATGACATGAGTGAAAATCACATAAGAAAGAGGAGAATGACATAAATACTAAATCCATCCATCAAAAGGCTCAAAATCTCACAAGTTATGCATCTATCAAACTCAATCCACTAATTCAACATCCAAAACCAAGCATGTCAAATTCAAGAAGGAAGAAAATTTATTCAATCATGCTATGAATCTTGAATTTCAATTGCTTCAAACTCATAAACTTCACAAATCTCAAAACATCATTGGAAAGCAATTAAAAACACATATATTTTTTTTACAGAAACAATACTAAAAACAACATAAAATTTATTTCATCCCCTCCCCACACTTGAATTTTACATTGCCCTTAATGTAAAGCATAGAAAAATCCAGAATGCAAATCACCAAAATATTCTTGGCAAGTAAAATAAAAGTGTGGTAAGGGCCTCCCTCATTATCCATCTGTGTAAATGGCATCGAGCAAAGCCATCACTTCCACGTTGTGCTCTTGACAATCTTCATGAAAATGCTTAAGTCTATGCCCATTGACCTTGAACGTTCTCTTTGTTGTCACATCTTGGAGCTCAACTGCACCATAAGGAAAAACATTAGTAACAACAAATGGTCCATCCCATCTAGACCTTAATTTTTTGGGCATTAACCTAAGACAGGAATTATAAAGGAGAACTTTTTTACCACTTTTGAATTCTTTTCTAGCAACCATTTTATCATGGAAGGCATTGGTCTTCTCCTTGTAAATTTTGAAACTCTAATAGGCCTCCAGGTAGATTTTTTCAAGTTCTTGTAGTTGCAACTTTATTCACAAATCCGCTTGGCCTAGGTCCATGTTGCACTTCTTTACCACCCAATATACTTGGTGTTCAATCTCCACAGGCAGGTGGCATGCCTTTCCAAAGATAATCCGATAAGGGGACATCCCAATTGGTGTCTTGTAGGTGATCCTATAAGCCCATAGAGCATCTTCAAGCCTTTTGCTCCAATCCTTCCTATTAGGTTGAACCATCTTTTCAAGGATTTGTTTGATTTCTCTATTGGAAGCCTCGGCTTGCCCATCTGTTTGGGGGTGGTATGGTGTAGAAACTTTATGCATAACTTCATATTTCTTCAATAAAGGCTCCATGTTCTGATTGTAAAAATATGAACCTTGATAACTGATTATGACCCTTGAAATGCCAAATCTGCATAGGATCTGAGACCTAACAAAATTTACAACCACTCAAAAATCGTCAATCCGAGTGGTCTTAGCCTCCACCCATTTAGATACATAATTCACAGCAAGCAGAATGTAAACAAAACCAAATGATACAGGAAAAGGACTCATAAAATCAATACCTCATACATCGAATATCTCATAGAACAATAAGGGTTGCTGGGGCATCTCATCCCTATAAGAAATATTCCCTATTCTTTGGCATTGTTCACAAGATTTACAAAATGCATATGCATCATGAAATAGAGTGGGCCAATATAATTCAGAGTCCAAAACTTTCCTAGCAGTCCGTTGGGGGCCAAAATGGTCGCCACATGCAAGTGTATGACAAAAGCTAAGAACATAATAGAACTCATTATCAGGTGCACATCTCCTAATGACTTGATCACTACAAAATCTTCACAAATAAAGGTTATCCCACACATAATATTTTGACTCACTTTTCAATTTATCAATTTGTGCTTTAGTGAAATGTGCAGGTAGTGCTCTAGCAACCAAGAAATTAACCAAATCTAAAACCCAAAGGATGTTACCTTGCAGCTTGAAAAATTGCTCATCATGGAAGACATCGTGGATGGGAGAAGAATCCACCTCTATCTTAATCCGACTCAAGTGATCCGTTTAACACCTTGGAAAAACATGTTAGGCTTGTATATGGATACAGAAGTAGCCTAATACTTGCTTAACAAGTCTGTTAAGTTTTGTGACTGTCTGAGCACGTTTAGGCACTTTGTTGCAACGCTATGTGTGGAAAATAACTGTTTTTAGCTCTAGAAGTGGCTTAAATTGCTTAGTTTGTAGAAATAAATGTGGAGAGTTTATTTCTAGGTCACAAATGTGTGAACTGTACTGCAATTAAAATTTGAGATTTATCAGGGTTAGTTTGGTATTTTTAAGCATACTGATTGTGTGTTTTAATACCAGATTAACAGCCAACAAATATGGAAAAATATGGAAATGGTAAAAAAAAAAAGTCTGTTGGAGGTTAGAGAATTGGATTTGGTGAAATCTGAGTGTTTTTAGCAGATCAGGTTTTTGGTACCACATTAGTGGTTATCTTTAAATAGCAAAGTTGGACTTTGCTATCTAAAGAAGCCTCACGGTAGAGAGAAAGAGAAGGCAGAAAAAAGAAGAAAGAAGAGAAAAGAAAGAAGGAGAAGGAAGAAAAAGAGAAAAGGGAAAGGAAAAAGACCAAAGGGGAGGATCTTCCATGGCCATTCTTGGCTTCATCTTCATCTTGTCTACAAGAGGTAGGGGAAAACCTTGTTCTTGACTCACTTTCCTATTCCTTTCATCTTGTTCTTGAGTTGTGACTTGATGTGGGAATTGGGGTTTTGAGTTATTTTTGCTTGGTTTGGCTTAAATCTTGTTGGAGAAACTTGAGGATGTTTCATTTATGAGTTGTTGAGTACATGGAAATTAATTTCCATCCCTTGTATACCTTGAATTTCATGTGAGAAGAGATTTGGGGTTTTAGGTTTTGAATTGGATGATTATCCATGATCAATGGTTTTGAGTGAAATTAAAGTGAAATAAGAGTTGCTATGTGTAGTTGAACCTTGTGGAAGGTTATAAATCACTTAGATGTGAAGTTTGAGCGATTGGAGGAGGGTTTTGTTCTAATGGAACAATAACCCCGCGACTGCAGAATGCATGTTCTGATGCTGGCACCGCGGCGCAAGGATTTCATGCCGCAGCGTGAGACTGATGCACTTTCAGTATTATAACCTGGGAGCAGGGCGCCGCGGCATGGCACAGGTGGTGCCGCGACATGAGCTCCAGAATCTTCAAAAATATGTTTTTGATATTCTTGGAAGTTCCTAAGTGTTGGGACCTTTCATATATGCCTTTACAAGTGTGATGAGACCTTAATAAGGGTATTTAATGAAGTGAGAATGTGATAAATCAAAGTGATTTGTAATTGCTAATTATGTGAGGTAATTAGGCATGGATATACACATGTATATTGTGAAATGTGATTTGAGAAAGTGAGTTTTCCTAAGTGTTGGAATCACTCATGTTTACTCTTTTGAGAGTGTTAAATTACTTTTAAGAGCATTTGGATAAAATGGTTGTAAAACGAACTTGATGTGCATATAAATCAATTGTGGAACTAATTATGTGATGTAATTAGTAATTGTTGTGCATGATATGATTGTGAAACATAGTTGAGGTGAATGGTATACTCTTTATGTTTGTGTGTTGATAAGGATGGATTTCTTTATAGTTTCGAGGATGGACTTCCTCTCCGTTTTGAAGACCGTGTAGTTGATGGATTTCACTACCCAGAGTGTTATTTTCTGGACGGACTTCCAGTGCTTGTCCAAGGTTATGGATGTGATTTTCATTACTTTGTTCAGGACTCATGCATTCATAGCATTACCATGGACTTGGTATCATGCATTATTCACTTCATACTTAAGTTATTGCATAGGCATATACATTAGACATAGCTTGGCATAACATAGCAATTGTATGGGCGATTGCTATCATGACATAAACTCATAAACATTGCAATTGTATGGGCGATTGCGTGTCTCTGAGATGGAGATGTTGTTTTTGCGTGTCTCTAAGATGGAGATGTTGTTGTTGCGTACTTTTGAGATGGGAGTGTTATTATACTTCTGTGAATGAAGTGTATTCATGATGCATGTAAATCAATTGTTATCCTAATTATTGTAGGTAACTAGGGATTGTATGGTATAGTTTGACTAGTTGAGCTGTAATGCTTCTCCTAGTTGTTTGATAGGGTGAGATGTCTAATTGTAAAAGAGTAGTTGAAGATGGGCATTCTTTCTTTACTCTTGGTGACCCATAATAGTCGAGGTAGGGCGACGTCCTCACTAAGTATGATGAGTAGTTAGGGTGGATTTATCCTTACTATGACTCATACATGCATGACAATAGTGTATGATTGTATGGCCGGTTGTATATTATTGTTATTTGCTTCTGGGAATGAAGTGTAGTTTACTTCTGTGATGTAAAGTGTGATTTTATTAGTTGTATATGGAAATGAGTTTTCTATATAACCTATAAAATTGGATTCTATTTCGGGAAGAGAAAGGACATGATTTTGGCTTTTGTCACCTTTCTAGTAATGTTGTGTTTTCACTTGATGTTTTCCCCCGAAATAACTGGAATGATTGTGATTGCATGTTTTTACTGTGTAAAACTACTGAGAATGCATGATTCTCACCCGCTATGTGTGTTTCCATGATGATTCTAGGGAGGAAGCTTTGTGGAAATGAAGCAATCAAAGTCAAGAGCTTGGAGTGCTTAGCTTAGTGTAACTAGGTAGTTTATTTTGGAATGATGTATGTATGGTATTTATGAGGAATAATTTTGTGAAGTAATATTTATATATTCATTCATGACTCATATTTTCTACATAATGTCGTTATGTTATATTGAAAATCGCATAGCTGTTAAGTAGCAGGTCCGAATCTAGTGACTGTGGTAGTATACTATGGTTATGAAATTCGAGATGTTATAATCCGCCACCAGGTTCTTTGCTCCACTCTTATCACGAATCTCAATATCAAACTCTTAGAGTAGTAACATCCATCTAATTAACTAGGGCTTTGCATTGGGCTTCTTCAGGAGAAACTTCAAAGCAGTATGATCTGAAAACACAACCACTCTAGAACCATGCATATATGATCGAAATTTATCTAAATAAAAAATAATTGCTAAAAGTTCCTTTTCAATTGTGGTGTAGTCGGCTTGTGCAGCATCTAAAGTCCTCGAAGCATAGAAGATGACATGAAGTACTTTCCCGACTCTTTGTGCAAGGACAACTCCCAATGCATAATTAGATGCATTACACATGAGCTCAAATGGGAGTGTCCTATTCGGTGGTTAGATGATAGTTGTACTGGTCAAAGCTTGCTTCAGGTGATTAAAGGCATCCTTGTACCTCTAGTCAAAGTGGAACTCCACATCTTTTTGCAGCAAATTGGATAGTGGAAGGGCATTTTTGATGAAATCCTTTATGAACTGTTGATAGAAACCTACATGACCAAGGAAAGAACGAACCTTCCGCATGCATGTAGGGTAAGATAGGCATGAAATGACATCTATTTTCGCAGGATCTACCTCAATACCCTTACTAGATACTGCATGCCCTAAAACTATAACTTGTTTTACCATGAAATGACATTTCTCAAAATTCAGAACAAGGTTAGTCTCAATGCATCTATGCAAAACCCGAGCCAAACTATCCAAACATGCATCAAAGGAAGAGCCATAGATAGTAAAATCATCCACAAACACATCTATGTAACTCTCTAAAAATTCAAAAAAGATACTTATCATACACCTTTGAAAGGTGCCCGGAGCATTGCACAAGCCAAAGAGCATCCTCTTGTATGCAAATGTGCCAAATGAACAGGTGAAAGTGGTCTTCTATTGGTCTTCTGGGGATATTTGAATATGAAAATAGCCTGAATATCCATCCAAGAAATAGTAATGCGACTTGCCAGCCAGCCTCTCCAACATCTGATCAATGAAAGGCAAGGGGAAATGATTTTTTTTAGTGGCCTGGTTAAGCCGCTTATAATCAATACAGACCCGTCAACTATTCTGGATTCTTATGGGTAGAAGCTCATTGTTCTGATTTGCAACTACTGTGACCCTGAATTTCTTTGGAACAACCTGCATAAGGCTCACCCATTTACTGTCGAACATGGAATAAATAATGCCAGCTTATAGTAGCTTGGTCACTTCCTTCTTCACCACATCCAAAATCAGGAGGTTCAGTGTCCTTTGGGGCTGCCTCACTTGTAACATCCTGAAAATTAATAATTTCATGATAAATAGTTATTTTATAATATTTGTGATTTTTGTGAATTTTTCTGGAATTTTCTGAAAACGTTGAATATTTTAATATTATTCTTTAGTTTACGTGCGCACTGAGCAGAGCTAGGAAAATGAGATATTTTTTCCATGAACTTTGAACTGTGGAAACGTCGACGGGGGATCTTACTAAACCCGGAGCCAGACACGGTTTACGAGATTTCATATTTTTCGAAGTTTTTATTTAATAAATAAAAATCGCAGAATAATTTTATTATCCGTTGGATAATAAATATTAATTTTTGTTAACTGTAATTTCTGTCCACTAATAATAAATCTGATACAGCGTTAGTCATATTTTAGAGAACACTTTAATGACATCACAATGATGACATCATCACTATGACATCACTTTGATTTTTCAAAAAGGTGAACTTGGCTTGTTGGAGAAGCTTGGAGGAAGCTTCCTTGCACTTTCCTATTGGCTTCTTCAAGAAGCCACATTTCTTCTCTTCTCCTCTCCACCACATAATTTTGGGAGCTCTTTGTGACCCCTCATTTTAATTCATACACTTACACAAAATATACCTAATTACACATTTCATTTCATTTCACTTTACTATCACTTTCTCTCTCCATCTTCTTTCTTCATCTTTTTCTCTCAACTTTCTCTTCTTCTCTTCTTCTCTTCCCTCTCCAACCCTATGGCCATGGAGACTTAAAGGTGGCCAAACTCTTCACCTCACTTCATCCAACTACTCATTTGTTCATCTCATCATTCCTATCAAAGAGACAAAGTAAAAAGCTCTCACCTTTCTCCTTGGAGGCTCACGGCCTCACCCCTCCAATACACTCATTCATCTTCTTTAATTTCAACCAACCCTTGATATTGAATCTAGGCACCATTCCAAGCAACTTTCATATTGTGACCTTCATCAAAATCCACCATTTTCATTTTGTTCCATCAAGCTTCAAAGTTGGAGACTTTAAGGTAAAGTTCATAGATTTATCACCTTTCCTCCCTATTTTCGTGATTCTTAATCTCTTGGGTGATCAAGGATTTCTTTTCTAAGCTTTGATGATGATTTTGGTAAGTTTGATGTCCTTAGGGTTTTCTTGAAGGTGGAAAACGAAAATCAAGAACAAAGGAGCTTACTAAGAGCCAGTAAAAATTTTTTTGCTGATACAGTGAATCCTGATCCTGACTGTTGCAGTATCATGTTTGTAGGATCCTGACTATCCAAGCAAGGGCTTTACTAGCCTTATGCTTGAGCCTCCCATGCCTCCCTTCTTTTTCCTTTATAATGAAAGTGAATGAATGAAGCTCCATATGTTACATACAGGTTGTTGTGGATGGAATCTGGAAAGTGTGTCCTCAGGCTAGTGGATCCATTTAGTTCCCTGGCTTTAATGGTTAATATTATTATTATTTTGTTTGTCTACACATTCATGTTAGATTCCCAATAAGTTTACAACATACTCTTCTCTTAATGGATTTCATGGTCATGATTGTAGTAGACGTGAGCTCTCATTTCCCATGCTATATTTCAACTTACACATTCATTGTGCTTCAACTGCTAAGCTACCTTCTGCTTGGCAGCAGATTGTAGTTCTTACTTTTCCTTTTATCAAAATTTGTTCTCTTCACTTATTCCAGGTTCCTGCCCCAGCAATTGCAATCGCAATGACATGTGCCTCTCCAATGGAATTTGTGAAGGTAAAACTGGCTACACTGGCATTGACTATTGCACTGGTAAGCTCCAAGTTTATGCTAGGCTAGATATGACCAGCAAGACTCTTTCTTCTTCTAGGGTCTACATATGAGTCCCGATCCCATTTTTTTCATTATTTTTTGTGTTTTGTACTTTTCTTTTTCTCTTTTCCGTAGGGTTTTTTTTTTTTTGGGGGGGGGGCTTTTACCTTTACCTTATAATCTAAAACATATACTAGTAGTTCCTTGCTTATGTTGTAATTGTAAATAACACCAATCTTGATTACTAAAAGCATTGCTTCCACTATGTTTCTCAATGTAATAAGCAGGTGCCAGTTTAGTACGTAATATTCACATGTATATGGGAAAAAAGTCTTGTAGCCATTTTCCTCTCTGCCATTTTTTTGGGTTGGTTTTAGGTGAATTACGGCAATTCTAAACGGCCATTTTATATTTTTTTTGGTTAGTTTTATGTAAATTAACTGCCGTAATTTGTATTTTTTTTGGTTGGTGTTATGTAAATTACGGCAGTTCTAACCGCCGTAATTTACATTTTTTTATTTTGGTGTTAAGCAAATTACGGCAGTCAAAACTACTGTTTTATGCACCACGAAAGTGTCATTTTATACATGGTAAATTATGGCGGTTGTCGTGGCAGTTAATGGAAAACCGTCGTATTATACCGAACGGTGAAATTAATTATGTCAGTTTTGAAAACTGCCGTTAACACAAAAAACGACAGTCAAAACCTGCCGTAATATGCAAAAAAAAAAATTGTCGTAATTTACCTGTTTTTTTGTAGTGGTTCTCCAAGTCTCACACACTCTCTTGTTCTTTTCTTAAGTCCAAAATTGTTCTAAGTTGTAGGATAAAGTCTTATTCTTCATTCTTCTCATTTTATGAACTTCTAATAAATCTCTAATTTCCTAATTAACTAAGTCTCCACTTTAACATTACATTTTTTAGTATTTTCAGCTTAAGAGGTCGTGAACCTCAAAGGAAATAGGGGTTCTAGATTTTTATTTCTCCATTGATTATTATTCACTTGATTAGTTATCGTTCCAACTTGTTACAAAATTTTAATCATGAACACCCTATTGAAGGGGTTATGGCCGCGAGCGTCCATAGGGAAAGCAAGGAACTTTTGCTTCAAATTCATATTTCCAATCCATCACAATCAATCCAAGATCATTAACATACACAAATACAACCAATAAAACCACATAAAAGGACATTAATACAAAGATCATTAGAAAAACCATATAATCAAGAGAGCAACCCTAACATGGCTTTCTCAAAATCAACACACAAACAAGCTTCCCACTACCAATAGAGGTTGAAGTTGATAATCTCCCTCTTACCTAACAGAAAACAAGAAAAGAAACCTTCTTGGTTGCTCCTTGAAATTTTGGCCAAGCTCTTCCAAAAACCCTAAGAATCACAACTCATCAAATCAACACCAAGGCTTGAGAAAGAAAAGATCAATGGCCATGGTGGTGACCATGGAAACGAAAAAGGAGAGAAAATAAAGAATCAAGAACATTACCTTAAAGCTTCAAACTTTGAGGCTTGAAAAAGATGATAAATGTGTGAGCTTTTTGGATAGATTCCAACAAGAAAGAAGCTTAGAATGTGATGTAGATTAAGAAAACATGGTGGCTTGGATTTTTTTTTTTTGCAAGTGTGGAGGTGGGAAATGGTGTGGTGACCGTAGGGTAGAGAGGAAGAGAATAGAGAGAAAAAGGTTGTGTTTTTGAAGATGTCTTCCAACAAGAATGAAAAGCTTCAAAGGAGGAATGGATTCAAGCAAGATGGTTGCTTGAAATCAAGCAACAATGGAGGAGGAAGAAGGTGTGGCTGCCGTGGGAAGAAGAAGAGAGAAGGAAGAGAAAAAGCTTGGGAGAAAATGAGAGAAAAAGTGTAGAGAGAGAAAGTGATAGTTTTTTTTAAAATTAGAAATGATAATATGATGAAATGAAAAGTAAAATTTTTGGCTCCAATATTGGCTCATTGCTGTGGAGAGGTGAGAGGGAGAGAGGGAGAAAAAGTGTTCTAGAAGCTTAAGGAAAGCTTCCTTGAGAAATTTGATACAAAGCTTCTTTGAGAAGCTTTGTTAAATTTTTTAAAAAGTCAACATGATGTGACATAAAGTGGACACTTTTAAAAATGTGACAAGCATTCTTAATACAAGCTATTATCTAATGGACAAATGTTACAGTTAACAGAAATTAGTAATTATCGTTTAACGAATAATAAATTGTACAATAATTTTTATTTATCAGATAAAAATCTCAAAAAATATAAACCTCGTAAACTATGTCCGACCTCAGGTTTAGTAAGATTCCCCGTCGACATTTTCACAGTTCAAGGTTTACCAGCCTCGGGAAAAATATTTTAATTTTTTGACTCCGCTCAGTACACACGCAAAATGAAAAATATATTAAAATATTCAATATTTCCAAAAAAATCCACAAAAATTCACAAAAAGTCACAAATATTATAAAATGACTATTTATCATGAAATTAGTAATTTTCAGGGTGTTACATGGAGCCCTTCCTGTAATAGAGAATTCACCAAGTTAATAATAGTTGCAAATTCACTTAATCACATGAAGAATATGTCAGATTTTCTCAAGATCATTTAGGAAGATATCACAATTGAATTCGATGAATATAAGCCTAAAATCTTCCATATATGCATAATAACAAAGACTAAGCATTCTATATAGTACAGATACAGAGCATAAATAACTATATTTTTTGGAGTTATCAAGTTCCTGGACAAGAAAATAAAGTATGTAAACTTCTAAAATCTTTATATGGTCTAAAACAAGTACCTAAATAGTGGCATGAAAAATTTGATCAAACTTTAATTAGTGATGGTTTTTCTTCTGTTGAAGTTGATAAAGTGTGTATACAAAATTTGTAAATGGTGAATGTGTGATTATTTGTCTATATGTGGATGACATGCTCATTTTTGGTACTAGTCATGACATAGTGCATCAAACAAAATGTTTTCTTGCATCTAAATTTGACATGAAAGACATGAGTGAAACTAGTGTAATTCTGGGTGTTAAAGTCATAAGGAGGCATGATAGTATAATGCTATCACAATAACATTATGTTGAGAAACTTCTAAAGAAGTTTAGACATTTTCATGTCAAACCCATAAGTACCCCTTATGATGCTAACATTCAATTAAAGAAAAATAGAGGTGATCCTATTGCCCAGTCTCAGTATGCATAGATCATTGGGAGTCAGTTGCATTTGATGAATTTCACTCGACCTGACATAGCATATGTTGTATGCAAAATGAGTAGATATACACACAATCCCAATAATGATCATTGGGCCGCTTTGGCTAGATTAATGCAATATCTAAGGTACCATGGACAATGGTATTGTTATAGTGGATTTCCCGCTACATTAGAAGGATACAATGATGCTAACTGGATTTCAGATTCAGATGAGATTAAATCCACTTACGGCTATGTGTTCACCTTTGGTGATGGTGTAGTGACTTAGAGATCAGCCAAACAAACAATAATTACAAAATCCACCATGGAGTCAAAGTTTATTGCTCTGGAGAAGGCCAGTAATGAGGTTGAGCGGTTGAGAAATTTCTTAGGAAATATTCCATTAGGAATAAAACTAACCTTTTCTGTGTCTATGCATTGTGACAACAAGACGAAAATATCTATTGCAAATAATAAAACTTTTAATGGTAAGAACAGGCACATTAGGTTGAGACATAAGGTGATAAAGCAGTTGCTGAAAAATGGAGTTATATCCATTGATTGCGTGAAGTCATAGGTGAACTTGGTAGATCCTCTGGCTAAGCCTTTGGGAAGGAACTTAATAAATACCACATCATGGGGAATAAGACTTAAGCCAATTTGAAATTAACAGTGATGGTAACCCAACTGTTAGGAGTTGCGGATACATCACGTAGCGGAAAATAGAATTCCCACCAAGGATCCATGCGAAAAAAACTATAATCTGTGTTTTTAAAATTGTTTACCTCTTAAAGTGTGATCAAAACAAGTGACGTGAATCACCAATACCGTAACAGCGATGATGTCTCTGCAGTAACCACACGAATAGACTCACGAATGTCCAATGTCTGCAAATAGGAGTCACGCCTCTCTCACACAATGCTAGTTGCAAAGAGAAGAGAAGAAACTTATCACTCTCTCACTCACTATTTCTGTCAAGTACGGCTAGGATTTGTTAATGCATACCTTAACAGCCCTTTAGCAATGTTATTTATAATAGCTGACTGCCTTAAGTGAGTGAAAGCAGTAGCAAGGAAAGCTGTGCAACCCTAGACTCATCTATTATGAGTCCAACGCACAATTGAATCCAAGTCCAACTTGGATCCTAATTACTCCAATTTAGTCTGCTCTATGTGTGCGACCCTGCAAGTTCTCATAACGTTGGTAGTAATATTAAAATCCCATTTTAATATTACAAGCAGTGAGTGGTATCTAGCAACACATCACTGCCACCCAAGTAATGAGAATGTCAGTGATTTGACATAACCTTTTTATGACTAATGTTTATGTGTAGTTTAGTGCCTTTTTCTAGATATCTAGATTGAACACAAGGCATGAAATGTGTCACCCTTGTATAATTCATTCCTTCATTTCCTGATACCCGAGTAGACTTAATAACAACAAATGAGATCGATATCTCATATTGACTCATTTGAGCATGGTCATGCATTTCACAATCTCACTCAATCAAGGGATTCAAAGATATCGTTCCTGTTATGTAGGAGGGACAAATCCCATCTAGATCACTCACATCCCTCCATATGATTCACAGTATATCCAATAACTGACTTTATAATCACATTGTTACAGATGACGTTTGATGGCATTAAAACACATAACACCTCATGTAGGAATCGTAATGATTTTTGGTCAAAGGACCACATACACCATTATCACTATGAGAATCGTATATGACACTCAAGTAATGATCCATGTAGCGTTCTCATGGTGGGTCTGTCCTGTACATTATTACTCTAATATATACCCATGTGAAGACTTGATGTAACACCTACCGTAGGGTATCACATTTATATTACTTAATTACCAAATTACCTACACATTATAAAATATTTGATTTGTAATGTAAATATAAGTTATAAAATTTTCGGGAATATTAATAAAATAAACTTAGCAGAATATAAAATTCTAAAATAGCATCACAAATAATTTACATCATATACATAAGTCTCAGTGCTGACATACTTAAATATTTACAGACATAGTTCTCAAAAATATTTGAACATTATTTAAACTAACATACTTGTCCAAGTATGACTAGACAGCAAAACCCTCAGACGGGTCCTCCTCAGATTCCTCAGCAGGCAGGAATCCAACTTAACGCGAAGTCCTACGGACTGGTATCCGTGAAGACGACACTATACTAATCTCCGTTAGGACGTGGTACCTACCACCCTAATACTGCCTAATCGACAACGGAAATTCTACATGTATATAAATAGTAACAAAAAAGAACGAATCTCCATGAAATATCCTGCTTATGTTGACTGTCAAATGTCCCTAATATATTAGTCCCTCCTCATTGGGACTAATCCTCCAAGCACTGGCTCCTCCATGGAACTGCAGTCTGATGTACCCAAAGAAACTTGACCGGGTCGCCATTAAATTAGAACTCAGGTTCCTTATTAGGAATCTGTTCCTCTTCACCTTCTTGCTCAGTACCCCGCTCAGTGTCTTTACCAAAATATAAATATAATACAAAATAACATACGAAGAGATGAGATTACCTACACCATTACCATTATGGTAGCACAGAGATAACACAGACAATACATCATACAGATATATCATTCAATGATACAGATATAATAAACAATAACATAATCATTTCATTTAACATTCATCAACATTTGACAGATACTATATCATTTAAATATTTAGACATGTCTAAGTTATGCATATGCTCACTGACTCATGTACCTACTCCATAGAGCTAAACTCAGGTTAGAGAGATTGATCCAAAAGATCTGTCTGTACTAACATGCCTCAGACCACATGCCACCATTCTCATAAGTGTTTGCACATCTAGCATATACACGACAATCTTTACCAGATCTTAATTAAGAATAGTGTCTCAGTCCAGATCGTCGGTGCGTTGCATCAGTCTAATCCATGGCACAGAAGAGCTACCAACTGCCCATTGTGAACAACCGCACCCCGACGCCCCCAAGGTCAACAAGTGACTTGCACTATGCATATTGCATCCAATCAAGAGGTGTAAGTCTCTCCTAGGCAATTAGCCTTAACATAGTCCATCGGACTTTTCCCAATGCATGCTCAATGCATATAAACCATTCTCAGTTCAAAATCATAATTTCATATACAGGGTCCACACACTGGCTTAACAGTATCTCTACTGTATATTCAATCGCATAATCATATTATCGCATTTTCTCAATCGCGCAACACTTTTGTCGCGTTTTTCCAATCGCGTAGTGATTTTCCATTGTTTTCATAATCGCATAAAAATATTCCATTATTTTTTAATCGTGTAGCGATTTTTTGATGTTTTTGAAATCACATAGCTTAAAAATCATGTTTTTAAGTTACGAAAAGCATTTTTCATCATTTTTCCACTACGTAAAATATTTCTCAACCTTCTAAACCTTATTTTGGCCTTTATAAAAATTAATACCATCTCTTACTGTACTTTTCCATATTTTCCCACTTAAAATTTCCTAACGCGCTCAAAACCCCAATAAGTGAGCTATACATTAGTAAATTTCAAGTCACCAACGTATTCTCCATAATTCTAAATCAATTCTAAAAATCTGTCCTCTTTAAAATAAATTGAGGTTCAAACATTTTCAACCTCTCTTTTTCTTTTATAATTGAAATCTTCATCTCTCAAATGACAAAGTATTTTTCTTCCATTTCTTAAATCCTTGTATTAATTTCTTATATTAAATCATTTAACTTTTCATTTCTAAATCATAATTTTTTTATGAAGTAAACCATTTCAAACCTTCAAAACCGTAACTATATGGTCATTGGAACCATCATATCTTTTCTTTTCCTTTTCCTTCTAATCATTCATTTTTATCATTCATGAAAATCTTAATTTGGAAACACCTAGTTTGAGGTGTTGAGGCCGTGAGCCTCTTGGTCATTGGAACCAAAATTATTTTCCTTGTTCACTTCCATCATGGCATATACAATATATTCACATCATATATATCATAAACATACCATAAATAAAGTAATAAATCATACATACAAAGCATAAACAAATAAATCAAAACACATAAACACTCAAAAATAATTACACAACCATGAATAATGAACCCTCACATGGATTCACCATCCTTCACAAACAAATACATCTCTCACCACCATACTTGGTTGGTGAGATAAATCTCCCTCTTACCTTAAGGAAGATCAAACTCTTCTTGGATTCTTCTCCTAGGGATTTCGTGTGGCTCCAAGAAAATTCCTATCAAGCTTAAACAAATCACAAGTCACAAACTAAGCTTTGAACAAGAAGAACCATGGATCAATCATGGCTTAGAGAAAATAAGAACCAAACTTTGAGTTAAAAACAAAGTCCTTACCTCTTTGAATAGAAACTTCAAGCTTGTTTTCCAAGCTCAAGATGGTTGATTTTGAAGAAACTCACAACTTGAGATGTTCTTAGAATATGGTTTAGGTTTAGGAAATGATATTGGATAGAATTATAGGTGAGTGGAAGTTGTCAAATGGTGTGGCTGCCGAGAGCTCTCCAGAGAAGCAACAATGGAGTTCTTGAATTTTTGTAAGAGAAAAATTAGAGAGAAAAGGCTTTCTTAGACTTGGTGAAGATGAAGAATGAAGTGAAATCACTTGGTTTCACTTGGTAATAGCCGTGGAACTCACCAAAGGAGGTGGCCACTTTCTTTGACTCTCCAAGACTCCATCCTAGCCTTAGCTTGTATCAAAGGTTCACATACAAAGCTGCTCCCCTAAGCTTGTTTCTAATTGGCTTAATCAAGCCTTAGTCACATGTTCATGAAGGTTTTAACCTAATGGTGATCATAGGATGCTAACTAAGTTACTAATCCCATTTAGTTTCTATGTACACTTAAGCTAACTTGGTTAGGATAATTAGTTACATTGCTAACTAAATAGTTTTCTATGCTTGAATCAATTGTTCTAGAAAACTATAGACTCCACCAAAATCGTGTGGCACTTAAGGAACTAACTAGGTTTGGTTCATTTAGTTTTCCACACAAACTTAAGCTTAATTCTAGTTAGGTTTTCCTAATTCTATCAAGCTAACTTAGTTAAGCTTCCTAGTTACAATTCTAACTAGTTAGTTACCTTGATGTTAGTCATCCATTCTTGAACATTGTAGAAGCTTCTTGTAACTAGAAACCCTAAGGAATACAAACTAAGTTTCCATCTTATTTGGTTACTACATAGAACATAAACTAATCTAGTTAAGTCATTTAGTTACCAAGTAACTAGTCCAACTACTTAATTTGACTTCATCTCATTGGTTTAGAAAGTCCTAGCCACTAATGTTGACTAGTTTCTATTGGTTTAGAGATTTTTAAGTCAGAAACGTTGACTTGATTCCTATTAGTCCATTATCTGTAAGACATAAAGGCTTTACTGATTCCTATTGTCCACTGGACAGAGGCTACTGCCCATAAGTCAGTAGGTATCGTCCAGTGGATAATAAAATAATAGTAAAAATATAAAATATTTTTATTCCACAAATAAATTCTAAAAATTAAAAGATCAGGACACGTATATCTCGGAATTGGGTTTAGTAAGATCTCCTAGCTCCGAATAAATACATAAAGATTTTCCCTGGCCAGAAAATTATTATTTTCCTATCCCGGAGCAAATCTCTCAAGAGAATTAAATACAATCACAGAACAGTCAAAATAATTTTATAACACTCAAAAATCACAAAACAGTATAATTTCATTGTTACTGTGATAATGGCTAATTTTTGAGGTGTTACAACTCTCCCCCTCTAAAAGAAGTTTCGTCCTCGAAACTTAAACACACAATCAAAATGAATACAGATATTGTTCTTTTATTCTATCTTCCAGTTCCCATGTAGCTTCACCGCTTACATCATTCCAAACCATTTTAACCAATGAAATTTCTTTACCTCGAAGTTGTTTCGTCCTTCGATCTTCAATCTTGACTGGAACCGTTTCGTAGGTTAAGTTTTCCTTCAACTGCACTGTGTTTGGTTCAATAACATGGGTAGGATCATGAATATATTTTCGTAGTTGTGATACGTGAAATACATTGTGAAGATTCGACAAAAAAGTTGGTAATGCAATTTGATAAGCCACCGGACCTATCCGTCGAAGAATCTCATAAGGCCCGATAAACTTTGGAGTGAGCTTCTTAGATTTAATCACTCATCCGACTCTAGTTATAGGTGTCACTCGCAAGAATACATGGTCACCTTCTTAAACTCTAACGGTCTCCTTCTTTTATCAGAATAGTTCTTTTGTCGAGTTTGAGTTGTCCTCATCTTGTCTCGAATCATGTTCACTTTTTCTATAGTTTGTTGGACAATCTTTGGTCCTAAAATAGTACTTTCCCCATCCTGATACCAACATAATGGCATTTTGCATCGTCTCCCATACAATGCCTCATAGGGTGTCATCTCTATGCTCGAATGAAAACTGTTGTTGTAAGTGAACTCTATCAGTTGTAAGAATTCATCCCAACATCTAGTCAGTTCCAAAACGCATGCTCTCAATAAGTCCTCTAATAACTGAATTGTCCTTTTTGACTGACCATCTGTTTGTGGATGGTAAGCAGAACTTAGACGTAACTTTGTTCCCATCGCTCCTTGCAAACTATTCTAAAATCTCGACGTAAATCTCGGATCTCGATCCAAAATAATACTAGAAGGTACACTATGAAGTCTGATGATTTCACCAATATACACTTGGGTCAACTTTTCCATCGAGTACTTAATATTAATTGGCAACAAGTACGCCGACTTAGTAAACTGATCAATAATTATCCAAATAAAATCGTGACCTTTCGGAGTCTTTGGTAGTCCTGTTATGAAGTCCATTTCTATGTCATCCCATTTCCATTTAGGAATATGAAAAAGTTGCAACATTCCCGAAGCTCTTTGATATTCAACCTTAGCCTTCTGACAGACTAAACATGAAGATACATATTTAGCGACATCCTTCTTCATTCCTTGCCACCAATATAACTGCTTCAAATCTTAGTACATCTTTGTGGCTCCAGGATGCATACTCAGTTTACTCCGATGAGCTTCATCCAATATTAATCTCCTAAGTTCTTGATCGTTTAGCACATATATCCTCCCTTTAAACTTCAGAATTCCATCAGCACCTTCGTTGAATTCTACCTCTGCGCCTTGACTCCTTGCTTCCTTTGCTTCTCGCAAATACTGGTCACTGTTCTGTCTTTCTCGTATTCTATCCATCAAACTATTCGAGATGGTGATCATGTTCAAACACATCCTCACCGGTGTCAGCTTCGCAGATAACCACATATCCTGAAACTTTTCTATCAATTCTCTCTCCTTAATCATCATAATAGAAGCACTAAGCATCTTCCTACTTAAAGCATTCACTATGACATTCGCCTTTCTGGGATGATACTGTAACTGGAAATTGTAATCCTTCAAGAATTCCAGCCAACATCTCTGCCTCATGTTCAATTCTTTCTAGTCGAACAAATACTTCAAGCTTTTATGATCACTAAAGACATTGAAAGTTGCACTATATAGAAAATGCCTCCACACTTTCAATGCAAACACTATAGCTGCCAATTCCAAATCATGAGTCGGATAATTCCTCTCATGCACCTTTAGTTGCCTTGAAGCATATGCCACAACCTTCCAATTTTGCATAAGTACACAGCCCAATCCCTGATACAAAGCATCGCAATATACTTTGAAAGGTTCATTCAGATCAGCTAGAATCAATACCGGTGAAGTAGTCAGTCATTTTTTCAACTCCTGAAAACTTTCTTCATATGTATCAGTCCATGCAAATGGTTGATTCTTCCGTGTAAGTTAGGTAAGAGGTCATACTATCTTAGAAAACCCCTCAATAAATCGTCGATAGTAACCGGTTAATCCGATAAAACTATCGATCTCCGATACAGTATTTGGCCTTTCCTATTCAAGAATCGTCTCCACCTTTGAAGCATCAACTTCAATTCCTTCTACCGATATTACGTGTCCCAAAAATTGAACTTCGCTTTACCAAAATTCATATTTGGATAACTTTGCATACAACTTGTTCTCTTTTAATATCTAGAGAACCACTCTGAGATGCTCAGCATGTTCCTCCTGACTTCGAGAGTAGATTAAAATGTCGTCAATAAAGACAACAACAAACTTGTCCAAGTACGAACGAAAAATTCTATTCATGAAATTCATGAATATAGCAAGTGCATTCGTCACATCAAATAGCTTCACTTGATATTCATAATGCCCATAACGTGTCTGAAATGCAGTCTTGGGAATATCTTTGGCCTTCACACGAATCTGGTGATAACCAGAACGTAAATCAATCTTGGAAAATATTGCGGCTCCTCGTAATTGATCCATCAAATCATCAATTCTTGGAAGTGGATATTTATTCTTAATCGTAATTTTGTTCAATTGTCGGTAGTCTACACATAGACGAGAAGTCCCATCCTTCTTCTTAACCAATAATACTAGAGCTCCCCAAGGTGACACACTAGGTCTCACAAATTGCTTTTCTAACAACTCCTCCAGTTGTTTCTTGAGCTCTGCCAACTCTGCCAGTGCCATCCTATAAGGCGCCATCGATATAGGTCTAGCTCTAGGTACTAGATCAATAGCAAACTCGATTTCTCTTACTGGCGGTAGTCCAGGTATATCTTCAGGAAACACTTCAGGAAATTCATTAACTACGAAAATATCCTTTAAAACATCTTCGCATTGAACCTCCAAAGAAGATATCAATAAGTACCCCTGATCCCCTTCCTTCAAACACTCTTCTACTTGAGTGGTCGTTAGGAATCTAGAATCCTTAGTCTCAGGAAAAACTAGTGTCTTACTAGAACAATCTATTAGGATATGGTTAGAAGAAAACTAATCCATTCCTAAGATTACATTGATCTTTGAAAGAGAAAAACATATCAAGTCCATATAAAAGATTCTATCCCTAACACAGACAGGGCAATTCAAGCATAATTTTGTAGTAATCACAGGCTTATCAGTAGGAGTAGCAACACTCAAGTCATAAGGCAATGTAGTCACAGTCAATCCTAAACGCTCCACACAATCACATGCAATAAAAGAATGTGTTGCTCCCAAAACATACAATATGATTAAAGGGTTACCTTTAATGGCACAATCCTCCATAATAAAGTCCTCTGACTTCGCGACTTCCTCCCCGCTCATGGTATACACACGACCCCCCGCCTGTGGCCTTGCAGTATGGACGTTCCCCACAGAGGGTTCTGCCTTTAGTTGATCACATTCTCTGGAGAAATGTCCAGGCTTTCCACATCTGTAACATATGACTTCTTTGTGTTGGCAATCTTTAGTTAGATGATCTTTTCCACACTTAAAGCATTTGAGTGTAGAAGTTCCAGTCTAGCCAATTTTATTTCCACTAGAAACTCCTCCAACAGATTGTTGCCAGTTTTGACTTCCTGTCGGTCTAGCATACGATTTCTGCTGATAACAGTTGCCACTGCTACCCTGTCCTTTTTGGAACCGTGTAGGTCCAAAGTTCATATTCCTTGCCTCGCATTGATGATCAATTTCTTCAACCTTTCTACATTTGTCTAACAATGCTGGAAACTGATCAATTTCCAAGGTTGTCATTGCCCGCTTAATATCAAGTTTCAATCCCTCTTCAAATTTTTTACACCTCAAAAACTTAGACAAGCTTTCGAATTTTGCAGCATATTCAGTTACGGACATCACCCCTTGTCTCAAACTAAGGAATTCCATTTCCTTAGCATGCCGAACACTAGCTGGGAAATACTTCCCTAGAAATTTCTGCTTAAAGAGTTGCCACATCATAACTCTTCCCTCAGCTTGTATCAATCTTCGAGCTCCTACCCACCAGTCTTGTCCATCTCCTACTAGCACAAAAGTTACAAAAGTAAGCTTCCGCTCATCGGTACAACCCATACCTTCAAATATCTTTTCTAGTTCTTTGATCCACAGATTAGCTTTCTCTGGGTCAAATTCTCCATAAAACTTTGGTGGATTAATCCTACGAAATTCTGACAAACTTTGAGCGTCCTCATTTGCTCTTTGATTTTGCTGCACAACAACATCAACCATTCGTTGCATTACTGCTACCACTGCAGCCATGTTTTGGTTGTCGTCACCAACATTTCCAATTCCTGCTCTAGTATTTACATGCCCTCTTCCTCGCCCAGCCATTACGTTTTCTCTAAATCAAACTGGACAACACAAAGAAGAGTTAAGGTCAATCTTTCAAACAATATTGTTTCCTTTCGGAAACCAATCACAGATAATCACACAACACAAACAAGACAGACCTAACCACAAACCCAAAAGACTCTAACTTGGGCTTTGATACTAACTAATATAACACCCATCGTAGGGTATCACATTTATGTTACTTAATTACCAAATTACCCACATGTTATAAAATATTTGATTTGTAATGTAAATATAAGTTATAAATTTTTTAGGAATATTAATAAAATAAACTTAGCAAAATATAAAATTCTAAAATAGCATCACAAATAATTTGCATCATATACATAAGTCTCAGTACTAACATACTTAAATATTTATAGACATAGTTCTCAAAAGTATTTGAACATTATTTAAACTAACATACTTGTCCAAGTATGACTAGACAGTAGAACCCTCAGATGGGTCCTCCTCAGATTCCTCAGCAGGCAGGAATCCAACTTGACGCGCAGTCCTATGGACCGGTGTCCGTGCAGACGACTAGGCAAATCTCTCTAAGAAATACCTTCATTAGTGTCTTCACACACTTAGAAATGCATTTATGAGTAATCCCATCACTTAAAGAAGTCCAACACTTCAAGAACACAATCTCGAAAAAATGCTGGTACTCACACCTAGGCGTGACATTTACATGCCTAAGCGTGATCCTCTCTGTCTCGCTCGGACTAAAAAACAAAATACCCATGCCTAGGCATGGTTTAGTCATGCCTAGGCGTGACCTTGAGACAATAGCTTCTGCAGAATTCTACAGAAGTGTGTCACTATTCCATTGGTACCACACATGAATTTTGATAATCTCAAATCTGTTTCTTAGTGATTTTAAGTGCCAAACAAGTTTACAAACATGAGGGAAACATAAACACTAATTGATTTCATCAAAAATGGATCAGAACACTAAATCACTCATCCAAACCCCAAATCCTACACTTTGAGCATTTTAGGTCTAAAATGATAGTTTTATTTTCTAATCCAAATTCTTTGCATAAACAAGTCATAAACAACACTTATAACTCATCCAAGCAAGGAAATCACACAAAACACCTCTAGAACTCAAATTGGCATATTAAACCTCAAATAAGCCTAACATGGAAAAATGAGAAAATATGAAGTTTAAGCTCAAAAAACCCTAACTTTAAGCTCCACAAGCTGCTGAAAATGATGGAGATGATGAAGGAAATGATCATAAGTCTTCAAGCTTTCCTTTTCCCTTAGCTTTCCTATTCTTTCTTTCCTCTTTTTCTCCTTTCTCTTCCTTCTCTGTTGCTTCCGTTTTCAGCCGTAAGAGAGTGAATAAGAAACAAGAATGATGGCTTAAAATATGACATAAAGAGTCAAGGAAAGTGGTTGGAAACCGTGGATGGCTTATGACCATTAAACATAACACAGATACGTCTCAATCTGTTAAAAACACTCAACTTTAGTGAAAATAAGTTTTTCAAGTTCCACTAACTTTAAAATAAATCATAGGATTCGTAAAAAATATTGTTGCCCCAAAACCATCATTTTCCATATCTGCGACTGGGGGTGTTCACGGTTCGAGTTTGGTTGGGTTGGTCGAGTTCATGGATCGGATCGAATCCGTGAACATTCCTACTAAGAAATACCCAAAACGACGTCATTTTACTCGAGTAATTGAGTCATCGGGTCGGGTCATCGGGTTGGATTACTTAACCCGTCACCCGAACCAATTAGAAGTCGGATTAATCGGGTTGGACCCGATCTAACCCGATGAACCGAACTAACCCGGATATATTATATCGGGTCAATTCGGGTTGATCGGGTTTGCGGGTCGGGTTGGACCCGTGAACACCCCTATCTGCGACTAGCCATTTCGGCTTTAAATAGACAATCAGTATGCCTAAAAAATACCAAACTGACTCTGAAAAATTCTAAAACTTAAACCACATCCCGGAATACACATTTGTGACTTAGAAATAAATTATTCACATCTATTTCCATTAGCTAAACCATTTATGCTAATATCTTGGTCATTTCAAACTATTTTTCACTTTTCGGGCTGCAACATAGTGCCTAAACTAACTCAGATTATCACAAAATCAAACAAGCATGTTAAGTAAGTATTAAGCTACCTTTGTAACCATTTACAAGTCTAACATGTTGAACATGATGTTACATGGGGCCGCTTCTATGAGATGGTGGCATAGTCTCTAGAGCACTCATGAACAACCAGGCACGCACATAGCCGAAAAGCACAAAACAACATTAACAACATGAGATAAGTGAGGCTGTAAATATGGTCAAGTGGGATTCTAATTTACACAAAAGATGTTTTGGTTCATAGAAGTTTAAACTTCACCAATTACATTATAAGTTAAAGTCCTATTTATCTAGGTCTAGTTCATAGTCCAAAAGACACCAGATTGGAAACATTTGCCCTCATGATGTAACCCAAAATCTGTATTTTAATTATTTATTTTAATTTATTTTATTTTTTATTTCATATTCTTTTGAAATATGTGGGGGATTGTTGTGAAAAATGTTATATTTCAAAAGAATAAAGTTACACATTGGTTGGAAGTAAGACTTTGGAAGAGTTTTTGTATCAACTTGTGACTTGGGCTTGGCAAGAAACGATTTATGGAGTGGGCTTGCGCACACAAAAATGGGCCGAAGGCTCGTGGCTAGTGCAAATCCTCGATTTGCACCCCCCTGTGCATGACAACATTAGGCCCGAAACTTTTTGTCAAAAATTTAATTATTTTTTAGCTTACTTGAAAATGAGTATTTTGAAGATGTTTAAAATTACTTGGTCTTATCCTCGTTTTTGACTTGGTCTTCTAATGTGCAGAATAAGTCTTTAACGTGCAAATTCTACTAATAGATTTCCCCTTTTTTTATATATAAAACCATCCTCTAATTCAGTTTTTAATTACGTTCTCCTTCTTCAACTTTTTCTATGGTCTTCTCTCTTCTCTTTGCTGAGTTATATAATAATAACTCTCTTGCAGTTCTTGAAACCATGACATAGTCAGGAAGAGCCTGTTGTACCCTGGAAGATTTTCGATTATACCAAAATAATCCTTGAGGGCAGTGCTTCGCACACCTTAGGCTTCAGTGTTTTACTGTTTAAATTCATTGCAAGTCACGGGATACAAAACTTAGTGCATTTCTTTATATGAGAATTATATGCTTTCATTGTTATAGAAAGCATTGACTATGTTGAACATAGTGATAATGAAAATCACACTTCTCCTACTAGAAAGAAACTTGAAGTTGTGAGATCTGAATTTGCTATGAAACATGAAAATGGTGTGCAAAAATCTAATCACTTATCTCAGGCAATGCCTCTTTGTCTTGATGAATTCAAGAGTAGGGCAATTAGTTCTAAAATTAAGTCGGGCACTGGTGCATCTAGAAATGTAATACATAGAGTAGAGACTGGTGGTGCGGAAATTAATTATACTTCAGCATAAAAGAGGGCAAACATTTTAGCTTCTAACAAAGAAACCAAAGGTGTCTCTAATATCGTAGGCAGTGACAAAGACAAATATATTTGAAATCCATGTTCTTCAGAAGAGAAATTTGTCATTATAGAACTTTCAGATGAAACCGTAGTAGATACAATAGAAATTACTAATTTTAAGCACCATTATTCCAATTTAAAAGATTTTGATTTGATGGCAATTTGGTTAATCCAATAGATGTTTGGGTCTTCCTTTAGAATTTTACTACCTTAAATGAGAAGCAGACTCAAAGGTTTGTTCATCAGGAGCCAAAACGGGTGAGATACCTAAAGTTGAATTTTCAAAGCCACTATGGTTCAGAACACTATTGCATATTGTTCTAAGGTAGATTCAGAGGTGTACTTGGGATAGGCACGTATAGGTGGTTTCCTCCTTGCGCAGTTGCAACTGAGCGTGTTGAACTAGGGGGGTGAGTACTTGCAAAGGGACTCCAACGCTCAAGTCAGGTAGTGCACAAGTAGGGTTTATGCAATGAGAAGCAAGATATCAAATTAGGGTGACTTAGCCTGGTATTAATAACGATTGGATAGATACGTTCTCATAATAGAGAGATACGTTCCCGTTACTGTAAAGTTGTTACTCTCTAATACCAAGGTCTTACATACACTTCTGGGGTCCATGGTAAGCTTATTCTTACCAAGGGCGTTGATGTCGGATTCTGACGAGCACACATGTGAGGTTGGTCTACGGGCTATGAATCTGGATTACGATCCAAAATAATTGCCCTTAGCTTGGCGCTTAAGTGGAACAGTTAAGTGTTAAGATACTAAATATAAGGAATGACACACTGTAGATATAAAAATCTAAATGGGCCAAAGTTCGTTATTGTGGAGTGCCTCCGGGGTCGGCATGTGTTGCCATCTCGTCATCCGAGGTGTGTCCTTTGTTACCCCCATGTATGGTTTCATAGGGTTTTTTTTTGTCTTTTCTTACAATTTATAATAGTCTGAGTTGTCTTGGGAAACTGTTGCTTTGACTTTATTAGGAATTAAAGATCCTTTAAGAAGATATCAGTTTCATTCGGTTTCCCAACCGCCTGTTACTCTCATGACCAATCATAAGTGAGGATCATTTAAACGTGGCTTCTATCATATGAGCAGTTCACTTTTCTTGGGACCAATCAAAATGCTTCATTCTCTCTATAAATAGGGAATGTTTGCATTGAAGCTGGCATTCCCTTTGTTGCATGCCTTTTGCTTCGAGATTTTGTTTGAGGATGATCATTTTCCAGAGAATGACTTTCTTTTCATTTTCCGTTCATACAAGAAGGGTTTTGCCCTCTACAAAGGTCATTTTCTTATTCTTTCCAAAGTCTTTGAAGGCATTTGTCTTTTTTGTAAAACATCCTTCTAACTTCTGCCTTTCTTTCTTGGCGTAATGGATAGTAGAAGCCTTTCTCTCCTGGTGTATATGGGCGTGTTTGATCTACGCTCTGTCACTGGGGAGATTTGTGATACCTGCCATGTTAGACAGAGACACTCGGAGCTGCCTCGCTCTTGCCCCTCCTCCTTCCTGAGTGATTTGGAGGCACCGGGTCATTTCATTTGGTAGGTCCTCTAAGTGCAATCGGATAAGCAGAAGGGACTATTGAGGCAGTTCTTTGTGATTTGAAGCAACTTAGGGTGATTATGAAGTCAGTAGGAATTTTGGTGAAACAATCTTTTGAGGAAAGGTTGTGTCCTGTCCTACGGGGGAAAGTTGGTGTCAGCCTTTATTTTCATTGTGGAAAAGGTAGTGAAGAAGAATTGGTAACAATTCTGGAGCACGACAGCAATGTTCCATTCCTATTTGTCAAAGTTCTTCAAAGTCTGTTCAACAAGGAAGAGACTGGTGCTGGTTTCAGAGGAACTGTGGAGGTGGCGGTGATCCAGGATGCCATGATGTTGATGTTGGTTCCCCTCCCTGAGTTCTCCAGTGGTTACTTTTCCCTGAGCACTTTTGATTTCAATATTTTCCTTCCTTTTTTTACCTATGAGGACATATGGAATGAGAATAATCAATAAAAATTCTTGTCTTTTGAACTCTGTCTTGTATCTTCTCTTTTCTTTTTCCTTTTTCTTCTATCCGTGCTATTTATCTTTTACTGAGGTGAGTCCAACGCTCACCTTATAGTAATGCTAAGTAGTTGCTCCCAACTTGGTACTTGGTTGGGACAGTGAAGTGATAAGCATAAATTCCTTTTTCTGGGGTCCGTGTACCATGTGGGGTTAAGAACTTTAACTTGATCGTTGATCACTTTCTTGATTTTTATACGATATCCATGGTTTGGGCTGACCTTCGCACATCGTATTACAGGTGGCCACACACCGGGCGCAGCTAGGATCTGTGGAAAGAATCTAGCCTCATCCATCAAATTTTGTGTGGCGCTTGAGTTGCTATGCAACTATCCTTTCAACTACTTTGGCAGCTGTGAGGGCCACATGACATGTTTTAATTGGATAGACGTGCCTAGTGTTTCAAGCTCCATGATGAGTGCCTTTTGAAAACTAGACTGCGAAGACGAGAATACCCCATAACCACCTAGTCTTTATAAATAGGGGTTGAGGGTGCATCTGTTGGTGTATGCCCTAGAGGCCGATACATTTTCTCTGTATTTACATATATTGTATTATGCTATTTTTTATAATATATGAGGCATTTCATTTATTGTGTTCTTTTTTATAAACATAATAAAGTCCTTAGAATAGTAAGTTTGATGTCGTAGGACATCAAGTGGATGACTTGATCGTGAGATCCTATTGGATAAAATACTATTCTTAAATGTCCCTGGTCAAGTATTATTGTTAATTAGGACAACAATAATGAATTGAGACTAGTATGTGCGTAGATTGATGGCCACATATCAGGGTCATGGATATGAGATATCAAGTCTTCACATGGGTACATATTAGAGTAATAATGTACTAGACAGACCCACCATGAGAACGCTACATGGATCGTTACACGAGTGTCATAAGTGATTCTCATAGTGACAATGGTGTATGTGGTCCTTTGACTTGAAATCACTATGATTCCTACATGAGGAGTTGGGTGTTTTAATGTCGTTAAACGTCATCTATAACAAGGTGATTATAAAGTCAGTTATTGGATATACCACGAATCATACGGAGGGATGTGAGTGATCTAGATGGGATTTATCCTTCCTACATAACATGAGTGATATCTTCTGGCCCCTTGATTGAATGAGACTGCAAAATGCATGGCCATGCTCAAATGAGTCGATATGAGATATCGATCTTATTTGTTGTTATTAAGTCTACTCGAGTATTAGGAAACGAAGGATTGAACTATACAAGGGTGATGTATTCCATATCTTGTGTTCAATCTAGATATTTGGACAAAGGGATTAAACTACACAGAAACATTGGTCATAGAAAGGTTATATCAAATCACTGACATTCTCACTACTTGGGTGGCAGCGATGTGTTGCTAGATACTGCTCACTGCTTATAATATTAAAATGGCATTTTAATATTACTGCCAACGTTATGAGTACTTGCAGGGTCACACACATAGAGCAGACTAAATTGGAGTAATTAGGATCCAAGTTGGACTTGGATTCAATTGTGGTCTGGACTCATAACAGATGAGTCTAGGGTTGCATAGCTTACTTTACTGCTGCTTTCACTCACTTAAGGTAGTCAACTATTATAAATAGCACTGCTAAGGGGCTGTTAAGGGATGCATTAAAAACCCTAGCCGCACTTGACAGAAACAGTGAGTGAGAGAGTGATAGGTTTCTTCTCTTCTCTTCGCAACTAACACTATGTGAGAGAGGTGTGACTCCTATTTATGGGCATTGAACATTCATGAGTCTGTTCATGTGGATACCATAGAGACATTGTTGTTGTTATGGTGTTAGTGATTCACGTCACTTGTTTTGATTATGCTTCAAGAGGTAAACAATTTTAAAAACTCAAATTATGACTCTTTCTCATGGATCCTTGGTGGGAATTCTGTTTTTCGTTGTGTGATGTATCTGCGATTCCCAACAACATCGTCCTTACTTTACTGTTTCTAAACGTTTTCTTGGTGATTTAAAGGTTTCCTGAAGATTTCGTGCGGTGGAGAGGCGTGGTTGTGAAGCATTTTTCAACCATTTTCACTTCCTTCTCCATTCCTACACCTTACGCAAGGTATGTCCTCCTCATTATCGTCTTTCTTTCATTTGCTTCTGCCATTTTCGAGTCATAGAGTAGTCATGTGCTCCTTATTAGAATGCATTTCTTTTCTCCATTTTCAACAAAGTGGAGTTAGGATTTTTAAGCCTCTTAAAAGGCGTTGCCCTTTCAGAGCACCTTCTCTGTTGTGCCAAGAATGACGGAGGTGTCATTCTAAAACTTAGAATTTGGAATGCGTGGAGGCCGATATGTGGGTGTGAACTATTTTTTCTATTTGCCCCTTTCTATGTCTGAATCTTTTTGTTAATTGATTCTGACAATTGCTTATTGGCCTTTGTGGGTGTTCCCGGGATCTTTATGGCCAAAGGAAGAAGAAGAGCAAGACCCCAGGCACCAATTCTCGAAGTTTGAGCTCTGCTTGAGGAAGATACCATTTAAATACGGCAGTGTCAAAGACTAATATACCTGTGGGTTGGGGATGATGTTTGGGATCTTCTATTTGTATTTTCTTCTGAGGACAATCTTAGGAAATCACTTCAGTACTTGGAATTGATAGAAAAGAAGGCTCAAGATCGAGATTACTAAGTTCTGTCTCTAGAAATGAACGAAAGGCTATGTTCGAGTAAAGAAGCGAGCCCGCACTTCATGTTTCTATACTAGCTCCTCTTTATGAAATTAGGGCTCCAGCTTCCTTTCACTAACTTCCAGGTTGCAATTCTTCAGACCTTATGTAACACCCTAAATTTTGGCTAAATCACGATGTTGTCCAAAATATACTGTTTTATGTTTTTCTATGTGCTATAAAATTAATTTGGCTGTTTCATGACTGTATTTGATCATTGTGTGTGATTTACTCCGAGTCTAAAAAATAATAATTTTCGAGCCGAGAAAAATATTTATCTGATTATTCAGAGTTGAGGGATTTCACTAAACCCAATTCTGAGTGATACGTGTATCAATATTTTAATTTTTAGAATTTATTTGTAAAATAAAAATATTTTATATTTTTAATATTATTTTATTATCCGGTGGACAAGACCCTCTTGACTTAGGAGCAGTAGCTTCTGCCCAGTGGACAATAGGAACTGATAAAGTCCTTGTGACTTACAATTCAGTGAACCAATAGAAATTAGTCAACGAAATTGGCTTGAATTATTTCTAAGCCAATGAGAGCTAGTCAACATAAATGGCTTGAATTTCTAAGCCAATAAGATGTTAGTCCACAAAAATGGTTGGACTAGTTAGATTAGTAACTAGAAAACCTAACTAAGTTAGCTTAAACCTAACTAAGTTAATCTAGAAAGTATAAGTAGTATCCAAATGGAATAAACCTAGTTAGCTACTCATTAAAGTCTTAGTTAGAGAAGGTTCTAGCAAAATCAAGAAGTTGGTTAGTTATCCTAAGTAACTAAATGGTTAGCCAAGTAACTAAGAAACCTAACTAGATTAACCTAAGCTTAACTAGGAAACCAAATGGATCAAGACTTGGTTTGCTCTCCCTTGGAGCAATTTAGCCAATCACTTTCAAGAAGGTTCAAGACACTTGGTGACTTGATCTCTAAGCCAACAGGAAGCAAACTTAGAGACCAAGCATTGAAGATCCACCCTTGAACTCATCTAAGGCCATTAGGAGTCCTTAGTAGTCAACTAAGGTGGCCACCTCCTTTGGGGGAGTTCCACGGCCAAGTGTTTTAGGAGGAGGTAGGATGGCATTTTTGCTAAGTTCGTTTTCATCTTCAACCATTCTCCAAAGCAAGATAACAAAAAATTCTCTCCTTTCTCTTTTGTGAAGCTCACAGCCACCATCACTAAATCATACCTCCACTTTTCTAAATTTTCATCCAACACCATTTCTCAAACCCAAACATCATTCTAAACATCTTTCATCTTGAGAGTTTCTTCAAAATCATTCATTTGAAGCTTGGAAAACAACCTTGAAGTTTCTTTCCTACAAGGTAAAAATCCTTGTTTCTTGTTTCTAACTTGATTCTTGAAGTTCTAAGCCATGATTGATCCATGGTTTATCTTTTTCAACCATAGTTTATGACTTTATAAATTGTTTAAGTTTGTTAGGATTTCTTTGGAGCCATACGAAATCACTAGGAGGAAGTCTAAGAGGAGTTTGTCTTCCTTAGAGGTAAGAGGGAGATTTAATTTCATCAACCTTGTATGGTGGTGAGAAAATGGATTGGTTTGTGGTGAAGAATCCATAAGGATTCATTCACTTGGTTGATTTAAAGTTGTTCCTATTTGTGATTGATTTTGTTTGCAAGCATGTCTATAGCTTTAATATATTTTGGTATGTGTTATGGATGCATGATAATTATGGTAGGATGTGAATAACATGTTGAGGATTTGCATGAGTGTTCCAAAGAACACATGAAGCTCACGGCTTCACTACCACAAAGAGAACCAAAATGTTCTCAACTATTTTCTAAAGCATGGATTAATTAATTTAATTGGATTAATGATTTTTACAAGGACCTAGATAGTAGAAAATAATTTAAAGATGATTTATAGAAGATATAGTAAATTTCAGCCAACATGCCATTTAAGATACCTTTGATGTAAAATTATTTTCTAAGTGTGGACTATATAATTAAATTAAAGAGAACTCAATTTCAATGAATTTTAGAGAACAAAATGAATGAAGTTATTTTAGGAACTTAATTAGAGAAATTAAGTATGGATGAGAAATAAAATGAACACTTGAAAAATACTAACGTATAGCTCACCCTTTGGGTTTTGAAGCGCGTTAGCAAGTTTCAAGATGTAAATATTGGTTATGACTAAGAAAGGGGATTTTTAAAGGAAAACGTACAAAATACTATTTAATGGATTTTCTAGACGAAATGCTATAAATAAAAGTTAAAAATAAATATATAATGGAGAAAGTTTCAAAATTTAATTTAGAAAGCAAAGAAATATTTTACGTAGTTGAAAAATATTAGAAAAGCCTTATGCGTATTTAAAATAATGATTTTTAAGCTACGTGATTGAGAAAATGATTTAAAAATGTTACGCGATTGAGAAAATGATTTAAAAATACTGCGCAATTTCAAAAATGTCGAAAAATACTTACGTGATTTGAAAACGTTGGAAAAAGGTGAGGTGATTGTGAAAACGCGATAAAATATTTACGCGACTGAAAGGAACAATAGTTTACTGTCGAGTTAAAGTGGTGGACCCAAACATGTTGAAAAATGGTACTGTCAAGTGGTGGCGTACTATTATGAAAAATACTGATAATGAGGTTATTTGTGTATTTTGGCTCATGCACATGCATTGAGGAATGTGTCAATTTGGTTGAAATTGGCAATTGGCTGACGAGAAGAATTACACTATAGTGCAGGTGTGATAGGCGTAGTGTGATTCATTGAGTGAACTTGGAGGCGTTAGTGTGCGGAGGATTTCACAGGTGGATAGTGGGTAGCTCCTCTGGGTCGTGGTAATGGGCAATGCACTAGCGATCTCGACAAGTGCTATTCTTAATCAGGATCTAGTGGAGACTGTCCGGTACAATGCCTGTTGTGCATGATGTTTTGACTGTATACTATTTACACGACGTTTTGACTGTGTACTATTTATATGACGTTTGACTGTGTAATATTTGGCTAGGGCAGCCTGAGCTACGGATAGGTCTTCCGGATCATTCTCTCTGATGTTTGTGTTTAGCTCCATGGAGTAGGAACGAGTCTGTGTATATTTGCATATGTGGCCTGTATCATACTATGATTATTTACATATAATCTGAGATATTATGTATGATGTGATAGTATAAATTATTGTATCAATTATTATATCTGTATGTATTGTTATTTTCTGTACTGTCATGCTGGTAGTGATGTAGATTGTTTCACCTCTTTGTATATATTTTTTGTACTATTATTTATGTTCCATAAAGACTTTGAGGAAGAGGAATAGGAGCAGCCTCTAGATTGTCAGTACGAGGAGGAGCAGTATCCGAGTGACCAGTGCGAGGAAGGTGAGCCTCTTAATCATCCATATCATTTGGATTGATTGTGGCGCAGTATGGCTTTACCGGAGTTTTTGAGATTTGTGAAACTATAATTTCATGGGGATTCAGAGGCCTGGCGTCTACGAGCTGATAGGGAGTCGGTTGTTTATGTGGGACATTTGACTATGTCCCTCCGTAGGGAGTTTGATGGTGCTCCAATATTCTCTACTACTTTTTATTTACATCTAGAGTTGCCCTTGACTATTAGGCGCTATTGAGGTGGACATTTCCATGCCCCTAGTGAGCTTATTAGTGTGTCGACCGAGCGGACTCCTGTCCGTAGGGCTTCACGACACCCTGGGTTTCTGTCTTCCGATGATCTCCCAGAGGAGGATCTTTCGGAGGATCAGAACTTTTAGTTTTGTACTTGGCCAGTTTATGGTTTACTTTAAGCCAAACAGTTTACCGCTTTGTTAAATAGTTTGTAGTGTGTAAATTATTTGTATCCTTAAAACAATATCATATGTATATTATGGTGTGTATTTAATAGTTATTTTAAATTCATGTTTTGTTTATTTTATTTAATGATATAACGTGTAAAAACAAAATTTCTGCAACTTATAATATTATATGTTAATAAATGATTTATAACTTGGGTAAGGTTTATGATTATTATTAAAAAATGTGACATCCCCAGTAGGGTGTTACACCTTATGCATAGCTCCAACTCAAATCCATCCTAACGGTTAGGGCTACATACTTACTTTTGAGAGGTTCTACTGAATAATGGGGCTATGATATTTAGAGAATGCCTTTTCTACTTTTACACTAGAGTGAGTCCTCAAGTTGCGGCGTTTCAGAAGAATTGGCTGACTATTCGATTGAGATCTGGTCACAAATATTTCATCGTGTTTCAGGATGGCTTTAAGGAGTTCAAAGGAAGGTTCTTCAAGCTTATGGGGGCAAAGGGACCATGATCAACGTGTTGAACTTACTACAAACACTCATAACAGATTACGAGGATTCCATAATCTGTTATTTCCACTTGACAGAGACTAAGTCCATCATGTCAAACCATCTTCAAATGCTCATTATAGATTATAAGCTTTCCATAATAAGTTATGTCAATTCCCAAACTCTTTGTTTCTCAGACAAAACCAGTAAAAGTCTTCAAGAATTCAACCTTTAAGATCCTCAACATTTGCCATTCACCATCAAAAACTAAAAAATTCTTCAAGAAATTATCCTTTGATATGCAAACAACTTATTCCATCTGTAGCAATTTCTTGACATGGCCATTCTTCCATCACCTCTAAACACCTTAAATATGGCTCAAAAACTAATTATACTTCTTTGAAGGAGCTTGAATCTCATTTCTTCAACAAGAACATGAGGTTAGATGGTTGAGGGACTTGAGCATGGATCAAGTACCTGCAAAACAAACTTGGGGGAAACTCTGACGCTCAAGTTAGTATTGGATTCAAACAAGAATATTATGTAATATATTAGATTATGCAGCAAGTATACAAATTATGCAGTAGAGGGACAAATTATGCAACTAAATATCACATTATGCAATATCATGACAAATTATGCAGCAAAGTGATGAATTATGCAGCAAAATATCATATTACGCAGCAACATTCCAGATTGTGCAACAGAATATCAAATTATGACAAGTTATGCAATAAAATCAAGATTTTTAGCAAGAGTTAGATGCATGATTAATCCAGAATGCTAAGTTCAGAGATGTTTTCATCAAATATGCTATTTCAGACAAGAAGTGAACTTATCTACTATATTATCACATGTAGAGATATTTTCAAGATATAAAGTTAGAAAAGAACATCTTTAAAGCAAGTTAAAGTATAGAACAAGTCTCCACTTATGCAAATGTTGCAAGTCCAAGCTTCATGGAGACAATGGAGAGAACTTGGAGTATTTTCTGATCTTATGCTTGCAACAACCACTTTTGATATTCCAAAGTCATTTCTTAGCCTTCAAGCACACCTACGACACACTTCAATTTTTGGCTTTTGGTACCCAAATTCTCTTGGGTCCTTGTGTGTTAGTGTTAGGCAAGGTGCCCTTAAGGACCTAAGCCATTTTAGTTCCAACCTTTGTGTTGATTTTCTTCCTCGCATTACATGTCGATGCACTATGCCCCTTCTTTCCACAATGCAAGCATTTTATAAAGGGGCTACTTGAAGTACTTGAGGAAACAAATAGATTCTTGAGAAACGTTTGTTGGTTATTGGGATTGTACCATACACCGGCCTTTTGGAAAACACATCTTTGTTTTCCTAGCAACATGCTTTACATGCATGATGAATTAGCATCAATAAGTCTAAGAGTCTCATTCTCAGTTTTGAGTTCTTCAATCTCCTTAGTTAAAATAGAAACTTTGTTTGCCAATAAAGAAATTGTTTTGTTAGAAGTTAAAACCATTTTTGTGAGCCTCTTGGTTTCATCATGCAATTCTTAAAAATTATCTTGTAATTCACTATAAGAAGGTGAAGATTCTAGGTAAGAAGAAGTTACCTCGGTATCACTCTCTTCTCCTTCTTCTCCTTGAGCCATGAGACATAGATGAGCTTTTTCATTGTTCGAGCTATCGGTTGAATCCATGTCATTTTCATCCCAAGTTATGTAGGTTGTTCTTTCTTTCTTTTCCTTTGAGGATCTCTTCTCATACTTTTTCACTTTCCTTTGATAAATTGGGCACTCCATCTTCATATGCCCCGGTTCTCCACATTCATAGCATTTAGGAGTGGATGAGGTTCCTTCCCCTTTGTGATAGACATTCTTTGAGGGAAATGGAGGTCTTCTATGAGCTCTATTCTTTTTTAATAATCTTCCAAACTTCTTTACTGGAAGGCTAAGATTCTCCTTATTAATTTCCAAGTCATCTCCATCATCTTCATCATCATCATTAATTATTAAGGAGGTGGCTTTGAGAGAAATCCCCTTCTTTTTGTTGTCAAGCTCTTCATTTTGTTTGAGTCTATTCAACTCCAACTCGTGTTCTTAGAGCTTGCCAAAAAGTGTGGCTAAGGTCATTGTTGCTAGATTTCTTGATTCCGAGATAGCAGTTACTTTAGGTTGCCAATCCTTACTCAACCATCTTAAAACTTTGTTAATAAGATCTTCATTAGAAAATATCTTTCCTAATGAAGCTAAATGATCAACAATATGCGTAAAGCGTTTTTGCATTTCTTGAATGCTTTCAACTTGGTTCATCCTAAAGAGCTCATACTTATGAGTAAGAGTATTTATCCTTGATCTTTTGACTTCACTAGTATCCTCATTGGTAACGTGCAAAGTATCCCACATTTCTTAGGTGGTTTTACAATTTGACATCCTAAAGAATTCATCATACCCCAAAGATGTAATAATAATGTTCTTGGCTCTCAAATTATATTGAACATTCTTTTTATCTTCATCCGCCCATTCACTTCTTGGTGTATTAACTCTTACACCATTTACAACTTGTGTGGGAACAAAAGGACTATTTTCAATAGCATCCCACACATCTAAGTCAATAGCTTCAATAAAAGTTTTTATTTTTTCTTTCTAATAACCATACTCATCCCCATTGAAAAAAGAAGGTCTATAGAGAGAAGAACTTTCTGAAAAACCATTTGAAGAGGCCATCACTTTCTCTTGAAGCTGCAAAGCTCTTTACGCAAAAGCTTAGCTCTGATACCACTTGTTACCAAGTGGCCTCAATACTCAAGCGCGCGCGGGGGAGGGGGGGAGGTGAATTGAGTATGTAAAATATTTTCGTAAATCTTATGCAAAATGTTTGATTATCAATTTTCGTTGAAGCTCTTGGATGATTGAAGTGAATAGATAAATGAGATTGAGTACTTCACTCACAAATTAAATAAGCCAAGATGAATAACATTCAAGCAAACATATAAAATAAATGCACAATTGTAAAGAGATGAGTTTAGAAGATCAAACACAAGGTTTATCCTAGTTCAGTCACCAATCCACTTATGGCCTACGTCAGACTTAAAGCAACCGCTAGAGATTTTCTACTATATCTTCAAGTTTCAATAGGTGCTTGACAACCTTTACAAACTAGAGCACTCACCATACCTTGAGATAACTCACTCTTTGTGCTTGAGCCTCAAAACAGGGATACCTCACCCTTTACAACCTTTGAGGGATGCCTCATCCTCTTTACATTCAAGGGATACCTCACCCTTTACAACCTTTGATAGATACCTCACTCTCTTTACAAACAAGGGATACCTCACCCTTTTTCTCTAGAGGGGTACCTAACCCTCTACACAAAAAATCAAAGTGTATATAAGATGAAACTCTCACAAGAGTGGATATTATAAATTGAAGTTTTATGGGTATCAAGGATTCACACTTTGAAGCTCAAAACAAATTATATGATGAAATAATGAGAAAACTCGTATTGAATGCTCAAGGATATTTTTCAGAATGTTTTCCAACTCATAATCAATACCCAAACACTTTCATTTATAGCCCATATCATTTAAGAGACGTTAGAAGTAGTTAGGGGCGTCTTTGAAAGAGCCGTTGTGAAAGAGTTCTGTAAGTGTCCATAACCTGTTATGGCATAACCATAATCGGTTATGGCTTGCAATCATGTTATCATGGGCTTTTATCTAACTTCATAACCTATTATGACTTTTTCATAATCGGTTATGGAGTTTTCATAATCTGTTATAAATTGTCATAACCTATTATGACTTTTCTCATAATCGGTTATGAAACATTTCATAACCTATTACAATAATGGCATAATCGATTATGGAAGCACTTAAAACATAAAGTGGACATTCTGTTAGCTCCATATAACCTATTATGGAATAGGCTTAATCGATGATGGACATATGGATAGTCTAAAAACACTTCCTGACTTGTCATATAACTGGTTATGAGAAATGCATATAATCGATTATGAGACTTTTGGAAAAATGTAGGAAAGCCTCTGACTTGGTCCATAACCTATTATGGAGAATCCATAATCTATTATGGAGTGTTTAGAAACATAGAATTTTCAAAGAAATTCTCAACCAAGGATATCCAAAATATTTCCAAGCTTTCTAAAAGCATTTTACTTAATTTTAAACACACTTTTCACAAGATGAAAACATGATTATGCAAAGCCATTTTAAAGATGAGTTTAGAAACGAGCTTTTGTGTGAGTCCATTATACCTTTACATATGATCTAAGTCCTATTAGCTATTCTTGAAAGACCTTGGGACTTGATCTTTGCACTTCATTCCTTTCTTATTTGTTGATCATCAAAACCAAAACCATTGTCATTCACATTCTCCCTCTTTTTGAAGATGACAAACAATCATTTGAGAAAAGCATTAGTTTAATTAAATTGGTATTCACACAAGGTATTAAAATAAAACTTTCTCCCCCTCTGTTTTTGTAACGCCCCTTTTTAGGAGGGAACGTTACATTGTCAAATGAAATAAAATGCGGAAATTAAATAAACAAACGATTAAGACCCGGTTCATTTTAATTAATTGATGTTTAACCATGTGAGCGAAATTGGTAATTTTTTTTTCTTTTTATAATAATAATAATGATGATAATACGGAATGCGGATAAAAGTGACGAATAAAATAATACACAGAAATTGCACCTGAATAGCATATATATATATATATAAAATTTGATACAACCGTTTTGTAGATACAAGCCTGGCCATTATCAAAAAACAAAACTATACCTACCCCAAGGGAAACATGCATATATACCATCATGCATATACAAAATATACAGCCCAACCAAAAAGAAAAATACATCAGGCCCCCAAAAATAAAAACACTGGCAGCCATCAGTAGCCACCAATGATCATCGACCCCTCAGATAAAAAGGGACCGATTCCGGATCCTCAGGAGGACCCTCATCAGGATCTTCCTCATCCGAGGACACATCCATAGGAACCACAGAGGCGCGGGACGGAGCCCGAGCGGTGGAATCAAATGAATCCTCCTGCGGGGTGTAATAACGGGCACCCCACATCTCCCTAATGGGCAGGTAAAACTCCGGCGCAAGCTGAGGTAGCAAGTGAGGACGGTGCCTCATGACGTCTCCCGTGGCAAGTGCTATCGACACGTCTCCCAAGTACACGCAGCGGTCGGAGTTCAGGTTGATGTGCCAGCACTCTGGCCCCCCAAGGAAGGTCAGACGCACATCTCCCAGGAATCCGCGCATACGTGCAGACATCGTCGCGCTAGAAGTCAATCTGTGCGGGCCGAAGCGGGAAGGCGGGATCTTCTCCTCACCGTCGTCTTCGATCAATACGGGGTGCACATAAACAAGAAATAATAGAAGCACAGGGAAAGAGGTAAGACATCCTACATCATTACCGGTTATAGCATGCTAGAAACAAAACGGCGCCACGCGCCCAAATAGCAATTCAACACATCATATTCGGTTAATGAGCGCAGAGACATAACAATAAGTAATTAAACGGCTCCGGGCATATAATTATTATAATGACGGTTAAATCAAGTATAGTTACGTAAATAAGGATTACGATGACAGTGTATATCATGACTCGTATGCATGCTTTCCCAGTTCCTACTCCATGGAGCTAGACTCAAACAGTTGGAGAGAAAGATCAGGAGACATGTCTGTGACTCGGCTGCCGAGGCTAGTGCTATCAATAAATTTTCTCGTGCACAATCATGGCATTGCACAGACATTCTACACTAGATCACGATATAGGACAGTGTCAAGTCCGGATCGTCGGTGCGTTTGCATCGGTTTGCCCCACAGACAGAGGAGTTACCAACTGCCCATTGTGAAGGACCCGCACCCCGACGCCCCCAAGGTCATAACAAGACCCACACTTGTCTACTCGCACCCGCACTAAGGTGTGTTCAATCTCCTAGACAACTTGGCCTTACAACGGTCCGCAAGGACATCACAATGCATAAGACACTATGCATGCTCATGTATGATCCACAATCTCATACAAATTCATAATATGCCACATTAGGCCAACATAAGCATCATTATATAATTGGTCACTCACATGGACCCATAATCACATAATATAAGTATCAAGCCCATTAATGCATCATTAGGTTCATTATGAATCCTAAATTAAACTTTGTCCCCCTTTTTTTTTTTTAAGGTTCATGTTCAAAAATCAATTCTTATAGCCAACTTAATATTCCAAGACAACTCAATTCCCATAACTTACATTTTATTTTAGCTCTTAGGCCTCACACCCTCATGTTCTTCACTCACTTAGAATCTCCTTAATTCTTATGATACTTTCACTCTTGGTTCTTTGAAATTTATGAAGTCTTAGCTTTAGTAATTCTTTTAATTTCTTAATCATCCATTTCATTACTTAGATTTACAATTACCTAATTAATTATGCTTCCAATTCATTAAAATCACATTTTCCACCTAAAATTACCCTAGAGGCCGTGGCCTCCTATTAGTCCAATTTCAAATCTTTTCAAGTCCTAATCATGTACATCATTCCCTTAATCATTTAAATTGTTCACTTGCCCAATTAACTCACCAAAAATCCTAGGTTCTTGGCTCCTAAAACCGTAGCCCTCATGGTGGTTTCGATTTCAAATTATCCTTCCATTGAATTTCATCTAATACATTGATTAATTTAAGTCTTATACCATTTACAACTTCAACACAAATTCCCCTAAATTTCTAGCCTAAAACCGTGACACTCCTTGGTGGGTGTTCAATCATTTTTCTCCCATTTTAAATCACTCAATCCATTCCAACAATCCATTATATACAACTAATCAAACCAATAACATAAATTAATCAAAATCAACATATAACATAATTAATCATTAGAATCAAGAACAACCCTCATTAGGGTTCTTCACAAACCAACACAACCAAGGTTCCTAGATGCTAAAAATGGTTGAAGAGGAGTGTCTTCCTCTTTCCAAGATGAAGAACCAAGAAAATTCCAAGAAGCACTCTTGATTTTCGGATTTGAAGCTCAAAAACCATAGAAAATGTGGTCTAAGTTAGAACAATGTAATGATGTGAAAAAGAAGAAGAAAATGACCATTAAATCAAGAGGAAACCAGAAACGAAAATGGAAGTGAAGGTCTGAAATTTTTTCAGCCATGGAAGCTCACCTTCAAAGCTTAAAAAATGGTTGAAGATGGAAGCTTTCTTGAAAACTCCAAGCACAAAAGATGATGAGAAGGAGTAGGAGATTAAGAAAACATGGTTGGTGTAAATTTTTATGAAGGTTGGGGTTCTTGGGGGTGGTCTGGCCGTGAGGTGTGTGGGTGGGAAGAAAAGAAATATTTGAAGAAGGAAAAGAAGAAGAAGAACGTAAATGAAGAGGAAGAAAATGTTTTTGGTGATAATGAGTTAAATGAAATATTATGATAAATGAATCAATTCATTCTCCTTGAGTGGCTGCAGAATACGTAAAAGAGAGAGAAGAGTGGGTGAGAAATTTGGCTTCCAAAGGAAGCCAAGATATTGATGGTCAAAGCTTGGGTCAAAGCTTCTTAAGGAAGCTTTGATTATTTAATCAATAAATTTGAATTAAAGTAGATAGATTTGACATAAAGCAGATTACATTAGGATAATGTGATAGGATTTTTATTACACACTATTATCCAATAGATAATAGTTACAGTTGACAGAAGTCAGTATTTAATTAATCTGACAGATGAATTTTCGCTGTATTGATTTAATTGTATCTGTTAAGATTTCTCGAAAATTGTGAAACCTCGTAAATGCGTGTCAAGTCTCGGGTTTAGTAAGATCCCCGTCGACATGTCCATAGTCCAAGGTTCTCGGAGAAAACATCGCGTTTCTCGGTTCGCTTTCACAATGACGCAAAACGAGGAATATATTAAAATATTCGACGGTTCTCCGAAAATTCCCAGAAAATTCCCAAAAATTGCAAATATTATAAAACGACCATTCGTCATATAATTTTCCAATTTTTGAAGCGCTCTGATCGTTTCCGACTACTGCTCGAGTTTTACGCAAAACGAGAAATATATTAAAATATTCGTCGTTTAGAAAAATTCCAGAAAAATCCACATAAATCACAAATATTGAAAAATGACTATTCATGGTGAAATAATCAATTTCCGGAGTGTTACACTGGTCTCGGCAATTCTCGGCCAATTGTGCACGTAAAACGAAGAATATATTAAAATATTCATCGTTTAGAAAAATTCCAAAAAATTCCTAAAAATCAAGAATATTATAAAACGATGATTTATGATCAAATATGTATTTTTCGGGATGTTACAACACTCCCTACTAAAAGGAATTTCATCCTCGAAATTTACATACCTTAAAACAATTACGGATGTTGCTCTTTCATCTTATCTTCCAATTCCCAAGTCGCATCACCAGGTTGCTTCATTCCAAATCACCTTTACCAATGGAATCTCCTTGCCTCGTAGTTGCTTTATCCGTCGATCCTCGATTCTCGCAGAGACGTTTCATATGTCGTTCTCTTTTATCCGTATTGTGTCCTGCTATGACATGACTTGGATCGGGTAAATATTTACGAAGTTGTGACACATGAAAGACATTGTGTATGTTTGAAAGGATAGGGGGTAAGGCTATCGGTAAGCTACCGGACCTATCCGTGAAGAATTTGGTAAGGTCCAAGAAATTTTGGAGTAAGTTTTCTAGATTTCAAGGCCCGCCGACCCCGGTCGTGGGTGTGACTTTCAGGAACACATGCTCACCTTCTTCAAACTCAAGAGGCTTTCTTCTCTTATCCGCATAGCTCTTCTATCGGCTCTGAGCAGTTCTCATCTTCTCTTGAATCATCTTAACCTTCTCGGTCGTCTGCTGGATAATGTCTCGGTCCAATCGTAAGACGCTCGCCGTCTTGGTACCAACATAATGATGTTCGACACCGTCTTCCATACGAGCTTCATAGGTGCCATCCCTATACTCGAATGATAATCATTATTGTAGGTGAACTCCACCAGTGGTAGGACTTCATCCCAACTTCCAGTCTGTTCCATAGAACAAGCTCTAAGTAGGTCCTCTAGAGATTGGATCGTCCTTTCCGATTGACCATCGGTTTGCGGATGATACGCCGAACTCAGGCGCAATCTCATTCCCAACGAAGCTTGTAAACTTTGCCAAAACTTTAAGGTAAACCTCGGATCTCTATCTGAGACTATACTCGTAGGCACACCATGTAATCTGACAATTTCCCCAATATACAGTCGGGTCAGCTTTTCCAAACTGTACCTTATGTTAATCGGGAGGAAATGAGCCGATTTTGTAAGCCGATCAACTATTACCCAAATCGAGTCATGTCCCATCCTTGTCCTTGGCAATCCCACAACAAAGTCCATTGCGATGCTGTCCCACTTCCATTCAGGAATAGACAATGGTTGCAGCAACCCCGGTCGTCGCTGATGTTCCACTTTGGCTTTTTGACAGACTAGACAAGTCGATACACATCTAGTGACATCACTTTTTAGTCCATGCCACCAGAACAACTTCTTCAAGTCTTGGTACATCTTTGTTATACCAGGGTGCATACTTAGCTTGCTAGTGTGGGCATGATCCACAATATATCGTCTAAGCTCTTGGTCACGAGGAATACAAACTCTACCTCGGAATCTCAGAATTCCATATGTTCCTTCTTCGAACTCTGTTTTCTCACCTTGTTTCATTTGTTCTCTTATTCCTTGCAAGAATTCATCGGTCTTCTGTTTTTTCCGTATGTCTTCCATCAACTCGCTTGAGATGGTAACCATATTCATGCAAATTCTTCCGGGTTCCAACTTAACAAATGACCATACATCTCTAAATTGTTCGATGAGATCTCTTTCCTTAATCATCAAGGCAGAAACACTGATAGTCTTTCTACTTAAGGCGTCAGCCACAACGTTCGCCTTGCCGGGGTGGTACAACAACTGGAAATCATAATCCTTTAAAAACTCCACCATCTCCGCTGCCTCATATTCAGCTCTTTCGATCGTACAAGTACTTCAAGCTCTTGTGGTCACTGAAGATGTTGAATGTCGCTCCATAAAGGAAATGCCTCCATATCTTCAGAGCAAAAACCACAGCTGCCAACTCCAAATCATGAGTCGGGTAATTCTTTTCATACACTCGCAACTGTCGCGAAGCATAGGCTACCACCTTTCGGTGTTGCATAAGGACAGATCCCAATCCTTGATACGAAGCGTCACAATACACCTCGAACGGTTCATTCGGATCAGGTAACACTAATACAGGTGAGGTAGTCAGCCGTTTCTTCAACTCTTGAAAACTCTGCTCACATCTATCAGTCCATTCGAAAGCTTGATTCTTCTTTGTCAATTGAGTGAGCGGTCCGGCAATCTTGGAAAACCCTTCTATGAACCTCCGGTAATATCCGGCTAAGCCAACGAAACTGCGGACTTCCGTCACTAACTTCGGTTGTTCCCACTGCAGTACTGCTTCTACTTTGCATGGATCCACTGCAATTCCTTCTTTTGAGATCACATGACCCAAAAACTTCACCTCATCTAGCCAAAACTCGCACTTCGACAGCTTGGTATACAGTTCCTTTTCCTTCAAAATCGAAGAACTATGCTTTGAGGTGCTCAGCATGATCCTCCTGATTCTGGGAATATATCAGGATGTCATCAATGAAGACGACAACAAACTTATCCAAGTACGGACGAAAGATGCGGTTCATATAGTCCATGAAAATAGCAGGCGCATTCGTCACACCAAACGGCATCACAAGATACTCGTAATGACCGTATCGCGTACGAAAAGCAGTCTTGGGTATATCCTCCGTCTTCACTCTTATCTGATGATACCCAGATCTCAGGTCAATCTTCGAGAATACCGCTGCCCCCTTCAGTTGGTCCATCAAGTCGTCAATTCTCGGGAGAGGATATTTGTTCTTGATTGTCAACTTGTTCAATTGCCTGTAGTCCACACACAATCTCGAGGTACCGTCCTTCTTTCGAACTAGTAGCACAGGTGCTCCCCACGGGGACACACTCGGTCTAACTAACTGCTTCTCTAAAAGCTCTTCTAGTTGCTTCTTAAGTTCGGCTAATTCTGTCGGTGACATTCGGTAAGGTGCTATAGACACGGGACCAGCTCCCGGTACTAGATCAATAGCAAACTCGATCTCACGTGCCGGTGGTAAACCAGGTACTTCTCCAGAGAAGATCTCAGGAAATTCCTTCACTACTGGAATAGCACTCACATCAGCCTCACTCTCAACTTTCAAAAAAGATAATAGCATGTACCCTTGAGCTCCTTCTTTCAAGAAAGCTCGTGCTTGGTTGGCCGTCAAGTATCTAGAATTCTCATTCACAGGAAAGACTATGGTCTTACTAGAACAATCTAACAGAACATGGTTAGAAGATAACCAGTCCATCCCTAGGATTATATCTAACTGTGAAAGAGGTAAACAGATCAAGTTGACAGAAAAGATTCGACCTTCAACAATCAAAGGACACTTCAAACAGACTTTGGTAGTAACTACCGGTTTATCAGTGGGGGTTGAAACAAATAATTCAAAAGGTAGTTCGAGACACGGTAAACCAAGTCGTAGCACACAAATATATGATATGAAAGAATGGGTTGCCCCAGAGTCATACAGTACTTTTAAAAGATTACCTTCTATGGCGCCTTCTCCTTGAATCAAGTCTTCGGATTCAGAAGCTTCAGCTCCACTCATAGTATAAACTCGACCTCCGGCTTGCGGTTTCTTGGCTCGGGTTGCATTGACTGAAGGCTCAGCCTTTGCTTGGTTGCAGTCTCTGGACATATGGCCCGGTTTGCCACATCTGAAGCAAATGATTCCTTTTATCGTGCAGTCTCTTGTGAGATGATCCTTCCCACACTTCAGGCATCTGGACGGGTAGGTCGTATTCTGACCAGTTCGGTTCCCAGAAGAACCTCCACCTGAACTTCCACCGATTTGTTATTGACTCCCCGTTGGTCGGGAATAGGGCTTCTTCGAAAGCGGTTTGAACCATTGCCTCCACCTCTTTGGGACCGTACGAGGCCCAAAGTTCCCGCTTCTCGCATCTCTAGCCTCGCTCCAAGGCTTCAACTTCGCAGCAAGTGTCTAACGGTTCCCGAGAATACCTTCATTTTCAAGGTAATCACAGCTTTCTTTACCTCGTACCTCGGTCCTTCGGTGAATTTCCAAGCATTTCCGTGGCTTCATCGGTTTGATGCTTTGGTAATGTGTTGAAAATTTCTCCAAGTTTTCAAACTTGGCTGCGTATTCGGCCGACACCATGTTCCCCTGTCTCAGGTTGAGGAACTCCATCTCCTTTGCGTGTCTCGCATTCGCAGGAAAGTATTTGCCCAAGAATTTCTCCTTGAACAATTCCCAAGTGACCTTTGTTCCTTCGGCTTCTAATGCCCTTTGAGCTCCATTCCACCAGTCTTGACATTTCGACAAGCATAAAAGTCGCATAATTCACCTTCTTGTCTTCCGCACAATTCATGCCACGAAAGACTTTTTCCAGCTCCTTGATCCATAGATTAGCCTTGTCGGGATCAAACTCCCCCTTGAATTGCGGAGGGTTATGACGACGAAACTCTACTAAGTTTTGCGCGTCGGCAGTCGCCTCAAGCTGTTGAGCAGCTCTTTCTTGTTGTTGAGCAGTGCGTTCATTTTGTTGGGTGATGACTTCAGCCATTCTCTGCATCGCTTCAATAGCAGCTGCCATTTCTCCACCTCTTGCCATCTTGCTTTTCTCTCAAATTAGATTACTGAAAACATAAGAAAAGTCAGAGGAATCCACTCAAGACACCCATCACAGAGATTCACACAGCACAAACAAGACAGACTCACACTCAAGACCCAAAGAAAACATAAACCGGGGCTCTGATACTAACTTAATGTAACGCCCCTTTTTGGGAGGGAACGTCACATTGTCAAATGAAATAAAATGCGGAAATTAAATAAACAAACGATTAAGACCCGGTTCATTTTAATTAATTGATGTTTAACCATGTGAGCGAAATTGGCAATATTTTTTTTTCTTTTTATAATAATAATAATGATGATAATACGGAATGCGGATAAAAGTGACGAATAAAATAATACACAGAAATTGCACCTGAATAGCATATATATATATATATATAAAATTTGATACAACCGTTTAGTAGATACAAGCTTGGCCATCATCAAAAAACAAAACTATACCCACCCCAAGGGAAACATGTATATATACCATCATGCATATAAAAAATATACAGCCCAACCAAAAAAAAAAATACATCAGGCCCCCAAAAATAAAAACACTGGCAGCCATCAGTAGCCACCAATGATCATCGACCCCTCAGATAAAAAGGGACCGATTCCGGATCCTCAGAAGGACCCTCATCAGGATCTTCCTCATCCGAGGACACATCCATAGGAACCACAGAGGCGCGGGACGGAGCCCGAGCGGTGGAATCAAACGAATCCTCCTGCGGGGTGTAATAACGGGCACCCCACATCTCCCTAATGGGCAGGTAAAACTCCAGGCGCAAGCTGAGGTAGCAAGTGAGGACAGTGCCTCATGACGTCTCCAGCAAGTGCTATCGACACGTCTCCCAAGTACACGCAGCGGTCGGAGTTCAGGTTGATGTGCCAGCACTCGGCCCCCCCCCAGAAGGTCGGACGCACATCTCCCAGGAATCCACGCATACGTGCAGACATCGTCGCAGTAGAAGTCAATCCTGTGCAGGCCAGAAGCCGGGGAAGGCAGGATCTTCTGTCTCCTCACCGTCGTCTTCGATCAATACAGGGTGCACATAAACAACAAATAATAGAAGCACAGGGAAAGAGGTAAGACATCCTACATCATTACTAGTTATAGCATGCTAGAAACAAAACGGCGCCACGCGCCCAAATAGCAATTCAACACATCATATTCAGTTAATGAGCAGTAGACATAACAATAAGTAATTAAACAGCTCCAGGCATATAATTATTATAATGACAGTTAAATCAAGTATAGTTACAGAAATAAGGATTACTGATGACAGTGTATATCATGACTCGTATGCATGCTTTCCCAGTTCCTACTCCATGGAGCTAGACTCAAACAGTCGGAGAGAAAGATCAGGAGACATGTCTGTGATTCGGCTACCGAGGCCAGTGCTATCAACAAATTTTCTCGTGCACAATCATGGCATTGCACAGACATTCTACACTAGATCACGATATAGGACAGTGTCAAGTCCGGATCGTCGGTGCGTTTGCATCGGTTTGCCCCACAGACAGAGGAGCTACCAACTGCCCATTGTGAAGGACCCGCACCCCGACGCCCCCAAGGTCATAACAAGACCCACACTTGTCTACTCGCACCCGCACTAAGGTGTGTTCAATCTCCTAGACAACTTGGCCTTACAACGGTCCGCAAGGACATCACAATGCATAAGACACTATGCATGCTCATGTATGATCCACAATCTCATACAAATTCATAATATGCCACATTAGGCCAACATAAGCATCATTATATAATTGGTCACTCACATGGACCCATAATCACATAATATAAGTATCAAGCCCATTAATGCATCATTAGGTTCATTATGAATCCTAAATTAAACTTTGTCCCCCTTTTTTTTTTTAAGGTTCATGTTCAAAAATCAATTCTTATAGCCAACTTAATATTCCAAGACAACTCAATTCCCCATAACTTACATTTTATTTTAGCTCTTAGGCCTCACACCCTCATGTTCTTCACTCACTTAGAATCTCCTTAATTCTTATGATACTTTCACTCTTGGTTCTTTGAAATTTATGAAGTCTTAGCTTTAGTAATTCTTTTAATTTCTTAATCATCCATTTCATTACTTAGATTTACAATTACCTAATTAATTATGCTTCCAATTCATTAAAATCACATTTTCCACCTAAAATTACCCTAGAGGCCGTGGCCTCCCTATTAGTCCAATTTCAAATCTTTTCAAGTCCTAATCATGTACATCATTCCCTTAATCATTTAAATTGTTCACTTGCCCAATTAACTCACCAAAAACCCTAGGTTCTTGGCTCCCAAAACCGTAGCCCTCATGGTGGTTTCTATTTCAAATTTTCCTTCCATTGAATTTCATCTAATACATTGATTAATTTAAGTCTTATACCATTTACAACTTCAACACAAATTCCCCTAAATTTCTAGCCTAAAACCGTGACACTCCTTGGTGGGTGTTCAATCATTTTTCTCCCATTTTAAATCACTCAATCCATTCCAACAATCCATTATATACAACTAATCAAACCAATAACATAAATTAATCAAAATCAACATATAACATAATTAATCATTAGAATCAAGAACAACCCTCATTAGGGTTCTTCACAAACCAACACAACCAAGGTTCCTAGATGCTAAAAATGGTTGAAGAGGAGTGTCTTCCTCTTACCAAGATGAAGAACCAAGAAAATTCCAAGAAGCACTCTTGATTTTCGGATTTGAAGCTCAAAAACCCTAGAAAATGTGGTCCAAGTTAGAACAATGTAATGATGTGAAAAAGAAGAAGAAAATGACCATTAAATCAAGAGGAAACCAGAAACGAAAATGGAAGTGAAGGTCTGAAATTTTTTCAGCCATGGAAGCTCACCTTCAAAGCTTGAAAAATGGTTGAAGATGGAAGCTTTCTTGAAAACTCCAAACACAAAAGATGATGAGAAGGAGTAGGAGATTAAGAAAACATGGTTGGTGTAAATTTTTATGAAGGTTGGGGTTCTTGGGGTGGCTGGCCGTGAGGTGTGTGGGTGGGAAGAAAAGAAATATTTGAAGAAGGAAAAGAAGAAGAAGAACGTAAATGAAGAGGAAGAAAATGTTTTTGGTGATAATGAGTTAAATGAAATATTATGATAAATGAATCAATTCATTCTCCTTGAGTGGCTGCAGAATACGTAAAAGAGAGAGAAGAGTGGGTGAGAAATTTGGCTTCCAAAGGAAGCCAAGATATTGATGGTCAAAGCTTGGGTCAAAGCTTCTTAAGGAAGCTTTGATTATTTAATCAATAAATTTGAATTAAAGTAGATAGATTTGACATAAAGCAGATTACATTAGGATAATGTGATAGGATTTTTATTACACACTATTATCCAATAGATAATAGTTACAGTTGACAGAAGTCAGTATTTAATTAATCTGACAGATGAATTTTCGCTGTATTGATTTAATTGTATCTGTTAAGATTTCTCGAAAATTATGAAACCTCGTAAACTGTGTCAAGTCTCGGGTTTAGTAAGATCCCCCGTCGACATGTCCATAGTCCAAGGTTCTCAGAGAAAACATCGCGTTTCTCTGGTTCTGCTTTCAATAGCAAGACGCAAAAAACGAGGAATATATTAAAATATTCAACGGTTCCGAAAAATTCCCAGAAAATTCCCAAAAATTGAAAATATTATAAAACGACCATTTGTCATATAATTTTCCAATTTTTGAAGCGCTACAGTCGTTTCCCGACTCTGCTCGAGTTTCACGCAAAACGAAGAATATATTAAAATATTCGTCGTTTCCGAAAAATTCCAGAAAAATCCACATAAATCACAAATATTGGAAAATGACTATTCATGGTGAAATAATCAATTTCCGGAGTGTTACATTGGTCTCAGCAATTCTCAGCCCAGTGTGTACGCAAAACGATGAATATATTAAAATATTCATCGTTTCCGAAAAATTCCAGAAAAATTCCTAAAAATCAAGAATATTATAAAACGATGATTTATGATCAAATATGTATTTTTCGGGATGTTACAGTTTTTCAAGAGGTGACAAGATCATAGTTTGCACAGCTCCACCTTGATATTTGAATCTCAGAATCATTGAATTTATACCTTTTGTTTACCTTTTCTCAAAGACAACTTTCTTCTCCCCCTTTTGTCATGATAAAAAAGATATTCCATATATTTTGACAAAGAGAGAAGAGACAATTCAAAACCATTGCCAAACAACATATATTCAATAAGTACTTTAGCAATAAGACAATCAATTCAGCATGATATTCATTTCAACAAGATAGCCATTGCAAAAACCACAATGCACTAATTACTGAAGTCAATCAAGCAAGGCATAAGCTAAGACAATAATCATCATGTGAAAAAGATAAATCATTATGGTTAGATGAGCTTTAAGCATAATAGTATAGCTAAAACAGAAAAAGATTAGCTAAATAAAAGAGATCCATGCCTAAGCCCCATCATCTTGTGGTGGTTGAAGACGACACTCAATGTTATCCAAGAGGTCATACATGACTCCAACGCTATGCTCCTAATAAGCTTGAAGAACCGCAATCTGGGATTGATTGCTTGCAAGGGTAGCAAGGATGCGATCTTCATTTATGAGTGGAGTTTCTTCCATAACTATATCAACAAGGGCAGTGGGCAATTCTTCTTCTTGTGTGGCAGCATCATGCCCAACACCATAAACCTAAGCACCATTAACCATCTTGAATCTCACAGATTGAAAAAGAGAGAGGAGTGAGATTTTTGGAAGAATTTATAGGATTTTAATTAGTGGAAAGTGATGGAAAGTGATGGAGATTGAGTTTTAGTAGTGGATTTTGGTTAGATTTGGAGTGGGAGAGGTGTTTGAGTGAGTGGGTGTGAGTGGGTGTTGGAGAGAAGAAAGGGAAAAAGATGATAATGGTGGAACGGGGTTGCTCGTGAACTCCATGGTTTGCTTTTGATGGAGAGCCATAATCGATTATGTGGAGTGCATAATCAGTTATGAGGTGAGTTCAATTTGTAGTGCTCTCTGCCAAGCAATATAATCGATTAAAGGCAAGCCATAATCGATTATGGTGGTTAATAAAAATAGAAATTTGTCTCGAGTTGATGGTATAATCAATTAGAGAGTAGCCATAATCAATTATATGTGAATTCCAGGAAGCCTCTAGATTAATAGATGACTTCATAATAGATTATGTGACGTCCATAATCTATTATATGGAGCTTAATAGAGAGCTATAAACATTTAGATCTCTTCATAATAGATTATGAGGATTCCATAATCTATTATTTCCACTTGACATAGACCATGATCAACGTGTTGAACTTGCTACAAACACTCATAACAAATTATGAGGATTCTATAATCTATTATTTCCACTTGACAGAGACTAAGTCCATTATGCCAAACCATCTTCAAATGCTCATAATAGATTATAACCTTTCCATAATAGGTTATGTCAATTCCCAAACTCTTTGTTTCTCAGACAAAACCAGTAAAAGTCTTCAAGAATTCAACCTTTAAGATTCTCAACATTTGCCATTCACCATCAAAAACCAGAAAATTCTACAAGAAATTATTCTTTGATATACAAACAACTTATTCATCCTTAAGAATTTCTTGACTTGGCCATTCTTCCATCACCTCTACACCTTAAATATGTCTCAAAAACTAATTAAACTTCTTTGAGGGAGCTTGAATCTCATTTCTTCAATAAGAACTTGAGGTTAGATGGTTGAGGGACTTGAGCATGGATCAAGTACCTGCAAAACAAACTTAGGGGAAACTCCAACGCTCAAGTTAGTATTGGATTCAAACAAGAATATTATGTAATATATTAGATTATGTAGCAAGTATACAAATTATGTAGCAGATGGACATATTATGCAACAGAGGGACAAATTATGCAACTAAATATCACATTATGCAATATCATGACAAATTATGCAGCAAAATATCATATTATGCAGCAACATTCCAGATTGTGCAATAGAATATCAAATTATGACAAGTTATGCAATAAAATCAAGATTTTTAGCAAGAGTTAGATGCATGATTAATCCAGAATGCTAAGTTCAAAGATGTTTTCATCAAATATGTTATTTCAAACAAGAAGTGAACTTATCTACTATATTATCACATGTAGAGATATTTTCAAGATATAAAGCTAGAAAAGAACATATTTAAAGCAAGTTAAAGTATAGAATAAGTCTCCACTTATCCAAATGTTGCAAGTCCAAGCTTCGTGGAGACAATGGAGAGAACTTGGAGTATTTTCTTATCTTGTGCTTGCAGCAGCCGCTTTTGATATTCTAAAGTCCGTTCTTGGCCTTCAAGCACACCTACAACACACTTCAATTTTAGGCTTTCGGTAACCAAATTCTCTTGGGTCCTTGTGTGTTAGTGTTAGGCAAGGTGCCCTTAGGGACCCAAGCCATTTTAGTTCCAACCTTTGTGTTGATTTTCTTCCTCACATTACATGTCGATGCACTATGCCCCTTCTTTCCACAATGAAAGCATTTTATAAAGGGGCTACTTGAAGTACTTGAGAAAACAAATAGATTCTTGAGAAACTTTTGTTGGTTATTGGGATTGTACCCTAAATCGGCCTTTTGAAAAACACATCTTTGTTTTCCTAGCAACACATTCAAGTTGTCTCTTCCAAAAGTAAATTTTGAAAGAGTATATTTCAAATCCTCAATTTCATTTTCAAATGTTTTACATGATGAACAAGATGAGGGTGTAGGTGCATTATCATGTTAATAACAAATCATGCATGATGAATTAACATCAATAAGTCCAAAAGTCTCATTCTCAATTTTGAGTTCTTCAATCTCCTTAGTTAAAATAGAAACTTTGTTTGCCAATAAAGAGATTGTTTTGTTGGAAGTTAAAACCATTTTTGTGAGCCTCGTGGATTCATCATGCAATTCTTGGAAAGCATCTTGTAATTCACTATAGGAAGGTGAAGATTCTAGGTAAGAAGAAGTTACCTCGGTATCACTCTCTTCTCCTTCTTCTCCTTGAGCAATGAGATATAGATGGGCTTTCTCATTGTTCGAGTTATCGATTGAATCCATGTCATTTTCATCCCAAGTTATGTAGGCTCTTCTTTCTTTCTTTTCCTTTAAGGATCTCTTCTCATACTTTTTCACTTTCCTTTGATAAATTGGGCACTCCATCTTCATGTGCCCTGATTCTCCATATTCATAGCATTTAGGAGTGGATGAGGTTCTTTCCCCTTTGTGATAGATATTCTTTGAGGGAAAGGGAGGTCTTCTATGAGCTCTATTCTTTTTTAAGAATCTTCCAAACTTCTTTACTGGAAGGCTAAGATTCTCCTCATTAATTTCCAAGTCATCTCCATCATCATCATCATCATCATTAATTATTAAGGAGGTGGCTTTGAGAGAAATCCCCTTCTTTTTGTTGTCAAGCTCTTCATTTTGTTTGAGTCTATTCAACTCCAACTCGTGTTCTTAGAGCTTGCCAAAAAGTGTGGCTAAGGTCATTGTTGCTAGATTTCTTGATTCCGAGATAGCAGTTACTTTAGGTTGCCAATCCCTACTCAACCATCTTAAAACTTTGTTAATAAGATCTTCATTAGAAAATGTCTTTCCTAATGAAGCTAAATGATTAACAATATGCGTAAAGCGTTTTTGCATTTCTTGAATGCTTTCAACTTGGTTCATCCTAAAGAGCTCATACTTATGAGTAAGAGTATTTATCCTTGATCTTTTGACTTCACTAGTACCCTCATTGGTAACTTGCAAAGTATCCCACATTTCTTAGGTGGTTTTACAATTTGACACCCTAAAGAATTCATCATACCCCAAAGATGTAATAATAATGTTCTTGGCTCTCAAATTATATTGAACATTCTTTTTATCTTCATCCGCCCATTCACTTCTTGGTGTATTAACTCTTACACCATTTACAACTTGTGTGGGAACAAAAGGACTATTTTCAATAGCATCCCACACATCTAAGTCAATAGCTTCAATAAAAATTTTCATTTTTTCTTTCCAATAAGCATACTCATCCCCATTGAAAAAGGAAGGTCTATAGAGAGAAGAACTTTCTGAAAAACCATTTGAAGAGGCCATCACTTTCTCTTGAAGCTGCTAAGCTCTTTATGCAAAAGCTTAGCTCTGATACCACTTGTTACCAAGTGGCCTCAATACTCAAGCGCGCGCGGGGGAGGGGGGGAGGTGAATTGAGTATGTAAAATATTTTCGTAAATCTCATGCAAAATGTTTGATTATCAATTTTCGTTGAAGCTCTTGGATGATTAAAGTGAATAGATAAATGAGATTGAATACTTCACTCACAAATTAAATAAGCCAAGATGAATAACATTCAAGCAAACATATAAAATAAATGCACAAATGTAAAGAGATGAGTTTAGAAGATCAAACACAAGGTTTATCCTAGTTCAGTCACCAATCCACTTGTGGCCTACGTCCAGTCTTAAAGCAACCGCTAGAGATTTTTCACTATATCTTCAAGTTTCAACAGGTGCTTGACAACCTTTACAAACTAGAGCACTCACCATACCTTGGGATAACTCACTCTTTGTGATTGAGCCTCGAAACAGGGATACCTCACCCTTTACAACCTTTGAGGGATGCCTCACCCTCTTTACATTCAAGGGATACCTCACCTTTTACAACCTTTGATAGATACCTCACTCTCTTTACAAACAAGGGATACCTCACCCTTTTTCTCTAGAGGGATACCTAGCCCTCTACACAAAAAATCAAAGTGTATATAAGAGGAAACTCTCACAAGAGTGGATATTATAAATTGAAGTTTTATGGGTATCAAGGATTCACACTTTGAAGCTCAAAACAGAGTATATGATGAAATAATGAGAAAACTTGTATTGAATGCTCAAGGATATTTTTCAGAATGTTTTCCAACTCATAATCAATACCCAAACACTTTTATTTATGGCCCATATCATTTAAGAGACGTTAGAAGTAGTTGGGGGCGTCTTTGAAAGAGTCGTTGTGAAAGAGTTCTGTAAGTGTCCATAACCTGTTATGGTATAACCATAATCGGTTATGGCTTGCAATCACATTATCATGGGCTTTTATCTAACTTCATAACCTATTATGACTTTTTCATAATCGGTTATGGAGTTTTCATAATCTGTTATAAATTGTCATAACCTATTATGACTTTTCTCATAATCATTTATGAAACATTTCATAACCTGTTACAATAATGGCATAATCGATTATGGAAGCACTTAAAACATAAAGTGGACGTTCTGTTAACTCCATATAACCTATCATGGAATAGGCTTAATCGATGATGGACATGTGGATAGTCTAAAAACACTTCCTGACTTGTCATATAACTGGTTATGAGAAATACATATAATCGATTATGAGACTTTTGGAGAAATGTAGGAAAGCCTCTGACTTGGTCCAAACCTATTATGGAGAATCCATAATCTATTATGGAGTGTTTAGAAACATAGGATTTTCAAAGAAATTCTCAACCAAGGATATCCAAAATATTTCCAAGCTTTCTAAAAGCATTTTACTTAATTTTAAATACACTATTCACAAGATGAAAACATGATTATGCAAAGCCATTTTAAATATGAGTTTAGAAACGAGCTTTTGTATGAGTCCATTATACCTTTACATATAATCTAAGTCCTATTAGCTATTCTTGAAAGACCTTGGGACTTGATCTTTGCACTTCATTCCTTTCTTGTTTGTTGATCATCAAAACCAAGACCATTGTCATTCACATATGGTCTGCTGATTAGGATCTCGTTATAGAAGAGACCCTTGATCTTCTTGATTCTCCTGCCTAACCTCTTCAGGGTAGGAAGAGGAAAGTTATTGAGAGCTCCGTGGATCAGGGCAAAAGTGTAGTTTCAGGAAACAATAGGGCAAAAAGAGATGACCCTATACCCATATTCACTGGCATTCAGATGCTGGGTCATTTATCAATGAGCAGCTTTTGAGCAACGAAGTAATGAAGCACATCACTGAGCAGAATATAACCCATACTCTGGCTAAGCTTCAGACTTTTGCGATTTGGGCTACTGTTGAAGCTCGTATGCTTGAGAGAACATTTTGACGACCGATAGGAAGATGGCCGATCAATTTAAGACGGCAAAAGAGGAAGCTGCCCAGAAGCTTTCTGGAGCCCTTAAGCTGAATGAGGATGCTCAAACGAGGATTTAAGAGCTAGAGAAGGAATTGGTTGACTCAAAAACCATCAGGAAGAGAGAAAAATCCAAGGCCAACAAAACCATCACCACTCTTAAGGCTTGCATAAAGCAACTGGAGAAAGACGTTGAGGAGTTGGACACAATCTCCATGAATATTGGGGGAGAGCAGTTCCAAAATATTGTGGCTCAAATTCAGCATTTCGACCCCGAAATTACTCTGTCTTGGAAAACCTTAACTTTGAAATGTTTTTCCATGATGGGCACCTTTTTATGGCAGAGGAACTTGTTCAGGCTAATTCCAATGCTACTCCGGCTACCGCTCAGATCCTGGAAAGAGATGGGGCTAAGGTTTTATCCTTTCCTTTTTTTTCTTTTTGCCTCTTGTGTGGGGTATTTAAATTTTTGTAAGAACATTTAGCCCGATGGCCATGATGTTTAATTTATTTTCTTTTGCTATTTACTTGTGTTGCTTGCCTACTTATTTTCCATGGTCCATTTGGGTTCAACACCCATTATGGTGTTTTTTGCAACCATTTCATGGAATTAGGAATGTTTTCAATCGTCGAAAAACCATAGTCTGGGGGTCCTGCATTCATAATATCGAGCGCGTGACATTCCACTTGACTTAGGTAAAAATAACACCCTAGTCTATGGTCTAATGCCCATAATATCAAGCATTCATAATTATGGACTTAGGCAAAAATAACACCCTAGTTTGGGGTCAAATGCCCCACAATATCGAGCATTCAAAATTCTGGACTTAGGCAAAAATAACACCTTAGCTCGAGGTTTAATGTCCAAGATGACTTGACACTTATGATCCCGCTTGCCTTAGGTATAATTTATAATTAAACCTTGCCCGAGGTCCTTCGTTAATCATATTGGTATTTGAGATCCCACCTGGCTTAGATATGATTTAAAACCTTGGCCTGACACCTACTTGGCTTAGGTATAAAGGAAGGCCACATATGTTGGGATCCATACTGCCACTTAATTTTTTGACTTTAACATGGTCGATGCCAAGTATTGAGATGAGTTTTAACCTTATAACTTCTACCTAAGTGCCTTCAGGGGCCTGGTGTGTTATACCTCTTATCCTAGGCTTCTTAATATGCCTTATGATCCAAAAGGAATGTATTGATGTGGTGTCTGTCTTGAAAACTCATTGGGACTTTAAGTAATGTAGAGAAAGTGATGTCTGAATAACTTCGTTTTATTGATAAACTTAAGGACGGAAGTCCATACAGAGCATATAATCATCAAAATTGGGATAGATCAAACATAGTTCACTAAAAGACTAGGCCTTTATAGGCATCTAGCTATAGTATTTTCTAAGTTTATCCACATTCCAATAGTTCTTGATTGGCTTGCCTGTTAACGTTTCCAATGTGTAAGCTCCTTTACTAGTACTGACGACGATATGGTAAGGGTCTTCCTAGTTAGGGGCTAATTTCCCTTGGGATGCATTTTTTTCTTTGATGTCCTCCCTCCTGAGTACCAAGTCTCCTAGTTAGAACTTCCTTGGAACTACCTTCAAATTATATATGGCCGTTGTCCTTTGTTTAAGGGTGACATCGCATATATGGGTGACATATCTTCTTTCCTTGAGTAAATCTAGGTCTTCCCATATTAGCCCAGGGTTCTTGTCAAGTGAAAATTATTGGTGACGCCAGCTCGGTTCCCATACCTTAACCGGGATCATGGCATCATAACCATATATCAACTTGAAGGGAGTTTCGCCTGTATTGGAATGGGGCATAGTCCGGTAAGCCCAGAGAACATGATCAAGTTGTTTAGCCAAGTTTCCTTTGGCCTCATCCATCCTCATTTTGATTCCCCGGACAATAATTATGTTGGCGACTTCGGCTTGCCCATTTATTCTAGGATTCTCGACAGAACTGCAGTGGTGTTTGATTTTTAATTCAGCAAGCAGCTCTTCAAAACCCTTATCTTTAAATTGGGTTCTGTTGTCCATTATGATGGACTCCAAAACTCCAAATATGGTGATAATGTGGCGCCAAGTAAACTTCTGAACTTGTGCTAAAGTAATCGTGACCAAGGGTTCTACCTCGATCCATTTCGTAAAATAGTCCACTACTACAACCAAGTATTTCAATTGACTTGGGGCCTGAGGGAATGGGCTCAAAATGTCCATACCTCATATGTAGAATGGCCAGGGCACCGACATCATGAATAGTTCCTCTGAGTGAGCTTGAAAATGGTCTGAGTAGCGTTTGCATTTATTATAGAGCTGGACGTATGCATAGGAGTCAGCCTCCATTGTTAGCCAGTAGTATCCTGCCCTTAATGCCTTTAGGGCTAAGGCTTTGCCTCCCAAATGGTGTTTGCAGCTTCCCTCGTGAACCTTGGCCGAAACATATTCTACTTCCTTTGGTGCAAGGCATTTGAGGAGGGGTGATGAAAACCCACGCCAGTATAATCGTCCATCATAGATATTGTACTTGATTGTTGTCTTGACAAGTTTGGAGGCTTCTTTCGGATCGAAAGGCATGGTACCAGACTGTAAGTAGTCCATAATAGGGGTGATCCAAGAATGTTCTTCCTCTTCCACTTAGAACACAATATGGTCCATGATGGAGGGCTGAGATAGGGTCTCCTAGATCACTGATCAGTTGTTACCTGGGCTTTTAATGCTGGCCAATTTAGATTGGAGGTCTGCCTTGGAGTTCTGCTATCTCAAGATTTGCTCAATCTTGGCCTCTTGAAAGTTTTTGAGGAGTTCTTGAACTTTAGTCAAGTATTTCTGTAGGAGGGTCTCCCTAGCTTGATATTCGCCTCAGATTTAGGAGGTTGCAAGTTAAGAATCACTACAAAGTGTGATCTTGGTAGTCCCTATATCCTCAGCTACAACGCCCCTTTTTCTAGTAGAAGAAGGAATCTCACACTATAACAAAGTGAAATAAAATGCGGAAAGTAAATAAATCGTAAATTAAGACCCGATTTATTTATTTATTTATTTTTTGAATAATCGTCTTTGAATCGTAATAGTAATCGGGTATTGAAATATATATATATATATATATATATATATATATATATATATATATATATATAGAACTGCATCAAGCCTGTTTCATTACATCATCAAATATACAAAAAGTAAAAGGCTTTACCCACCCCCAAGATGTTTACAAATGTACAGCTAATCAAAATAGCAAAACATCAGGCTTCCCAAAAAGATATACAGATAGCTATCAGTAGCCACCGACAGTACCAGTCCCCTAAGACTAACGAGAAGGAACCGTAGCAGGATCCTCCTCTGGGTATTCCTCGTCAGATGAGATCATCATCGGAGCGACCGAATTTTGAGCAAAAGCTGGAGCAGTAGAAAGAAATTAATCCTCCTATGGGGTATAATAGAGATCATCCCACAGATTACGGACAGGTAGGTAAAACTCCAAATGAACAAAAATAGTAAAATAAAAAACAAGCAGGTCATAGCAACCCCAAGCTAACGACACCGTCAAGTTCTCATGATAAATGCAGCGGTCCATACGCAGGTTTATATGCCAACAGTTGGGACCTCTGTGGAAGGTCATCCTCGCATATCCCAAAAATCTACGCGGATGAGACGACATCTTCAAGCAACACTAGTCGTAGTCAGGCCAGAAACTAGGGAACTCAGGCACTTCCTCTTCTTCACGAACGTCTTCTCAGAAGCATATGAATAGAACAGAAATACAGGAGTATAGGAAAGAGGTGAGACACCCAACATTCAATACCAATATGGCAGTAAGAAAACAAAACAGCAATGGACGCCCACATAACATCACAGTACATATATAAATCAGCTGTAATAATAAAATAAGCAATCAAAGAGAAATAATAACAGTATCTCAAGCAATAAACAATTTATCAATCAGATAATTATTTCAACAATTAAAAGGAGACAATTTAAGAGTTATGGACACTCATGCCAGAAGAAATATGAGACTGACAATACATAATGCATGAGATACCAAAAATCCTACTCCATGGAGCTAGATATAAACATTCAGAGAGAATGATCAAGGAGTCATGCCAGTATCTCGTTGGCCTAAAACTAAAGTGCTTATCAGAAAAAAAATATTTTGTGCAACATGGCTTATGCATGGTACTCTCAATAAGATCGCGATATATGACAATGTCTCGGTCTGGATCGTCGGTGTGTTTTTGCATCGGTCTATCCCACAGCCCCAGTGGAGCTACCACTGTCTATTGTGAGACACTAGCACCCGACGCCCCCAAGGCCAACAATATGACCTACACTTAGTCTACTTGTACCCGCACTAAGGTATAATTCAATCTCCTAGGCAAGCACCGCCTTAACAACAGAGTCCAACGGACTTTCACAAATGCATGATGACCCAATGCATATCATGTATATTCATCAATAATATACTTCTCATGAAACATATCACAAATTGGTCATATTAAATATCAACAAGTCTTTGGTCCCACACATGGACTCACAATAGCATATAATCAATTCTCAATAACAATATACATATATAAGGCTCAATACAAACCATAATTCCATTTTATGAATCCATAATTCCTAATTATCTAAGTCTTGGTTAATTACACAAAATTTGGGACAAAGAAACTCTTGAAACCGTGGCCTCTCAAGAACCAATATCCAATCAATTTCTTCTATTCCATGCATCAATTCCTTTAACACCTAATTACCTAAATTCTAATTCACACAAAATGAAACTCAAACCCCCCAAATGTGGTCCAAAACCATGACCTCATCAAAGGGTAGGAAACCCTATATTTTTCCATTCATCCAATCCAAGCAATCCAACATCATCAAGGCATTCAAAACAACCAACATTTCCATATAAATCAAATAGGCACATAATCATGAAAATAAGCATACAAAGAGAGCATTCCATTATGGAATCCTCCATCAACAACCACTTAAAAGTTCCCTCACCACCAATAAAGGTTGAAGTGAGTAAATCTCCCTCTTACCTAATGGAAGAACACAAAAATCCACTCCTTGTTGGTCCTTGTGATTTTCGTCCAAAGCTCCACCAAACCCTAAGAATCACAACTCAAAGAATCAACACCAATGGCTTGAAAAAGAAAGGATCCATAGCCATGAAAATGACCATAGAAACGAAAAAGAAGAAGAGAAAGTGAAGAATCAAAGGTTTACCTCAAAAGCTTCAAGCTTTGTTCTTGAAGAAAAGTGAAGAAGATGATGGATTTAGAAGAAAATCTCTAAAGAGAAAAAGTTTAGAATAAGAAGAGGAGTGTAGAAATGGTGGTAGTCAAGCAAAAATGAAGATAGCCACCAAGAGGGGTTGCTGCCGTGGAGAGGAAGAGAGGAAGAATAAGAAGAGAAAATGAAGAGAAAAAGTTGATAGCATTTTGTGATGTGAATTTTTGGAGTAAAATGATAAAGTAAATATTGAATTTTTGGCTCCCTCCTTAAGGTCCCTAGCCGTGGCACACAAGAGCGAAGGAGAGGGAGAGATTGGCTTCTCCCACAAGTTTTGGGCATTTTAGTCATTTTTGGTCAAAGCTTCCTTGAGAAGCTTTGATTAAAATACATTATTTTTGAATTAAAGGTGATTTGATTTGACATAAAGTGGATTACCTTTGGATAAGATAAAATTTCTATTACAAGCTATTAACCAATAGACAATTGTTATAGTTGATAGAAGTCAGTCTTAATTGTTTAACAGATAATAAAATACACAGCGATTTTTTTATTTATCAGATAAAAATTTCAAAAAATGTGAAACTTCGTAAATCGTATCCACCCTCGAGTTTAATAAGATCCTCCGTCGACATTTCCACAGATCAAGGTCCTCGGGAAAAATATCTCATTTTTCCAGCTCCGCTCAATGGTCCGTAAAACGAGGAATACTATTAAAATATTTCATGTTCTTAGAAAAATCTAAAAAAATTCACAGAAAACACGAATATTATAAAACGACTATTTATCACAAAATTATAAATTTTTCGGGTGTTACAACTCTCTCCGTCAAATAGAAATTTCGTTCTCGAAATTTTCATACCTTAGAATAGTTGTGGGTATCACTCCTTTATCTTATCTTCTAACTCCCGAGTTGCATCTCCAGTTGTTTCGTTCCAGATCACTTTTACTAATGGGATGTCTTTCCCTCTGAGTTACTTCATCCTTTTATCCTCAATCCTCATAGGAGTTGTCTCATAAGTTAAGTTTTCTTTTAATTGTACCGTGTCAGGTGCTATGACATAATCAGGGCTAGGAATATATTTTCGAAGTTGTGACACATGAAAGACATTGTGGAGATTTGAAAGAAAAGGTGGTAAAGCTATTTGGTAAGCAACTATACCTATTTGACGAAGAATTTGATAAGGTCCAAGGAATTTAGGAGTAAGTTTCTAGACTGAAGAACTCGACCGACCCCAATCGTAGGCCTGACTTTCAAAAACACATGCTTGCCTTCCTCAAACTCAAGAGGCTTTCTCCTTTTATCCGCATAGCTCTTTTGTTGACTCTGAGCCATCCTCATCTTCTCCTGAATTATCTTGACCTTTTTAGTTGTTCGTTGTATAAGATCAGGTCCAATAGTAAGTCGCTCTCCATCCTGGTACCAACACAAAGGTGTTCTGCACCTTCGCATATAGGGCCTCATAAGGCGCCATCCCTATGCACGAATGATAACTATTATTGTAGGTGAACTCTACCAATGGTAAAACTTCATCCCAACTTCCAATTTGTTCTAAAGCATAAGCTCTTAGTAAGTCTTCCAATGATTGAATTGTTCTCTCCAATTAACCATCGGTTTGGGGATGATATGCAGAACTTAAACGTAGCTTCGTTCCCATCGCTTCTTGAAGACTTTTCCAAAGCTTTGATGTGAACCTTGGATCTCTATCAGAAATGATACTGGTAGGCACACCATACATTCTGACAATTTCACCAATGTACAGTTGGGTTAGCTTCTCTAATGAATACCTTATGTTGATTGGTAAGAAATGTGCTGACTTCGTGAGTCGATCCACAATTACCCATATCGAATCGTAACCTTTTCTGATCTTTGGCGATCCAACCACAAAGTCCATTGCAATACTATCCCACTTCTATTTGGGAATAGCTAAGGGTTATAACATTTCAGACAATCTCTGATGTTCAACCTTCACTTTCTGAAAAACTATACAGGAAGACACATATCTAGCAATATCTCTTGTCATTCCGTGCCACCAAAATAGCTTCTTCAAATCTTGGTGCATCTTGGTTATTCCTGGGTGCATACTCAACTGACTTGTGTGAGCATGTTCAAGTATATACTTCTTGAGTTCTTGATCCTTGGGTATACAAACTCTACCTCTGAATCTTAAAATTCCATTATTTCCTTCCTCTAAGGTTGTTGCACTGCCTTGTTTCATCAGCTCCCTTTCTTCTTGTAAGAACTTGTCAACTTTCTACTTTTCTCGAATATCTTCCATTAAGTCATTGGAGATTGTGACTATGTTCATACAAATCTTACCAGGTGTCAACTCCACAAAGGACCATATATCTCTGAATTGTTCTATCAAATCTTTTGCTTTGATTATCATAGCAGAAACACCGATCACTTTCCTACTTAAGTCATCCGCCACAACGTTTGCCTTTCTAGGGTGGTATTGAAGTTGAAAATCATAATCTTTTAGGAATTCCAACCACCTTCGTTGTCTCATATTTAACTCCTTATGATTATACAGATATCTCAAACTCTTATGGTCGCTATAGACGTTAAACGTCATGCCATAAAGAAAATGCCTCTATATCTTCAAAGCGAAAACAACAGCCACTATTTCCAAGTCATGTGTTGGGTAGTTCTTCTTATGCACTCGCAAATGTCTCGAAGCATAAGCTACCATTTTTCTGCTTTGCATGAGGATACACCCTAATCCTTGGTATGAAGCATTGTAATACACTTCAAAGGGTTTATTTGGATCAGGAAGTACTAACACTGGTGAAGTAGTTAGTCACCTCTTCAGTTCTTGAAAACCTTCTTCGCAAGCATCCGTCCACTCAAAAGCTTGATCCTTCCTTGTAAGCTGAGTGAGAGGTCCAGCTATCTTAGAAAATCCTTCAATGAATCTCTGGTAATATCTAGCTAATCTCACAAAGCTTTGAATTTCTGTCACTGTTTTCAGCCTTTCCCATTGTAAAACAGCTTCCACTTTTGATGGGTCTACTACAATTTCTTCCTTCGAGATCACATGGCCTAAAAATGTGACCTCGTCCAGCCAAAATTCACACTTTGAAAATTTGGCATACAACCTCTTTTCTTTCAGAATATGAAGAACTATACTGAGATGTTCAGCATAATCCTCCTAATTTTGAGAATAGATTAAGATATCGTCGATGAAAATAACAATGAATCTGTCCAAATAAGGACGAAAGATTCTGTTCATGTAGTCCATGAATATAGAAAGTGCATTTGTCACACCAAACAGCATCACCAAGTACTCGTAATGACCATAACTAGTACAAAAAGTTGTTTTGGGAATATCCTCTACCTTTTCTCTGATTTGATGATAGCCCGATCGCAGATCGATCTTAGAAAACACCGTTACTCCCCTTAGTTGATCCATCAAGTCATCTATTCTTGGAAGTTGACACTTATTCTTGATTGTGACTTTATTCAACTGGCGATAGTCTACACACAATCGCGAAGTACCATCTTTCTTCTTGACTAGCAATACCGGTGCTCCCCATAGCGACACGCTAGGTCTAACAAATTGCTTCTCCAAGAGTTCTTCCAATTATTTCTTGAGTCCAACTAGCTCTACTCGTGACATTTTGTAGGGTGCTATAGAAATAGGACCAGATTCAGGTACAAGGTCAATGGTGAATTCGATCTCCTACTCCGGCGGTAAACCAGGTACATCTTCAAGAAAGACTTCGGGAATCTCTCTAACCACTAGAATTGCATTCACATCTGCCTCATTCGTGACTTTTAAAGAAGACAATAGCATGTATCCTTGAGCTCCTTCTTTTAAGAAAGCTTTTACTTGGTTGGCCGTAAAAAATCTTCAATTCTTATCGAAAGGGAAAACTATAGTTTTACTAGAACAATCTAACAGGACATGGTTAGAAGACAACCAATCCATTCCTAAGATTATATCTAATTGGGAAAGAGGTAAACATATCAAATCAACAGAAAAGATTCGACCTTCAACAATTAAAGGACTATCTAAATAGACTTTAGTAGTAACAATAGGTTTAGCAGTAAGGGTTGAAACAGTTAAGTCAAAAGGCAAAGAAGACACAGGTAAACCAAGTCGTTCCACACAGTCATAGGAAATGAAAGAATAGGTTGCCACAGAGTCATACAATACAATTAAAAGATTACCCTCTATGATACCTTCTCCTTGTATGAGATCTTCGGATTTGGAGGCCTCAGCTCCACTCAGGGTATAAACTCTACCTCCTACCTATAGTTTCGCAGCTCTCACAACATTGACTAAAGGCTCTGCCTTCGCTTGGTTGTAGTCATGGGAAACATGTTCAGGCTTCCCACACCTAAAGCAAATGACTCCTTTAATTGTGCAATCCCTCGTGTAGTGCTCCTCTTTGCACTTTAAACATCTTGGCGTAGACGTCGTAGTCTAACCAGTCCTACCAAGACTCCCACCAGGACTTCCACCTTACGAGTGTTGTTGCTAATTTCTAGGTGGTCTTGAGTAAGACTTTCTCTTATAGCGATTAGCATTGCTGTTGCCTCCTCTCTAGGACCGAAAAGGCCTAAAGTTACGATTCCTCGTGTCCCGTGCTTGGTCTAGGTCTTCTACCCGGCAGCAAGTATCAAGTAGCTCCAAAAATTAGTCAATTCTAAAAGTTATAACAACCCTCTTCACATTATGCCTCAACCCTTCTTCAAACTTCCGACATTTACATACCTCGTTCGGCTGGTGTTGGAAATAAGTTGAAAATTTTGACAAGCTTTCAAACTTTGCAGCGTATTCACTGACCGTCATGTTCTTTTGTCTCAGACTAAGGAACTCCATCTCTTTCGCATGCCTGGCACTTGCAGGGAAATATTTCTCCAAGAATTTCTCTTTGAATACCTCCCAAATAATTGCTCGACCTTCAGTTTCCAGTAGTCTCTGTTCTCCAATCCACCAGTCTTCTGCGTCCCCAACTAACATAAATGCAGCATAAGTCACCTTCTTATCATTGGCATAGTTCATGCCTCAGAAGACTTTCTCTAGCTCCTTGATCCAAAGAGTAGCTTTCTCCGGATCAAATTTTCCCTTGAATTGCAGAGGGTTGTTGCGACGAAATTCAGCCAAGTTTTGAGCATTTGTAGTAGTTTCCAACTATTGTGCAACTCTCTCTTGTTGTTGAGCAGTCTACTGGTTCTGTTGCAGCATGGCCTCAGCCATCTTTTGTATCGCCTCGATCGCTGCAGTCATATCTCCTCTATGAGCCATATCTCTTTTCAAGTCAAACTATACAAAACACAGGGAAAAGTTAGATGCATCCATTCGGAATACCAAACACAATGAATCACACAGCACAAGCAAGACAATCCAAACCACAAGACCCAAAAGAAAACTTAAATTAGGGCTTTGATACTAAACTAGTGTGATGCCCCTTTTACAAGGAGAAGAAGGAATGTCACACCATAACAAAGTGAAATAAAATGCGAAAAGTAAATAAATTATAAATTAAGACCCGGTTTATTTTTATTATTATTTTTTGAATAAACGTCTTTGAATCGTAATAGTAATCGAGTATTGAAATATATGTATATTTTTTTTGTTGTGTGAATAATAAAATGTAGTTACATTAAAAATCAGTATGAAAGGAAATTACATATCCACATATTATATATATATATATATATATATATATATATATATATATATATATATATAATCGCATCAAGCCTATTTAATTACATCATCAAATATACAAAAAGTAAAAGGCTTTACCCACCCCAAGATGTTTACAAATGTACAGCCCATCAAACTAGCAAAACATCAGGCTTCCCAACAAGATATACGGATAGCTATCAGTAGCCACCGACAATACCAGTCCCCTAAGACTGATGAGAAGGAACCGTAGCAGATCCTCCTTTGGGTCTTTCTCATCAGATGAGATCATCATCGGAGCGACCGAATTTCGAGCAGAAGCTCGAGCAATAGAAAGAAATGAATCCTCCTGTGGGGTGTAATAGAGATCATCCCACAGATCGCGGACAAGTAGGTAAAACTCTAAATGAATAAAAGTAGTAAAAACAAAAACAGGCAGGTCATAGCGACCCCTAGCTAACGACACTGTCAAGTTCCCATGATAAATGCAATGGTCCGTGCGTAGGTTTATATGCTAACAGTCGGGACCTCCGTGGATGGTCATCCTTGCATATCCCAAAAATCTACGTGAACGAGACAACATCTTCAAGCAACACTAGTCGTAGTCAGGCCAGAAACCAAGGAACTTGGGCGCTTCCCCTTCTTCACGAACGTCTTCTCAAAAGCATATGGATAGACTAGAAATACAAGAGTACAAGAAAGAGGTGAGACACCCAATATTCAATACCAATATGGCAGTAAGAAAACAAAATGGTGATGGATACCCGCATAACATCACAGTACATATATACATCAGTAGTAATAATAAAATAAGCAATAAAAGAGAAATAACAACAGCATCTCAGGCAGTAAACAATTTATCAATCAGATAATTATTTCAACAATTAAAAGGAGACAATTTAATAGTTATGGACACTCATGCCAGAAGAAATATGAGACCGACAATACATAATGCATGAGGTACCAAAAATCCTACTCTATGGAGTTAGACATAAACATTCAAAGATAATGATCAAGGAATTATGCCAGTATCTCGTTAGCCTAAAAAAAAAGTGCTTATCAAAAAATAATATTTTACGCAACATGGCTTATACATAGCACTCTCAACAAGATCACGATATAGGACAGTGTCTCAGTCTGGATTGTCGGTGTGTTTGCATCGGTCTATCCCACGGTCCTAGTGGAGCTACCATTGTCTATTGCGAGACACCTGCACCCCAACGCCCCCAAGGCCAACAATATGACATACACTTAGTCTACTCGCACTCGCACTAAGGTGTAATTCAATCTCCTAGGCAAGCACCGCCTTAACAACATAGTCCAACGGACTTTCACAAATGCATGATGACTCAATGCATATCATTTATATTCATCAATAATATACTTCTCATGAAACATATCACAAATTGATCATATTAAATATCAACAAGTCTTTGGTCCCACACATGGACTCACAATAGCATATAATCAATTCTCAATAACAATATACATATATAAGGCTCAACACAAACCATAGTTCCATTTTATTAATCCATAATTCCTAATTATCTAAGTCTTGGTTAATTACACAAAATTTGGGTCAAAGAAACCCTTGAAACCATGGCCTCTCAAGAACCAATATCCAATCAATTTCTTCTATTACATGCATCAATTCCTTTAACACCTAATTACTTAAATTCTAATTCACACAAAATGAAACTCAAACCCCCCAAAATGTGGTCCAAAACCGTGACCTCCCCAAGGGTAGGAAACCCTACATTTTTCCATTCATCCAATCCAAGCAATCCAACATCATCAAGGCATTCAAAACAACCAACATTTCCATATAAATCAAATAGGCACATAATCACGAAAACAAGCATACAAAGAGAGCATTCCATTATGGAATCCTCCATCAATAACCACTTAAAAGCTCCCTCACCACTAATAAAGGTTGAAGTGAGTAAATCTCCCTCTTATCTAAAGGAAGAACATGAAAATCCACTCCTTGTTGGTCCTTGTGATTTTCGTCCAAAGCTCCACCAAACCCTAAGAATCACAACTCAAAGAATCAACACCAATGGCTTGAAAAAGAAAGGTTCTGTGGCCATGAAAATGACCATAGAAACGAAAAAGAAGAAGAGAAAGTGAAGAATCAAAGGTTTACCTCAGAAGCTTCAAGCTTTGTTCTTGAAGAAAAGTGAAGAAGATGATGGATTTAGAAGAAAATCTCTAAAGGGAAAAGGTTTAGAATGAGAAGAGGAGTGTAGAAATGGTGGTAGTCAAGCAAGAAAATGAAGATAGCCACCAAGAGGGGCTACTGCCGTGGAGAGGAAGAGAGGAAGAAGAAGAAGAGAAAAATGGTAAAGAGAAAATGAAGAGAAAAAATTGATAGCTTTTTGTGATGTGAATTTTTGGAGTAAAATGATATAGTAAAAATTGAATTTTCGGCTCCCCCCTTAAGGTCCTAGCCATAGCACACAAGAGAGAAGGAGAGGGAGAGATTGGCTTCTCCCACAAGTTTTGGGCATTTTAGTCATTTTTGGTCAAAGCTTCCTTGAGAAGCTTTGATTAAAATACATTATTTTTGAATTAAAGGTGATTTGATTTGACATAAAGTGGATTACCTTTCGATAAGATAAAATTTCTACTACAAGCTATTATCTAATGGACAATTGCTACAGTTGATAGAAGTTAATCTTAATTGTCCAATAGATAATAAAATACATAACGATTTTATTATTTATTAGATAAAAATCTCGAAAAATATGAAATCTCGTAAATCATGTCAAGTCTCAGGTTTAGTAAGATCCTCCGTCGACGTTTTTACAGATCAAGGTTATAACGCCCCTTTTTGGGAGGGAACGTCACATTGTCAAATATAAATACGAAATATAAAATTCGTGAAATTAAGACCCGGTTCATTTTAGTTAAAGTTAATTTGTCCGATTCATTAGTACGTTAGTAAAAAGGCAGCATAATTTTTTTTTTGTTAATTAATAAAACGGAGTGACGAAATATGAATAACAGTAAAGGGGTAAGACAGGAAATAAAACTCTCATCTGAATAACATGCATATATATATATATATCAACTGTGTTTTAGATATAAGCCTGGAATTTCCAAAAAGCAAAACTATACCTGCCCAAAGGATCATACATATACATCCCCAAGATATCAGAATTTACAGCCCACCAAAAGTAAAACATCAGGCCCCCAAAATAAAACACTGGCAGCCATCAGCAGCTACCAGTAATGTCAGTCCCTTAGAGGAGGAGAAACTGTATCAGGATCCTCAGCGAGGTCCTCCTCATCCAAGGAAACCTCCATGGGAACCACAGAGCCACGGGCAGGAGCCCGAGTAGTGGAATCAAAAGAGTCCTCCTGCGGGGTGTAGTAACGGTCACCCCACATCTCCCAGATGGGCAGATAAAACTCCAAGCATAGGCTTACGTAGTAGGTAAAGATCGGCGTCGCATGTCGTCTCCAGGCTAAAGCAATCGATACTTTTCCCAGGCAGACACAGCGGTTAGAACTCAAGTTAATGTGCCAGCACTCTGGCCCTCCAAGGAAGGTCAGACGCACATCACCCAGAAATCCGCGCATACGTGCCTCCATGCTCCACAGTAGGTGCTAATCTCGATCGGGCCAGAAGTCGGGGAAATCGGGAGCTTCAACCTCCTTGTCGTCGTCTTCGATAAATACAATATTTGCACAGGCAGCAAATAACAGAAATACAGGAAAGAGGTAAGACATCCTACCATCATTACCAATTATAACAGCTGGAAACTAATACGGTGCAACGCACCCATATAGCATTCCAAAATAATAATAATAATAGGCAGTAAATACATCAGTAAGCAGGTAAACAGTTCTAGACAGTCAGTCGTCATAATAATAAATAAACAGTTCAAATCCACATAAAGCAGTAACTATCATATAGTGTAACATCTCATGATGCATATGCACACTGTACTCAATTTCCTACTCCATGGAGCTAGACTCAAACAGTCGGAGAGAAAGATCAGGAGACATGTCTGCAACTCGACTGCCGAGGCCAAAGTGCTATAACTCAACAGTTTTTCCACGTGCACATACAGGCATTGTACAGACAGTCTATACTAGATCACGATATAGGATAGTGTCTCGGTCCGGATCGTCGGTGCGTTTGCATTGGTTTGCCCCATAGACAGGAGAGCTACCAACTGCCCATTGTGAGGTACCCACACCCCGACGCCCCCAAGGTCGTAACATGACCTACACTAGTCTACTCGCACCCGCACTAAGGTGTGTTCAATCTCCTAGGCAACTTGGCCTTACAACAGTCCAAAGGACATTCACAATGCATAAGACTCTATGCATGAATATGTATGGTCATCATCACATACTATTCCATAATATACCACAATTGGCCAAAATAAGCATCAACACATCCTTGGTCACTCACATGGACTCACACTATCATAACATTGAAATTAAATAGAATAATACATTTTTAAGGTGTATTATGAATTCTTACTTAAAATTAATCTTTCTTACAAAGTTTGTCTCTACTTGAATTCTCATAATTAGTTAAATTTTTTAATGTAATTTATTCTCATACACTTAGAATGTTATTCTAAGGTCTCCAAGTCTCACATTCTCTTGTTCTTACCCTAATTGAATTTACCTTAAGTTTTATGACAAGTTTCATTCTTAGTTCCTTAAAATTTATGAATCCCAAAGTATATTTAATTCTTCCAATTTGCTACTCTTCCAATCTATCACCTATGATTTAATCATTTAATTATCTAAGTTCCAAGATTACTAAAATTGCCTAATTAAGCCCCAAAATGGCCCTAGAGGCCGTGGCCTCCCTAGAGGATTCAATTCCTAATTTTTCCATTCCATTGATTTTATATTACACACTTGATTAATTAATACATTCACTTATTATAATTTGTTCACAAAGAACTCATCTTTTAAACCCCAAAACCGTGGCCTCCCAAGAGAAAATCCCACTTCAATTTCTTCCATTTCATGTCATCCAATCCATTCCAATATACAAATACACATCAACAATCAATCCAACAACATAAACCAATTTCAAACGACATGTAAACATACTAGTTATACAATCAAAGAATAACCCTCATTAGGGTTTTCTCACAATCAACCACAAACAAGGTTTCTAGATGCTAATAGAGGTTGAGGAGGAGTGTCTTCCTCTTACCAAAGTGAAGAAATCAAGAGAAGCCTCCAAGAAATCCTTGCAAATTTCGGATTGGGTGCCACCAAAACCCTAGAAATATCAACTTGGTTAAAATAGCACAAAGGTTTGAGAAATGAAGTGTAGATGGTCACAAGGAGGACCTTGAAAACGAAAATGAAGAGAGGGAGTGAAGAATCAAGAAACTTACCCAAAAACCCTAAGCTTGAAGCTTGAAGAAGATGGTGAAAATGGTGGATTTTCAAAATGCCACAAGCAAGAGAAGTGTTTAGGAGGTGGAGAGGATTAAGAAAATAGTGTTGGTTGAAAATTTTGTGAAGGATAAGGGTAAGGAAGGGCTGCTGGCCGTAGCACTCTAGAGAGAAGGAGGAGAAAAATTTTTAATGAAGAAGAAGAAGAAGAGAGAGAGAGAAGTGCTTTAGGAAAAATAAAAATTGATGTAATGTAATTAATTAGATGAAAAGTAATTCTCCCCGCCCCCAAAAGTGGGCTGCAGCCATGAGTGAGGAGAGAGGGAAGAGAGAGGATTTTTGGCTTCCCTTGGAAGCTAAGGGCATTGGGGTCATTAGTTGGTCAAAGCTTCTCAAAGAAGCTTTGATTATAATACATTGGATTTGAATTAAAGTGAATTGATTAGACATAAAGTAGATTACATTAGGATAATGTGATAAGATTTTTTTTTACATGCTATTATCCAATGGATAATAGTTATAGTCGACAGAAGTCAGTATTAATTAATCTGACAGATAAATTTTATGTAGTATTATTTTGTTTTATCTGTTAAAATTTCTCGAAAATCGTAAAATCTCGTAAACTGTGTCCAGTCTCGGGTTTAGTAAGATCCCCTGTCGACATGTCCATAGTTCAAGGTTCTCGGAGAAAACATCTCGTTTCTCTGACTCCACTCAGTGCGCACGTAAAACGAGAAATATATTAAAATATTCATCATTTTCGAAAAATTTCAGAAAAATTTACATAATTCATAAATATTAGAAAATGAATATTTATGACAAAATAAATGATTTCCGGAGCGTTACACTGACATCAACAGGTTTCTGCTCAGTGTACACGTAAAACGAGGAATATATTAAAATATTCGTCGTTTCTGGAAAATTCCAGAAAAATTCCTAAAAATCAAGAACATTATAAAATGATCGTTCATGGTTACACAAACACTTTTTAGGGTGTTACAAAGGTCCTTGGAGAAAATATCTCATTTCCCTTGCTCCACTCAATGTGCACGCAAAATGAGAATAATATTAAAATATTCCACGTTCTCAAAAAAATTTTGAAAAATTCCCAAAAATCACGAATATTATAAAACAAATATTTATCAAAAAATTATAAATTTTCGGGGTGTTACATTAGCCATTACTAGTCCTGTAATACATGCCTCATATTCTGCTTGATTGTCTGAGATTGGGAACTCAAATTTTAGGGAGTGTTCTAGTGTCAGTCCTTCAGAGTTTTCCATAATTACTTTGGCACTGCTTCCCTTTGGGTTCGAAGAACCATCAACAAATATGGTCCAAGAAACTCCTTTTGGGTCACCAGGGTCCGAAGTAAGTTCTGCTAAGAAGTCGGAGAGCGCCTGAGCTTTTATTGCAAGTCGAGGCTCATATGTAATTCCAAATTTAGAAAGTTCAATGTACCAGGAAATCATTCTCCTTGCTAGATCTAGCTTATGTAATACTTGACGGATGGCCTAGTCCATTCTTACCACCACTGGGTGGCACTGAAAATACTGTCGAAGTCTCTGGGTCGTAGTGATAAGTGCCAAGGCAACTTTTTTGATTTTTTAATTCTGAAGCTCTAGGCCCTGTAGAACTTTACTCATGAAATAGACCGGCTTCTGCCCTTCTTTTGTTTCCCAGATTAGCACTGAGCTTATAGTCTCTTCATGTGTAACACCTTGAAAAACATGTTAGACTTGTAAATAGTTACAATGGTAGCATAATGCTTACTTAACATATTTGTTGAATTTTGTGGCTTTCTAAGCATGTTTAATCACCTTACTGTAACACTATGTGTGCGATATAGTTGTTATTAGCCCCGAAATGGCTTAAACTACTCTGTTAATGGAAATAAGTGTGGAGACTTATATCTAGGTCACAAATGTGTGAACTGTGCTACAATTAAAATTTGAGGATAATCAGAGTCAATTTGGTATTTTTAAGCATACTGATTGTGTGTTTTAATGCCGGATTGACTAGTCACAAATATGGAAAATGATGGTTTTGGTGCAACAAAATTTTTGATGAATCCTGTGATTTATTTTAAACTTGTTGGTTGCAAGAAAACTGGATTTGGAGAAATATAAGTATTCTTAGCATATCGGGATTTTTGGTACCTTTTAGTGATTGGCTTTAAGAAGCCAAATATGACTTCTTTTCTTCAATTCCCTCATAGCAGCTAGAAACAAAGAAGGAAAATAGAAAAGAAAGAAAAGGAAAACCATGGGGAAGAAGGAGAAAAGGGGGGGAAAGGCTAAAAGGGCCAAGAATCATTGTTTGAAGGAGGATCCAAGAGCAAGATTAAGGCTTCAAGACCTTCATCCTTGCTGCATAAGAGGTAAGGGTTCTTGAGTTATAAACTCACTTCCTTCTCATCTTTCCATGTCTAACTCATTTGGGGGTTAATATGTCAAAATGAGATCTAGAGGTGTTTTATGTGATTTTCTTGCTTGGATGAGTTATAAGTGTTATTTATAACATGTTCATGCTAAGGGTTTGGATTACAAACTAAAATCTATCCATTTAGACCTAAAATACTCCAAGTGTAAGATTTGGGGTTTTGATGGGTGATTTTGTGTTTGGATCCAATTTTTATGAATTCAATTAGTGTTTTAGGTTTCCTTCATGTTGAGAACTTGTTTGAGACTTAAAATCACTAAGAAACAAATTTGAGGTGATCAAATTTCGTGTATGGCACCAATGGAATAGTGCCACACTTCTGCAAAATTTTGCAGAAGCTGTTGTCTCGAGGTCACGCCTAGGCGTGACTGAACAACGCCTAGGCGTGACTGAACAACGCCTAGGCGTGAGGTGTTCTGTTTTCTCAGTCCAAGCAAGACAGAGAGGGTCAAATAGAGAGGGTCACGCCTAGGCGTGGGAATGTCACGCCTAGGCGTGGGAATGTCACGCCTAGGTGTGGGTACCAGAATCTTACAGGATTGGTGTTCTTGAGGTTTTGGATTTCCTTAAGTGATGGGATTACTCATATATGCCTTTCTAAGTGTGTTGAGACACTAACAGAGGTATTTCTTGGAGATAATGATCACCTAGCATATATGGGAAGTTTGGTAAACCCTTAGGCACCCAAAGTGATATGATTTGCCTTAGGGTGACGTTGGAGAACCTATGGGCAACCTAAGTGTGGGAAATTCCTAAAGATAGGAATATGGGACCGTAGACAACCAAAGTAAGGTGGAATGTCAAAGGGTACTATGTTTGGACACCTTAGGCTTCCATTGTGTGATGGAATGCCATAGGAGAATCTTGGGAAACCTTAAGCATCTAAGTGTGTTAGAATGCAATAAGGTAGTGTTTAGAACCTTGTTCAACATGAGGTTGAATTCTAAATCAGTTGTGGAGTGATGGTGTAGGGTTCAAGATACAAGTAGTTTAGTGGTACCTCTTAGAGAGAATAACCACCTACCTTAAGAGAAGGGCTTTGAGAATTAAATATAAGGTGTAGTAAAAACAACTAGTTTAGGTTTGTTTGGTATGGTATGTCGACTTATATGCATAGTTTACTCCATTAGAGTTAAAGTTAAGTTTAAGATGAACAGTTGGTGTATGTTCTCTTGTTCTTAAAGGTTGAACTTGAGGATATGCTAGAGACATAGGATGGTTCATAATTCATTAATATCATTTCTATAAGTTTGAAGATTTATAATATTTTAATATATGTCATATGTGCCAATATTTACTACCTAGTAAGCCCCTCCTAAAAAATATGGAACATAATTTTTATTGACATATTCTAAAAGATCTCCTAATAGAACTAATCATATACAAGTACATGTGCATAAAAAAAATAACTAGAGGGAATATTGGTGTGAGACAAGTTTCAGCGACAACGAAGTGGATGACTTAGTACGAGCAGAGGTAGAAGGAGCAGATGAAAATAGTGGTGTGTGAAAAGATAAAACTTAAAAGTCTAATAGTGGCATGTGAAAAGATAAAACTTAAAATACTGGTATGTGAAAATAGTGGCTTGGGACGTCAGTCATGTGATTGAGCTTGAGTGGGTTACGAGCTTACTAATTGAACGTTAGTCATGGAAACTAATTTTTTTAAAAAAATATTAATGGGTCGTGTTCAAGTTGTATCCTAGTCGTGCCCAAGCGTGTCCGAGAAGTGTTTGAGTGTGTCTGAGAAGTGTTCGAGTATATCCAAGACGTATCTAAACTAAAAAAAATAATCTTTTTAATTGGACACATTCAGACACGCAGGACCCGTGTGTCGTATGAGTGTCTCTATGTGTCTGACACGGACACGTGTCCTAGTTTCGAACACGCATCATAATCGATGTGCCCGTGCTTCATAGTATACAACTGATATACCACTTTCTTAGTATTGGGATGTTACATTATGGTATCAGAGCAGTTCATCCTGTTGAGTCGGGGTGTGGACTGACTTTGCTTAGGCATGTTTAGGAGTTCCTATATGTGTAGTTGTGTTTTTCTTTGTCTCTTGTGCTAAAGGTTGTGTTAGAACTGCCTGACTTGCCTTTGGTATGAATACTTTAGTTACTGTTGCACGGTTACATGATATTGGGATTAGCTACCTCGATATGTATTATTCTATGTGTATAGGAAACTATGGCGTCTCCAAGGCGAACCTGTGGGAATAGGAACTCTGGTCATGAAGGCCCTAACAATGTTGGAGCTTTTATGGCAATGGTGAATGCTTTAAGGGATCAGACAACCGCTACTATTGATGCAATGCGGGAGCAGACGACTGCGACTACTGAGGCTAATGGAGAGCAAGCAGCTGCCACTACAAGGAATTTGAGATGATGGCTACGCCCCAGCGTCAACAACCTATACCACCACCACATCAATCGAGGCAACCAAACTAAGAGGCACTAGTAGAGAGAAACTAGAACTTCCAAGACCTCTCGGAGTTCAAGGAGACTTATCCATCATCCTTCAAAGGGAGTATGACTTGGTGAGAGCTGAGTTTTAGCTAAAGGAGATGAAGAATATCTTCACTATTTTGGTTTGCTCAGATGGGCAACGAGTGCTCTTTGCTTCTTACTTGTTGGAGGAAGAAGCAGAGGATTGGTGGATGGACATCAAGAGATCTTTCAAGGCATCGGGGACTCTTATTATGTGGGAGATCTTCAAGATTTCATTTCTGGAGAAGTATTTTCCACAGAATTTATGGAAATGCAAAGGTAATGAAATTTTTGAGGTTGGACCAAGATGAAATATCTGTTGGTCAGTTGTGGCCAAGCTCAAGGAAATGTTAAAGGTCTCATCCTGTATCAGAGTGGCGCAACAGAAGTATGTTATTTTTTAGAAGGGATTAAGAGAAAATATTTAGCGAGTGATCCAGCCTTTTTGGAATCTAGAATTTTGCAGCCTTGGTGATCAAATGCAGTATCGTTGAGGACAGTGTTGGTAAGTCTCAAGAGGAGCAAAGACCACAGGACCTTCAAATGAGGTAGTGGATCTGCCGCCCAAGTGAGAAATAGAGTTCTCTATAGACTTAGTTCCTGAGATGGGATCTATCTCTATAGCATCCTATAGGATGGCACCACTAGAGTTAGTGTAACTCAAAAAGCAAATCGAGGATTTGTTGAGCAAACAATTCAATAGGTCGAGTGTTTCTCCGTGGGGAGCACTTGTGTTCTAGTGAAGAAAAAGATAGTACCATGAGGCTCTGTGTGGATTACAGATAGTTGAATATGGTGACTATCAAAGACAAGTATTCATTACCTAGGATAGATGATCTAATGAATCAGCTGAGAGGAACTGTGGTATTCTCAAAGATTGACCTTAGGTTTGGGTATCATCTGATAAGGGTTAGGAAAGAAGATATTCCTAAAACCACTTTCAAAACTAAGGAGGGACATTATGAGTGTTTCACGATGTTCTTTGGGTTGACAAATCCACTAGCAGTGTCTCATGTGATACGTGAACAAGATTTTGAGACCCTACCTGGAATAACTTGTTGTGGTGTTTATCGATGATATTCCAATCTATTCATAGTTAATGGAGGAGCATGAACCACATTTAAGGATAGTGTTGGAAACCTATAAGGAGATTAGGTTGTTTTCCAAGCTATCTAAATGTGAGTTCTGGTTTTCCAAGTGCGGTGTTTGGGACATGTGATATTTCAGGTAGGGATTTATATGGACCCAAGCAAAGTTGATGCAGTGTTGCAGTGGGAGAGACCCACCACTGTGACCAAGATCTGAAGCTTCATAGGCCTAGCGAGGTACTATAGAAGGTTCATAAAAGGGTTTTTCTTAGTTAGCACTGCCCTTGCCTAGTTTGACTAGGAAATGTAGTACTTTTGAGTGGACTCTATTTATGAGAACTGTTTCCAAGAGTTGATGTTGAGGTTAACTACTACACCAGTATTGGTAATTCTAGATTTTTTTTTGGAGAACTTTGAAGTATGTCGTGATGCTTCAAAGATTGGTTTAGGGTGTGTTCTGATGCAACATAGGAGAGTTGTTGCCTATGCATTAAGGCAGTTGAGGCCTCTTGAAGAGAACTACCCTACTCATGATATATAGTTAATGGCAATAGTGTTTGCCCTAAAAGTTGGAGATTTTTCTTATACGGAGTTGAAGTGTCATCCGGGTAAGGTCAATGTGGTGGCTGGTGCACTAAATAGGAAATGTTGGGAATTTGCGGATCAAAAGTCTCGCAGCGGAATAACAGAATTCCCTCTCAGGATCCATGCGAAAAATCCATAATCCGAGTTTTTAAATTTTTACCTCTTGAAGCGTGATAGACACAAGCGAGGTGAATCACCAACACCGTAATAGCGACGATGTTTCTGCGGTATCCACACGAACAGTACTTGCAAAAGGAGTCACGCCTTTGTTTTCGTAGTGCTAGCTGCGAAGAGAGAGAGAAGAAGACCTCACTATCTCTCACTCACTTTCTCGTAGGTGCGGCTAGGGTTGTGATGTAACCTAGTAGCAGCCCCCTTAGCAAGTATTATTTATAACAAAGGCTGCCTTAAGTGAGTGTGAGCGTGAGCAGAGTAAGGGTAAGTGGTGCAACCCTAAACCCATCCGTCATGAGTTAGGCCCACAGCTTGAATCCGAGTCCAACTTGGATTCTGATTACTCCAATTTAGTCTGTTTCTAAGTGTGCGACCCTGCAGTTCTCATGACGTTGGTAGTAATATTAAAATCTCATTTTAATATTACAAACAACGAGGAGTGGTATCTAGCAACACATCACCGCTACCCAAGTAATGAGAATGTCGTGATTTGACATAACCTATCTGTGACCAATGTTTCCGTGTAGTTTAGTCCCTTTGTCCAGATATCCAGATTGAACACAAGGCATGGAATGTGTCACCCTTGTTTAGTTCAATCTTCAGTTTCCTGATTCCCGAGTAGACATAGTAATAGCAAATAAGATCAATATCTCATATTGACTTATTTGAGCATGGCCATGCATTTCGTAGTCTCACTCAATCAGGGGGCCGAAGATATCGCTCCTGTTATGTAGGAGGGACAAATCCCATCTAGGTCACTCACATTCCTCCACATGTATTGCGGCATGTCTAATAACCAACGTTATAATCATCTTGTTACAGATGATGTTTGATGGCATTAAAACATACAACTCCTCATGTAGGAATCGTAGTGATTTCAGGTCAAAGGACCACATACACCATTATCACTATGAGAATCGCTTATGACACTCACGTAATGATCCACGTAGCGTTCTCATGGCGGGTCTGTCCAATACATCATTACTCTAATATGTATCCATGTGTAGACTTGATATCTCATATCCATGACCCGTGAGATGTGGTCATCAGTCTACGCACATACTAGCCTCAATGTATTATTGTTGTCCTAATTAACAATAATACTTGACTAGGGACATTTAAGAATAGTGTTTTATCCAATAGGATCTCACGATCAAGTCATCTACTTGATGTCCTATGGTATCAAACTTACTATTCTAAGGACTTTATTATGTCTACCAAAAAGAACACAATAAATGAAATGCCTCATATAAAATAACATAATATAATGTATGTAAATACAAACAAAATGTATTGGCCACTAGGGCATACACCAACAATCTCCCACTTGCACTAGAGCCAATCAAGCATATTTCTAATGCCTAAAGACCTAGTGTGACCCTCATGCTTCATGTTGTGCAAGAGGCTTCGTCGATGGATCAGCAATGTTATCATCTGTTGGTACTCGCATATCTTCACATCTCCTCTATCGATGATTTCTCGAATGAGATGGAAGCGCCTAAGTATATGTTTGGATCGGCTGGTGAGATCCGGGCTCCTTAGCTTGTGCAATGGCTCCATTATTATCACAATAGAGGTCCACCGGGTCCACAATGCTAGGAACTACACCAAGCTCAATAATGAACTTTCTAATCCAAACGGCCTCCTTTCTTGCATTGGAGGCAAAGAATATACTCACCTCTGTGGTAGAATCAACCGACTCTCCCCGCTTTGAACTCTTCCACACAAATTTCCCACCATTCGTGGCAATAAACAAAACCCGATTGCGATCCGAGTCGTCCTTATCGGTTTGGAAGCTAGCATCGTGTAACCCTTTACTACTAGTTCCTCTTCGGCTCCATATACCAAAAACGAATCCTTAGTTCTTCTCAAGTACTTAAGGATGTTCTTGACAAAGACTCCAGTGACTCTCACCGGATCGATCGTACCGCCGTCATGCTCAATGCATACGAGATATCTGGTCGAGTACATAACATGGAATACATGATAGATCCAATTGCGATGCATATGGAATCTTACTCATGCGATCCCTCTCATCCTGGGTGGAAGGGGATTGAGCCTTAGATAGGCTTATACCATGCGACATAGGCAAGAGTCCTTTCTTGGATTCATGCATGTTAAAATGTCTTAACACTTTGTCTATGTATGTACTCTGACTTAGGCCAAGCAATCTCTCGCGACCTATCTCTATAGATCCCGATACCTAATACATAGGTGGCTTCGCCTAAGTCCTTCATAGAAAAGCACTTCCCTAACCAAGTCTTTACGGACTGTAGGGTAGGGATGTCATTTCCAATTAGTAGTATGTCATCTACATACAATACTAGAAAGACAACTGTGCTCCCACTAACCTTCTTGTAGACACAAGATTCTTCTTCATTTTTGATAAAACCAAACCGTTTGATTGTATCATCAAAACGAAGATTCCAAATTTTCCTCGGAAGCTTGCTTCAATCCATAAATAGATCGTTGCAACTTGCATACCTTTGTAGCATCCCGTGGAGTGGCAAAACCCTCATGTTGTGTCATGTACACATCCTCGAGAAGATTTCCATTAAGGAAAGCAGCTTTTGACATCCATTTGCCAGATTTCATAATCATGGTATGCTGCAATAGCAAGCAAGATCCGAACATATTTAAGCATCGCAACTGGGGAAAAAGTCTCATCATAGTCTACACCATGAATTTGCTTGAAACCTTTAGCCACCAATCGCGCCTTAAAGGTATGCACATTACCATCCATGTCGGTTTTCTTCTTAAAAACCCACTTGCACCCAATGGGTTTTATCCCTTCAGTGGGTCAACCAAGGTCCATACCTGGTTGGTATACATGGATTCCATTTCGATCTCATGGCCTCAAGCCATTTTTCGATTCTGGGCCAATAATGGCTTCCCGGTAAGTCACAGGCTCATCTTGATCCATGAGTAATACATCACCTTGTTGAGTCATGAGAAATCCATATCTCTCTGGTTGACGACGTATCCTGTTAGACCTACGCGGGTCTTGTGCTACTAGAGTAGATTGTGGTTCCACAACGATTTGTGGAGGCTGCTCTATTTCCACCATTGGTTCGTCCGCTACTTTGTGAACTTTGAATTTCTTCAAGTTCTACTTTCCTCCCACTGATTCCTTTGGAGATAAACTCCTTTTCTAGAATACAACAGTCCGTGCGACAAACACTTTGCCCTCGGTAGGATTATAGAAATAGTATCCCTTGGTTTCCTTAGATACCCCACAAAGAAGCATTTATTTGATTTTGGGCCAAGCTTATCAGAAACTTGACGTTTCACATAAGCTTCGCAACCCCAAATCTTCATAAAAGACATACTGGGTCTTCTCCCAGTCCACATCTCATATGGTGTCTGTTGAACCGTCTTAGATGGAACACGGTTAAGTGTGAAAGCTGTCAAGAATGAGCATGTCCCCGTATGGAGCCTGGAAGGTCTGCATGACTCATCATGGATCGGACCATGTCCAACAAGGTCCGGTTCCTCCTTTCAGAAACACCATTCCATTGTGGTGTTCCAGGAGGAGGAGTGAGTTGAGATATTATCCCACACCCTTTCAGATGATCATCAAACTGTTGGCTTAAGTATTCACCTCCTCGATCTGATCGAAGGATTTTAATACTCTTGCCAAGTTGGTTTTGTACTTCATTCTTGAACTCTTTGAACTTTTCAAAGGATTCTGATTTGTGCTTCATAAGATATACAAATCCATATCTATTGAAATCATCGCAAATGTAATGAAGTATCTGAAAACCGCCTCTGGCTAGTGTGTTTAGTGGCCCACATACATCACTATGTATGAGGCCCAAAAGATCACTAGCCCTTTCACCTTGTCCAAAGTGAATGGGGCCTTAGTCATCTTTCCCAATAAACAAGATTCACATGTCTCATATGATTCGTAATCAAACGAGTCCAAGAATCCATCTTTATGGAGTTTGGAAATGCGTTTCTCATTTATATGGCCCAAACGACAATGCCAGAGATAAGTCGGGTTCATATCATTTGACTTGAACCTCTTTGTATTTACGTTATAAATGGGCGTTTCGAGATCAAGGACATAAAGTCCATTACTCAAATGTGCACTACCATAGAAAATATCATTCAAATAAAGAGAACAACTTTTGTTCTTAATTATAAAAGTAAAACCCTTCTTGTCCAAACAAGAAACAGAATGATATTCCCGCGCTAATAGCGGGCACAAAATAACAATTATCCAATTCAATTACAAGCCCACTGGCAAAGCTAATAAATAAGTCCCTACGGCTAGTGCAAAGAACCTTTGCTCCATTTCCCACTCGTAGGTCGACTTCGCCCTTAGTCAATGGTCTCTTGCTCTTTAGATCCCGCACATTTACACAAATGTGAGATCCACATCCAAGTATCTAATACCCATGATGCGTAAAGTAGATAAATTGACTTCTATAACAAAAATACCCGAAGTGGAAGTCTCACTTCCCTTCTTCTTCTTGAGCTCCTCTAGGTACTTGGCACAGTTCCTCTTCCAATGTCCGGTCGACCGCGGTGGAAGCATGTACCTTCCTTAGCCACTCCACCCACTTGGTTTCAAGCTAGAAGTGCTAGGCTTGGACTTTTCCTTGCCCTTACCCTTCCACTTGTCCCGGGCCTTTTCTCTCACGTTTCTTGCCCTTATTCTTATGGACCATCATTATGGCCTTTCCTTTGCCTTTGTTTATGTTCCGCTCAGCCAGTTCTCAACATGCTTAGCGACTACGGTAGTGGTTTGTCAATTTCATTCATGTTGTAGTTTATGACAAATTGACTAAAACTATCCCAAGCAACGATTGCAGGACTAAGTCGGTGGCCAACTCTTGGCCCATAGGAAAACCGAGTCTCTCAAGGTTTTCAATGTACCCAATCATCTTGAGTACATGAGCACCAACAGGGCTTCCTCTACCAAATTTTACACCGAAAGAGTGCTTTGGAGACCTCATATCTCTCATGTCTAGCCTGCTCTTGATAAAGCTTTTTGAGGTGTACGATCATATCGTATGCTTCCATGTTCTTGTGTTGCTTTTGGAGCTCAGAGTTCATGGTGGCTAGCATTAGACATCCAATGTCCAAGGCATCATCTTGATGCTTCTTATAAGCATCTCTTTCAGCTCTAGGGGCATTAGTAGCAGGTGGTTCAGGAATAGGTTGTTCTAAAACATACAGCTTTTTCTCTTGCTTGAGGACAATCCTCAAGTTCTTGTACCAGTCTAGGAAATTTGTCCCAGACAACTTGTCCTTCTCAAGGACCGATCGCAATGATAAGTTACTTGATGTGTTTGTTGCCATGGTAATCTATCAACAGAAATATGCAAAATATAAGTATTATGCTATAAACATATTTAACAAGGTCTTTTAATTAAATACGTCTCCCACTATTTTTATTCAAATCAATGACCCTCAGCATTGACTTGGAAAATCCCATTGGAAGATTTTCTAGTGGGCCAAGATCCATATTTCACCTAGTTTTGAGTCAGCTTTGGCTGATCGCCCAAAATTCGCTTATTTAGGTAGGAAACTCTTTCCAATTACATCACATGCAACTCTTGGATAGTTGGGTGAATAACACTTATTCTAATCCATCTAATGGACTAAAGCCCAATTTCATGCCTCTAAGCCTTCAATCCTATTGAAATGGCCTAGTTAAGTCAAACCCAATGGTTGACAATTGGATATTACTATTATCCTATCGCATCTTACTAATATAGATAAAGGCACCCTGCTTTGGCAGACCTACACTTGATCGATATTAGTCTTGACGAGTGTCACGCATTGGAAGGCATCACATAATGACTTAATATTTTCTTTGAGGGAATTTTATTATTAGATCTCACCATTTATTAAACTTGTTTAACATACCATAAACATTATCCATGCATCTCATACATATAAAGCATATAATAAACGTGACATGATTATGGCCTCTAAGAGAGTAGCATTAATTAATGCCACTTCACCAAGCGTCTCCCACCAACGTCTCACTTGATGTCGTCTCCTTGTCTCCACATGAAGATTACATTATAGAAACCTCTTTTACATTCGAGGGGAGTTAGATGAGAAGAGAATGTACAATCAGAATGTAGAGAGAAAGGCACGACACGCAGGTTGTATTTAAAATAACCAAAATAGCATAAAATAAAGACTAAGGTCATAACCATGCACCATGCATCTCTAAGAATACATAAACACAAAGCAATAACACATTATTTTTTTGTGAATTATAAAAACAGATTTGAATATTGCACTTTCGAATATCACACACCACGAAACGGGTTCGGCGACCCGACGGGGTTCCATTGCCCCACCACCGGGCGAAGTCAAGGGGCCCGCCCACTTTGAGGGTGGACCCTTCGCCTCTATGACGGCTAGGGCAACAACACTTGAACCCTAAGGCCCGCAAACACATGAACGCTTCATGTGCCGCGGGGTTCCTCATAGCCGTCATCGCTGCATCCGAAAACAAGGTTTCCAGAATGCGTGAAGACATGAACACTTCATGTCATGAGGAAGCTTCATGGCCGTCGCAAAACGAAAACAAGGTTTCCAAAACCTTGTGTCGTACTTAATGTGTATATCGCATTCATACGAAAAATATGCAGAAATAGAAAGCTTTCAAAACAAGAGTTTCGTAGAATCATACATATCACATATGTATATACCAGAAAAATGCAAAAACAGAAAGCATTCAAAACGATTTTCATTCATACATATCACATATATATATATACCAGAAAAATGCAGAAACAGAAAGCTTTCAAAACAGTTTTCGCAACGACATATGAACATCTTCATGGTTTCAGAAACAACATATAAAGATCATATATTTTATCAAAAGAAAGCAACGAATCATGTTATCGCATATAACAAGAAAAGCAAAAAACCGAATCATGGTTTCGCAAGTGGCTCTGATACCACCATGGGAATTTGCGAGATCAAAAGTCTCGCAAATGGAATAACAAAATTCCTCTCTCATGATCCATGCGAAAAATCCATAATCCGAGTTTTTAAATTTTTACCTCTTGAAGCGTGATAGACACAAGCGAGGTGAATCACCAACACCGTAATAGCGACGATGTTTCTGCGGTATCCACACGAACAGACTTGCAAAAGGAGTCATGCCTCTGTTTTCGTAGTGCTAGCTGCGAAGAGAGGAGAAGAAGACCTCACTATCTCTCACTCACTTTCTGTAGGTGCGGCTAGGGTTGTGATGTAACCTAGTAGCAGCCCCCTTAGCAGTATTATTTATAACAAAGGCTGCCTTAAGTGAGTGTGAGCAATAGCAAGGTAAGTGGTGCAACCCTAAACCCATCTGTCATGAGTTAGGCCCACAGCTTGAATCCGAGTCCAACTTGGATTCGATTACTCCAATTTAGTCTGTTCTAAGTGTGCGACCTGCGGTTCTCATGACGTTGGTAGTAATATTAAAATCTCATTTTAATATTATAAACAGTGAGCGGTATCTAGCAACACATCACTGCTACCCAAGTAATGAGAATGTCAGTGATTTGACATAACCTATCCGTGACCAATGTTTCCGTGTAGTTTAGTCCCTTTGTCCAGATATCCAGATTGAACACAAGGCATGGAATGTGTCACCCTTGTTTAGTTCAATCTTCAGTTTCCTGATTCCCGAGTAGACATAGTAATAGCAAATAAGATCAATATCTCATATTAACTTATTTGAGCATGGCCATGCATTTCGTAGTCTCACTCAATCAGGAGGCCGAAGATATCGCTCCTGTTATGTAGGAGGGACAAATCCTATCTAGGTCACTCACATTCCTCCACATGTATTGCGGCATGTCTAATAACCAACGTTATAATCATCTTGTTACAGATGACGTTTGATGGCATTAAAACATACAACTCCTCATGTAGGAATCGTAGTGATTTCAGGTCAAAGGACCACATACACCATTATCACTATGAGAATCGCTTATGACACTCACGTAACGATCCACATAGCATTCTCATGGCGGGTCTGTCCAATACATCATTACTCTAATATGTATCCATGTGTAGACTTGATATCTCATATCCATGACCCGTGAGATGTGGTCATCAGTCTACGCACATACTAGCCTCAATGTATTATTGTTGTCCTAATTAACAATAATACTTGACTAGGGACATTTAAGAATAGTGTTTTATCCAATAGGATCTCACGATCAAGTCATCCACTTGATGTCCTATGGTATCAAACTTACTATTCTAAGGACTTTATTATGTCTACCAAAAAGAACACAATAAATGAAATGCCTCATATAAAATAACATAATATAATGTATATAAATACAAACAAAATGTATTGGCCACTAGGGCATACACCAACAGGAAATCCCTACATGTGTCCCAGATGATGATATAGGAGAGTGAACTTCTTGAAAGTTTTAAAGACATGAGCCTTTCAGTAACTGTGTTACCACATAGTCTCAGTGTGAGTCAAGTGGACATGGTGAGTGATTTGAGTACTTAGATCTTAAAAGCTCAAAAAGAAGATGAGACTCTTAGTGATACAAGTGATCAAATCTTTTTAGGTAATCCTAAAGATTTTTGATATGAGCGGATGATGGGTATGAGGGAAGTGTTCCTACACCCAGCTATCCAGTAGATAAGGGTGAGGAAAACGTTTCTACATCCAGTTCTTCAAAAGGTGATGAAGATGATGAAGATGAGCTAGTCAAGTGAAAACCTTATAGCCTAAGTGCTCTGTGTGTGGAAGGCCACATGGCGTTAGACCTTGTGAGGTGTGCTTTGATGTGGTCGACTAGAGCATTATGCTACGAGGTGTTCATAGAGACAATGAGTTATGCCTGACCCAAAGCTGCAAGCTTCAGGGAGGGTGCATACTCTAGTCAGAACAACAGAGGCTACATCTTCCGATCTCATACAAGGTATTCTTTTGTGTATGCAATTTGTTGGGAACTCATCAGAATATTCTTGTAGGTTGCATGCTAACTAAGTTGTTAGTTGTGTTCAAATTCAGTAAGATATCACTGAGGAAAGGTGAGGTCCTTTTGAGTATGATATCGTATCTGATATGTGGTAATCTAAATTTTGGGGACAAAATTCATAAAATAAAGGGGAGAATGTAACACCTAGGAAAACATGTTAGACTTGTAAATGGTTATAGTGGTAGCATAATGCTTGCTTAACATGTTTGTTGAATTTTGTGGCTTTCTAAGCATGTTTAGTCACCTTGTTGTAACACTATGTGTGCAATATAGCTGTTATTATGCCCGGAAATGGCTTAAACTATTTCGTTAATGGAAACAAGTGTAAAGACTTTATATCTAGGTCACAAATGTGTGAACTATGCTACAGTTAAAATTTGAAGATAATCAAAGTCAGTTTACTATGTTTAAGCATACTAGTTGTGTGTTTTAACACCGGATTGACTAGTCACAAATATGGAAAATGATGGTTTTGGTGCAACAAGATTTTTTATGAATCCTGTGATTTATTTTAAACTTGTTGGCTGCAGGAAAACTAGATTTGGAGAAATCTAAATGTTCTTAGCAGATCGGGATTTTTGGTACCCTTTAATGATTGGCTTTAAGAAGCCAAATCTAACTTCTTCTCTTCAATTCCCTCACGGCAGCCAAAAACAGAGAAGGAAAATAGAAAAGAAAGAAGACGAAAACCATGGGGAAGAAGGAGGAAAAGGGGGAAAAGCTGAAAAGGCCAAGAATCATTGTTTGAAGGAGGATCCAAGAACAAGATCAAGGCTTTAAGACCTTCATCCTTACTGCATAAGAGGTAGGGGTTCTTGAGTTATAAACTCACTTCCTTCTCATCTTTCCATGTCTAACTCATTTGGGGGTTAATATGTCAAAATGAGATCCAGGGGTGTTTTATGTGATTTTCTTGCTTAGATGAGTTATAAGTGCTATTTATAACTTATTCATGCTAAGGGTTTGGATTAAAAACTAAAAACTATTCATTTAAACCTAAAATACTCAAAGTGTTGGATTTGGGATTTTGATAAGTGATTTTGTGTTTGGATCCAATTTTTATGAAATTAATTAGTGTTTTAGGTTTCCTTCAAGTTTGAGAACTTGTTTGAGACTTAAAATCACCAATAAATAAAATTGAGGTGATTAAATTTCATGAGTGGCACCAATGGAATAGTGCCACACTTCTGCAGAATTTTGCAGAACTTGTTGTCTCGGGGTCACGCCTAGGCTTGGGGTGTTTTGTTTTCTCAGTCCAAGAGAAACAGAGAGGGTCACGCCTAGGCCTGGGTACCAGAATCTTACAGGATTTGTGTTCTTGAGGTTTTGGAATTCCTTAAGTGATGGGATTACTCATATATGTCTTTCTAAGTGTGTTGAGACACTAATGGAGGTATTTCTTGGAGAGAATGACCACCTAGCATATATGAGAATTTTGGTAAACCCTTAGGCACCCAAAGTGATGTGATTTGCCTTAGGATGAGGTTGGAGAACCTATAGGCAACCTGAGTGTGGGAAATGCCTTAAGATAGGTATATGGGACCCTAAACAACCAAAGTAAGGTGAAATATCAAATGGTACTATGTTTGGTAGGCTTCCATTGTGTGATGGAATGCCATAGGAGAATCTTGGGAAACCTTAAGCATCCAAGTGTGTTAGAATCCAATAAGGTAGTGTTTAGAGCCTTGTTCAACATGAGGTTGACTTCTAAATTACTTGTGGAGTAATTGTGTAGTGTTCTAGATACAAGTAGTTTAGTGGTACCTCTTGGAAAGAATAACCACTTGCCTTATGAGAAGGGCTTTGAGAATTATATACAAGGTGTAGTAGGAACAACTAGTTTAGGTTTGTTTGGTATGGTATGTCTACTTATATGCATAGTTTACTCCTTTAGAGTTAAAGTTGAGTTTAAGATGAATAGTTAGTGTATGTTCTCTTGTTCTTAAATGTTGAACTTGAAGATATGCTAGAGACATAAGATGGTTCCTTTATATGATAGAGTTGAGTCAGGATAGCATGTAATCTAGTTAGAACCTTTCACTTAGATAATGTGAACGATGTGATAGGATTAGAGAAACCCTAGGCATCCTTTGAGAAGTAGAATGCCATAGGTCAATACCTTGAACCTTGAGTAACTTGTGGTTGCCTTGTGATTCACTTGCGAAGTGACGAAGTGAAGTCTTAGGTGTTGTATGCTAAGTGTGCCTAGCAAGTAGTATTTGTTATCATGCATTGGTTGTTTCTTTGTGTAGAAATTAGAGCCGGGGATGCATAGATGACATTTACTCCCTTGTGAGATGAGGTTTAAGTTATAGGAAGAACTGGAAACATAACCTTGCACCTTTTGTGATAAGTGAGCTTGGTTGGGAAGTTGCCAGTTTTCCTTAATCACTTAGTTAGGAAGGACCTTGTGATGATTATATGTATTTATGAAATACATTGCATATCTTCTTTTCAAACTTGCTATGTCTTGTTTCCTTTGTATTGTGACCTTAAATGATGTGCACAACCATGTGGCTTGAGAACAAAGTGTTGGATCTAGATTCTCCTTGCATTTATGCTTGTATAGTCAGGGTTACCGATATAGGGGTGGTAGCAGTACTCTTACTATCGTGAGAGGAAGGAATCTACTTATTATCAGGTAGTGTGATGGCTCTTTTCCCTAACCTACTGAGACAAATACAATGAATAGAGGTTCATGGGAAACAAGTAAGTGGCATGTGTTTTCTAAAACTAAAAACTTTCATCAACATTACATCATCATATTATTAGGATCTTGTGTGAGTATAACCATACATCATACCATAAAGTATTGCATTTGTTGGTAGCTGTATGGGCAGTTGCCTTGATTGTTGGTTGCTCGATGATATCTTACAATTGTATGGGCAGTTGTTTGATATCATTGATTATCATTTGTCCACTGTGGATTAAAATTATTGGTTGCCTTGTGAATATTACATAGAGTAGTATGTATATTCTGATAGTATTGAGCAGTGGCTCATTCATCTATTGCAGGCTTAATCTTATGTTCATAGTGTGGTTTGTTCATTTTGAATGAATAAACACTAGTATTGAAATGCTTATACTGAGAAATTATAATTTCTCACCCCGTTTGTGTTTTCATATAAATCCAAGTACAGGTAAAGGGAAGCAGAAGTAGCAGAAGAACTAGTGTAGTGATTTTGTTCTTTATAATAACATGTTGTACATTTATTTCCTACTGCCTTGAGTTTGTAAAAGTTGTGTATTACAGTTTGCCTTTGTGAGGCTTTGATGTACATATATAACTTTTTGTTGTTCAGGCTCTCCATATTTATTATAGTAATAAATGATATGGGTTTAGTTTATTGTTTTATGTTAGAAGTGACATAGCTAGTACTATGTGCATTATATACGAATGATGTACTAGGTTCTCAGTATTGGGATGTTACATCATGGACTGAAAGTTATAAGTACAATGTTTCACCGGGTTCTGGTCTCATCAAAATAGGAGGTGAAGACAGAAGGTTCTTCAAGGACGAAAAAACATCCTTGCACTCCTGAATCCACTTGAAATTCTTCCTTTTCTTGAGTAGCTTGAACAAAGGGAGGGTTTTTGGGCAGCTTTGGCAAGGAATCTTGTAAGGGTTGCAATCTGGCCTGTAAGTTGTTGCACTTCTTTAATATTTTGAGGGCTTAGCATGTTGCGCACTACTTGGCATTTATCAGGATTCGCCTCGATTCTACGATGGGTCAACATGAAACCCAAAAATTTGTTGGCCTAGACCCCGAAAATGCATTTTTCCTAGTTAAGCCTCATGTTGTACTTCTAGATTTTTGCAAACAGTTCTTCGACATCCTCTGTGTATGATCCACCTTGTGGGATTTTTACTATCATGTCATCAATATAGACCTCTAGCATCTTCCCTACTTGGTATTCAAAGACCTTGTTCATTATCCTTTGATAGGTGGCTCCTGTTTTTTTCAAATCATATGGCATAACCCTATAACAGTAGCTTGCCCTATCAGTGATGAAGGTAGTCTTATCCTTGTCTTTGGGGTGCATCGAAATTTGGTTGTACCCAGAATATACATTCATGAATGAAAGCCATCTGAAACCTGAAGAACTGTCTACCAATTTATCTATGTTGAGAAGTGGATACGGATCTTTTGGGCAAGATTTATTCAAGTTTATATAATCCATACACATTCTTCACTTCTCGTTGGATTTCTTCACCAAGACCACATTGGATAACCACATGGTATAAGGAATCTCCATGATGAAGTTGCCACTGAGTAATTCCTTTACCTGTTCTCCAATGACTTGTTGTCTTTCAGGGCCAACCTTTCTTTTCTTCTAAGGGACCGGCCTTGCGTTTTCCCTAATGGACAAGCGATGATAGACGAAGGCGGGGTCGAGCCCCAACATGTCAGATAACATCCAAGCAAAGAGATCTTTATTCTTGAGTAGGAGCTCAATCAATTGGTGTTTTTCTTCTTCTTCTAAGTGAGCTCCAATCTTGGTAACCTGATCCGGCTTGCCTCCTAGTTGGAGAGGTTGCAACTCGCCCTTCGGGTGGGGTCTTGTACCACAGATTTCCTTTCTAACATCCAGCTTGATTATTAGGATATTTACTTGATCCAAGATTGGGCTAGGAGTAGCAGACTTTGCTTTTTTGGGAACCCTGCAAATTCTCAGACTCTCATTATAGTACTTTCGGGATGCAACTTGGTCACCTTTTACGGTGACAACCTCATTGTTCTTGTTAGGAAACTTCATTACTAGATGAGTAGTAGACACCACGGCACTAAGAGCATTTAAAGCAAGGTGACCTAAGATGGCATTGTAAGCCGAAGGGAAGTATACTACCAAAAACCTTACCCTGATTGTACTAAAATGTTTGAAGGATCCTAGGGTCAAATGGGTTTCATAGCAATCTGCTAGGGTGATCTTTTCACTTGTGAACCTTGTTAGTTCCCCATCATAGGGAGTTAAGTCTGACCGTGGAAGCTCTAGTTTTTTTTTTTTTTATAGAGATCCATAAACATGATGTTTGTCGAGCTTCCTTGATCCACAAAAATGCGGTGAACCTTGGCATTGGAAATTATTCCCGAGATGACAAGTGGGTCTTCTTGGTCCGAGATAATTATGTTGTAGCCCTTATTCGAAAAAATGATGGAGGGTGTCTTCCTTTTCGCAATCCGTGATCTGGATTCGAAATAGGAGACACTAAAAACTCCCATCTTGAGAGCTTTCTTCTGAGCCCCATTAGATGAACCACCACTGGCAAATCCCTTGGAGATTGTGTTGATCTTTCTGTTTAGTTCACAATGGCGGTTGTCGTTATCATTAGGCGGAGCATTCCTATTCCTATCCTATTGGTCATTGGTATTACGGTGAGGTGGAGTCTGGGATCTTCTCCTAGGGCTCTGAGTTCTTCTCCTGTGGCGTGGAGATAGGCTTCATCGAAGGCTGCGTCTATCCTCTCTATGCCTTCCACGGTGTTCATCGTTTTAGACTCGGAGCATGTACTATTGTAGTCGTTCGAACTTGATTAGGAACTCGATGATATCACGAAGTTAGTAGCAGTTCTCAATTTCATGGTCATAATCTTTATATCATGGGTAGTGTTTGGAGTAATCTTTCTGCTTGTGCTTCTTTATAGGGGGTGGCCTCCTGATATTCTGAAACTCGGTCTGCATCATTTCCCTTAAGATCATTTCTTGCTGGATGTTCAGAGGTGTATAATCAAAGTACTTTCCCTAGGGTGGGCTACCTTTGGAATGTCGGGACCGTGAGGAATTGTGGTTAGACTTCTGGTGAAGGGACTCACCTTTGTCCCATCTCCTCTGGTCCTTCTTTGCTTCCTCAAGGCATACATACTTTTGAGATCATGTCTGGAATTCTTGTAATGTACATGGTTTCTTTTTTGCTAGAGATGCAAAAAACTCAGAATCAACCTGAAGACCACTCTGGTAACACCCCGAAAATTTATAATTTTATGATAAACAGTCATTTATAATCTTTGTGATTTTTGTAAATTTTTTTGGATTTTTCTGAGAATGCATAATATTTTAATATTATTTCTCATTTTGCGTACACATTGAGCAGAGCCGGGGAGATGAGACATTTTTCCCGAGAACCTTGATCTGTGGAAACGTCGATGGGGGATCTTACTAAACCCGAGGCTGGACATGATTTACGAGGTTTCATATTTTTTGAGATTTTTATCTGATAAATAAAAATCGCTGTGTGTGAACACCCAATTTTGTCCGGACAAAAAATAATAATAAATAAATAAACAAAAAATAAAAAAAAGGTGATGACCCAATATCCTACATCGAGCCCAAATTAATTTGTGACCCACTAAATAAGGGACAACCCATATTCATTCTACCCCAAGACCCACTAAACTTAAGCCCAAATTCATATATCTCTAACCCTAATTTCCCCTATAAATCCCTAAGCAAGCAGGTAGCAAAAGGGGGGTAGCATAAACACACTCATATTTTTTTTGCTCTCACGGAGGGAACCTTCAGAGGCAGCCAACCAAAAAAAATCCTCCCACACCTCAACACACCCACATTTTCTTCTCACGTAGAAAACCTACAGGGAGCAGCCTCCATAGCACAGATCACCCATCTTCATCTCTATCATCTTTCACTATTATCACTAACACTCTACACAACCAAGACTTCAACCCACCTTCCCTCCAAACAACTTCTCATCACCACTAACCAAACCACCCAACCCCTTTAACTTTTTCAACCTCAACCAACTTTTTCACCACCTCTGCCATCTTCAACATCCCACCATATTGAAACCAGAAACCACCCAGCCCCCACCAACTGTGAAGCTCCACCCAGAAACTGAGACTCCACCGTCCAACCGAGACCAACAACAACTGCACCAGACCTGGACCACCTGCAGCGCTGCTTCGCCCTCAACGAACCGCGACCTCGTCGCAAACTATGACCAGATCACGGCAGTTCGCCTGCACTAATGCCGTCGTCATCCAAATCTGAAACTGCGCATCAACCCGCAACAGGGCTCAATCCGCGACCCGCGAACAATAGCCACCTCACCGCACGACAGTGCAATGCCAGATTCGGGACCGTGTCACTGCCAGACCATCGATCCAGCCGTAACTCGTTGGGATCTCGAGCCCGCACCTGCGCCGCGAAACCAAACCGCGACCCAACCGCTCGAACCGCGAGCGGCATGTCAGGACCCACAAGCTCGGAACATCGCACTACCGTGCTGTCGGGAACTAGCCTCCGTGCACCACCGAACCGTCCTGTGCTGCCTTGAGTCTTCGTCTCCTAAAAGCCCCCCGTTGCTGTGAGGAAAAAGCTCTCTGGCTCCCTTTCTATTTTACATCTATTTTAAAAATAAATGTAGCTTTTTTGCTTTTGGTTTGATTACTGATATTGGATATTTGGGTTTGTGACATTAGGGCTTTACTTTGTTTTGGGCCGGTTGCTCTTTTATGCTTGACATTTTTTTGTTTTTTCTATTTTTTGAGTTTTTAGTTGTTAACACAGAAAAAAAATGTTGACATTTGAGCATTTCTTTTTAAAAAAAATGTTTTTAACTTTTTGTTGATCTATTGAATTTCATTTTTTATTTTTATTGGTGTGTTTATTACATTATCGATTTTTTTTTGTTTTAAAGGGTAATCTTGTACTAATTCTATAAATATTTTTTAAAAAAAAAAAAAAAAAAAATAAAATGAGATTAGCTGAGTTGCGACAGCTTGTTAATCTCGTAACTTTTAGAATCATCTGAGTTGCGACAGCTTGATGATTTTTTATTTTCTAAAATAAAAAAAATCAAATGAATTTTCAAAACAAAAATCTTTTCAAAATTAAAAATAACCAACCCATAATCGTTTTCTAAAGAACGACGTGACTTTGAATTCCTCATTTCACCCGAGGATACGTAGGAGCAGAATCGCAATTCTGTCAAGCCAAAATTAAATTTTTATAATTTATTTGTTTATTTAGTTTATCTTTTAATAAATGGGTAAAATAAACATTTTTAAGAGTTATAAAAATTTGCACAACTGATTTAAGGTAACCGTCTTGAGGCGGATGTATTAGGGGTGCTGTGGGATTAAATCTCCACCATTCCCTGAGCATAATTAGACTCCCGAACCTGAGTTTTTGAACGTAGACCATCTTTTTTCGGTTTTCTAATTTTTCCTAATAAAAATAAAATTAGTGGCGACTCCTGTATTTTTTTTAAATTTAAGTCGTTATCCCGCCGCGATCTCGGTCGCGACAGTTGGTGACTCCACTAGGGACTTTTAAGAGTCAAGTCTTTGTAAATTGGTTGTGCAAATTTTGTAACATTTCTATGTTTGTTTTACCCTTTCTGTTTTGTCTTGTTTTTCTATTTTGTTTAATTTTTTTACTGATTATTTTAATTATAAATTTTATTTGTTATGCAAACCTTAGGGTAGAGAACCTTTGGGAATTTGTGTTGTGTTTGCTTTGTTTTGCACAATGTGGATAGTTTTTAGGATTATAAAGGTTTATATGCTCCTTACACTCACCGCACTTACACGTTTCTCACACACATTCGAGTGGGGCCCTATACCTGAGTCTGAGTGAAACCTAAGTTAGGAAGAGGTTGCATAGTGGTAACCATTTTGGATGTACATCCTGTTTGGTTATTGCGAAAACTTCATCTAGAGTGTGCCTTTTTCATGAATGTCCCTCACCTAGTGGTTTACCCATTGTTGTGGTCAACATTCTAAAATAGGACTTAACTCTAGAGACCTTTAGAATAGTAGAGTCACTCAATGAAAATTCTCACGAATTAGAAAGACTCGTAGATCCTTATGATAGAAATTCTCAGATTTAAGGCAATCCTTTAGGGCACAAAGGGAACGTTCTTTTTTTGTTATCCTTAATTTTATCCATGTCATAATCTCTATTGTACATATACATCATAAGTAGTATGGTCCGTTAATGTGATAAGCCATAATCATACCCCTCTTAAAGAAACGTTTTTTTTAGATATAAAATGTTTTTCTTAAAAAAAGGGGGTTGGCAAGTCCCTATTAAAGGACCAACTATTGCATTCATCCTATATTTTGAAATTAAAAAAAAAAACAAATTTTCATCATGCATTTTTGTATATGTTCTTTTTTAAAAAAAAAAAAGAGAAAAAGATTTTGTTTTAAATTTCATTTAATGTTCTCTTTTCTTTAAAAAAAATAAAAAAAAACTTGAACCATTGCTCATCCTTGGAAAACGTAGATCGTACAAACTCAGACTTACAAGACAAGGTCACAAATTAAGGGTGCAAAAGATGTCAAACTTAGAAAGAAATTTGGGTCAAGAGATGGACGAAATGAGGGAAAGAATTGATGCAATGGCAGAAGGACAATCAAGAGTCGAGAATTTACTGAGACAGTTAATCGAGACCCTTAGAACAACAAATGGAACCCCTGTCGGTGCTGGAACAAATACAAATGAAGGGATGGTTCCATGAACAGAAGTCCTGAAGGGGAGAATAACAATGCAAAAGCTGCTCAGGAATAGCCAGTGAAGATATTCCTAAATAGTAACTCAGAAAGAGAAAAATCAAGAGATGAATTGATTGAAAAGATGCAAGAGCAAATTAGAGCCATTCAAGGCCCTAATCCATATAGCTCGATGGGAATCGATGAACTGTGCCCGAAAACTGAAATCAATATCCCTAAGGACTTTGAAATTCCAAATTTCTCAAAATATGATGGAAGCACCAATCTAAAGTTTCATTTGAAGACTTACATCATCAAAATGGCCATTTGGTCACGGGATCAAAAATTCCTGATCAATTTCTTTCACGAAAGCCTAACTGCGTCGACTCTGGAATGGTACATTCAACTTGACCATTCAAGGATTTCTTGCTGGGATGATTTGACAAATCTATTCTTGGGGCAATATCGATTCAACATCGACACTGCATCTACCTGAGAACAGCTAAGAGTAATGCAAAAGAAGAGTGATGAGACTTTCAAGCAATATGCTCAAAGATGGAGAATGATAGCAGCCCAGGTTCAACCACCATTGATTTCGTCAGAGATGAGCTTGTATTTCATGGGGACCTTAGGAGCACCTTTTATTAGGTTCATGGAAGGGGTTGCCTATGGAGATTTTTCTGACTTAATTTTGGCAGGAGAAAGGATTGAGAACCTTGTGAGATTAGGTAAGTTACATGCTGAAAATATAGAAAGTAGCTTTCCTAAGACGGTGGCACTGAAAAAAAAGGAAAAGTCAGAAGTCAGTGCTTACCAAACTTTATATCAAGGCAATAATGTTCCCTCACCGCGTTCTTATGTCCTAACTTGTCCTGTCTATGTCAACTGCCCTCCAGCAACTCGGAACCTCTGAACAATTGGCGATTTGAGGCATTAAGTGATGTGATTGCCATCTTAGACTTTTGTGATGCTTGAATTTATGTAAACCCTCTTGAAGCACTAATGTAATAGATTTGCATGGATCTCAGCGTTCTTGGCACTCATGTTATTGTCATGTCTTTCTTGTCATTCTTTTCTTTCCATTACTTGCTTTCTTTTAGTTCAAATCCCACGAGACTTTTATTCTAGAAAACTTTGGGTGGTCATCAAGTCCACATGTGTAGGTGTCTTTTGTAAAAAAGAAAAAAAAAGAATTGGTGTGCATTCATAAAGAGAGCAATGAAGTAATCACTTGTTGTGCACAATCTTTTTGTCTCTAAATTAAATTTTTTGAAAATAAGCAATCAAGATTTGAAATGAAGATTGACCATCTTTCTCTCTCCTTCACAAGAATTCATAATTTCATTATCCCTCGTTATTCCTTTTTGAGCTTGAAAGTTTTCTTCAATACACCCTAAACAAGGACCACCCCTACACTAGGGGATAATGCAAAACAAAGGTGTTAACTTCAGAAAATGAAGTTAATTCACTTGAATTTGATTGTATTTGAGCATGCTATCTTTAAGTTTTCAAGGCCATAGGTTCAATTATTGCATGACTTTGGTGAATTAAGCTTGTTAATTCAAATGATTAAGAATTGAAACTTTCAAGATCATGTTTATGGAAGTTGGATTGATTATGGTTTGATGGACTTTAGCATTGTTTTAATACAAGTATCTCAGATGGGAAAGGTCTTGGAAGGGATGACGGAATAGAGAGAAGCTCAATTGAAGAAGGATGCAAGAGAGAAGGAAAACCTGTCAACCCACGCCTAGGCGTTTTCTGTTGGGAATTTACGGATCAAAAGTCTCACAGCGGAATAACAGAATTTCCTCACAGGATCCGTGTGAAAAATCCATAATCCGAGTTTTTAAATTTTTACCTCTTGAAGCGTGATAGACACAAGCGAGGTGAATCACTAACACCGTAATAGCGACGATGTTTCTGCGGTATCCACACGAACAGACTTGCAAAAGGAGTCACGCCTCTGTTTTCGTAGTGCTAGCTGCGAAGAGAGGAGAAGAAGACCTCACTATCTCTCACTCACTTTCTGTAGGTGCGGCTAGGGTTGTGATGTAACCTTGTAGCAGCCCCCTTAGCAAGTACTATTTATAACAAAGGGCTGCCTTAAGTGAGTGTGAGCGTAGCAAGGTAAGTGGTGCAACCCTAAACCCATCTGTCATGAGTTAGGCCCACAGTTGAATCCGAGTCCAACTTGGATTCGATTACTCCAACTTAGTCTGTTCTAAGTGTGCGACCTGCGAGGTTCTCATGACGTTGGTAGTAATATTAAAATCTCATTTTAATATTACAAACAAAGATGAGCGGTATCTAGCAACACATCACTGCTACCCAAGTAATGAGAATGTCGGTGATTTGACATAACCTATCCGTGACCAATGTTTCCGTGTAGTTTAGTCCCTTTGTCCGGATATCCAGATTGAACACAAGGCATGGAATGTGTCACCCTTGTTTAGTTCAATCTTCGGTTTCTGATTCCCGAGTAGACATAGTAATAACAAATAAGATCAATATCTCATATTGACTCATTTGAGCATGGCCATGCATTTCGTAGTCTCACTCAATCGGGGGCCCAAAGATATCGCTCTGTTATGTAGGAGGGACAAATCCCATCTAGGTCACTCACATCCCTCCACATGTATTGCGGCATGTCTAATAACCAACGTTATAATCATCTTGTTACGATGACGTTTGATGGCATTAAAACACACAACTCCTCATGTAGGAATCGTAGTGATTTCGGGTCAAAGGACCACATACACCATTATCACTATGAGAATCGCTTATGACACTCACGTAACGATCCACGTAGCGTTCTCATGGCGGGGTCCGTCCAATACATCATTACTCTAATATGTATCCATGTGTAGACTTGATATCTCATATCCATGACGTGAGATGTGGTCATCAGTCTACGCACATACTAGCCTCAATGTATTATTGTTGTCCTAATTAACAATAATACTTGACTAGGGACATTTAAGAATAGTGTTTTATCCAATAGGATCTCACGATCAAGTCATCCACTTGATGTCCTATGGTATCAAACTTACTATTCTAAGGACTTTATTATGTCTACCAAAAAGAACACAATAAATGAAATGCCTCATATAAAATAACATAATATAATGTATGTAAATACAAACAAAATGTATTGGCCACTAGGGCATACACCAACATTTTCCTCTTAGGCTTTCAGGCCAACTCAGGTAGAGACATCCATGCCTAGGCGTGGGAAAGTCACGCCTAGGCGTGACACTCTCAGATTTCCAAGGTTTTTAGATAGAGGCACCTACACCTAGGCTTGAAAATCCACGCCTAGGCATGGCCAACAGATGCCAACACGTGATTCATAACCACGCCTAGGCGTGTAAATGCCACGCCTAGGCATGGGTAAAACCTTGGTCCGCGATTTTGGCCCTTTTTATCTGATTTTGAGGGCATTTTTTATCACCTTCGGCTTACACAAAAGAAGAATTCCATAGAGAAAGTGGGAGGAGGAGGAAACCACTCAGATTTGAGGTGATTCAAGTGAAGAATCAAGATCAAGGATCAAGGAAGGAGGATCAAGCTTGGATTCTCTCCACTTTTTTTCATTCTTTCCCCTTTCTTTTTTGATTTGTAACTTGATGGGTTTATTGAGTTTTTATGTTTCCTCTTCTTTCATGATGTGTAACTAAACTCTAATCTAGGGGCTCTCTAGGATCTTGTTATGAATTTGAATATTTTGTAGTTTGTTGAGTGTTCTATTAATGAATTTGGTTTTGTTCTTTTATATCTTTGCTTAATGCTTGTTGTTGATTGGCCATCAATTGCATGATTTTAGTAATCCAATAGAACTAGAAATAGGGTATTGTGATTATGGACATGGTATGGTTGATGTATGTTAAATTGCATTCAAATGGTTTGGGTGTGTTGATTAACTAAAGGGATGGATACATACCCTTTGGTCATGCATGGCAAGTGTTTGATAAATGGTCTTAATAAGTGATTCTTATGCTACTTCACATGGACACATAGTGGAATAGCTAGGTTTCACATGGGTAATTGTCCTAGACATAGGCTCTTATCTATTGATGGTTATTAGCCAACATATATCAATTCATTGATAGGTGCATGTTAATTGCAATTGTTCATTGAAGTAACAGGTGAATAGGGACCCCTAGGCTTTAATCATTCTCATCTTTTATGTGGATTTGGTGTTTGGTGCTTTCTTATTTTGTTTCCTTTAAGTTGTTATTTTAATTGCAACCCACTCTCCTTTGATTGCTTGGATAAAAATTTGTGAATTTTGGTTAAGTTTAACATTCTTCTAATTAATCAATCATTTGGGACACGATACTTTAACTCTCCTTTATATTACTTGTCGACCTGTGCGCTTACGAATTTATGGACCAACAAGTTTTTGGCGCCGTTTCCGGGGATTGAGTTTAGATTTTGTGTTATTTCTTACATCTATTCATAATTCTTATTTCAAGTTTCATTTGTTTTGTTTTGTATTTTTTTTATTTTCAAGTACTTGGCTCTTGTATGCGAAGAACTCAAGGTGTGTCTCGATTTCGTTACGATCCTGAGATCGAGAGGACATTTCGTAGATTGCTAAGAGAACAACAAGCACAAGAACAAACATTAAATTTAGTTAGTGAATCTAAGATGGCGGAGGAAACAAATGCCGAAAGACCCTTGAGGGAATATACCACTCCAAGTGCTAGAGAAATCCGATCTAGCATTAGAAGGCCAACAGTACAAGCACAAACTTTTGAGATCAAGCCTGCTATTATTCAGATGGTTCAACAAAATATGTAGTTTAGAGATTTACGCCATGAAGATCCTAATGCTCATCTAGCCAACTTCCTGGAGATATGTGATACTTTCAAGCATCACGGGATGACTGATGATGCAGCTCGCTTAAGGCTCTTCTCTTTTTCCTTGAGGGATAGGGCCAAGGCATGGCTTCATTCCTTACCAGAACATTCTATCACTACCTGGGAAGAGCTGGCTCAGAAATTCTTGGATCGATTCTTTCCTCCTATGAAGGCAATGAAGTACAGGAATGACATCTTGTCCTTCAGGCAATTCGAAGGAGAAACCTTGTATGAAGCATGGGAGCGATTCAAGGAGTTGTTAAGGAAGTGCCCCCACCATGGTATTGCAAAATGGATGTTAGTGCATACCTTCTACAACAGCTTGACAACATCCATTCGATCCATAATTGATGCAGCAGCTGGAGGGGCTATTATGAGCAAGACAGTGGATGCAGCCTATGACCTGTTGGAAGAGATGGCTAATAATAATTATCAGTGGCCAGCAGAGAGAGTTGCTCCAAGGAGAATGGCAGCCGGGTTACATGAAGTTGAAGCTCTCACATCACTTTTTGTTCAAGTGGCAGTACTCTCCAAGAAGTTTGACACCATGGCAGTCAACTCAGTTGCAAGCGGAGCTAATATCACAGTTGAGATTTGTGATCATTGTGGGGACCGTCACTCTACTACAAATTGTACGGCTAGCTTGGAGAGTGTACAATATGCTAGTCAATTCCGTCAACCAAGTCACAACACTGATTTTGGTAATACTTATAACCCCAGTTGGCGGAACCATCCTAATCTCTCATGGGGTGGAAATGTTCAAGGTTCTTCCTCATCTTATCAGCATAATCAAGCACCTCGTGCTCCTTAAGGTTTTCAACAACAGAGCCCCCTTCAAGCCCAAACTTCAACATTGACTTCAACTTCTAATTTGGAGAAGATGTTTGCTCAGTTTATGACCAGTCAACAAGATTACATGACCAAGACTGATTCAAGGGTGGCATCCCACGATGCATTAATGCAAAGCCAAGCAGCTTCATTGAGGAATCTTGAGACTCAAGTGGGCCAACTTGCCCAAGCTCTAAATAACAGGCCCCCATGGAATTTCCCAAGTGACACCATCAACAATCCTAAGGGTGCCCCTAACGAGCAGTGCAAGGCTATATCATTGAGGAGTGGGAAAGAAATTGAAGGGAATCCCAAGACTAAAATTCTTGAAGAAGAAGTTGAGGTGGCACAAGATGAAGTGGTAGTGAGCAAAGAGGTTGAGAAAAATGAGAAAATTACAGAGGGAAAGGTTGAAGGCATGAAGAAGAAGGACAAGCCTTATACATCACCTTTACCTTTCCCCAACTGGCTTGTTAAACAAAAGCTTGATGCTCAATTCAAAAAGTTCTTGGAGATTTTCAAGAAGCTTCACATCAATATTCCATTTGCTGAGGCATTAGAACAAATGCCGAGTTATGTGAAGTTCATGAAGGACATCTTATCCAAGAAAAGGAAATTGGGGGATTATGAGACCGTAGCTCTCACAGAGGAGTGTAGTGCAATCTTGCAGAATAAGCTGTCTCCCAAATTGAAAGACCCAGGGAGCTTCACCATTCCATGTACAATTGGGAGCCAATTCTTTGGAAAAGCTTTGTGTGATCTAAGGGCAAGCATAAACTCGATGCCCCTATCCATCTTCCAAAGGCTAGGTTTGGGGGAGGTTAAGCCTACTTCGGTTACTTTGCAACTAGTTGACCGTTCCCTCACCTACCCTAAGGGAATCATAGAAGATGTTTTGGTCAAGGTGGACAAGCTTATCTTTCCAGCCGATTTCATCATCTTGGACATGGAGGAAGACCGCAATGTACCTTTGATTCTTGGGAGACCTTTCCTAGCCACCGGTAAGACTGTGATTGATGTGCAAAAAGGTGAGCTCACTATGCAAGTCAATGATGAAAAGGTAACCTTTCATATTTACAAATCCATGAAATCTCCAACTGATCATGAAGAATGCTCCTACATAGGTATGATTGATCCAGTGGTCAATGATGCATTTCATACTAGTTCTACTGATGATTCCCTTGTTTGGCTTTGACATCTATATGTGAGCACATAGAGAATGATGATGTTATGGAATGTATAAGCTATTTGATTTGTCAGGAATCCAAGCTTTGAACCCTTGACTGCAAAGTCCAGCCATGACTATAAATAAGGCGCTTGTTAGGAGGCAACCCAACTTCTTAACCCTATCTCTTAGCTAGGACAATTTCATGCATGATTTAGATTTTTTTTTAAATGTGTTCTTGATAGCTTTAAAAAAAAAAAGATCAATGGTTGCCTAAGAATATGCATTAAATTGATGAGTGTTCTAGGAGGCAGATTAAATTTTGTTTGCATGCCAGCAGTTTGATTTGATGTATCTAATGATTGTGTGGATTATAGTTCACCTCACTGCTTGGGAATTCACTTGTAAAAATTCAGAATTTTGTGCTTACACTTATTGCCATAACTGTGTATGAGAGAATTTCCCTGTTGCATGTGTGGTGGATTCTGGAATATGAATGAAATGCATGGTTGGAGAAATTTATGATTGGCATGTGTAAAGTCTATTTGCATCTTAGAAGCTTGTATGATTCCCTTTTGAGGCGAAATCCTAGGCAATGCTTTTTCAAGGAAATGACTAGGGCATTTGTTTGGACCGATTGGGCCTTTCAAGCCAACCTTGACTGAATGATATCCCTAGTACCCCTTTTGAAGCCTGGTGTTCATGTGTGTGGCCTGCTTTTTCCTTCTTTAAACCTGATCTCTCCACCCTCTTAAACCATGCTTGTGAAAGAAAAATTCTTCCCTTCATTACAGGTACCTTATTGAACATATGATTGAGCAGTTCTAGTGGTTTGAGCCATAGTGTTTTGCATGATGCTAAGAATCCAGGAATTTGTGGTTACTAGCTTTCATCCAAAAAAAAAGAGGAGAAATGAAAAGAAAAAGAAGAAAGAAAGAAAGCGAATAAGTGGACTGTTGTGTGAATTGAAGCCCTTTTGTAATGAAAATAAGGTTGTATATATGATCTTTAAAAAAAATGAAATGAAATGATGAGAAAATGGAATAAAAAAAAGTTGATTCTTCAATTTGGATTCTGTTTGTGCATTTACATGCTTGGCTTGATTCAATGGAAGTGGTTGATTATGTGTTTGATATTTGAAATCAAATCCTTTCCCTTCTTTCTTAGCCACTACCCTTAGCCTTACATTACAATTTTAAAAGACCCTCATGATCTTTGATTCTATCTTGCCTACATTAGTGGAAAAAGGGATGAAGGACATTCTTTTGAGAGTGCATGTGCATTTTATAAATTCATCCATCTTGCTCTTCATGATTAGGAAAGGGACTTAAACACATAAGCTTGGGAAATCTTTCATGCACAAAAATGGCATTCAAGGGTAATCAGGATAGTTGGGAATTTTTTGCATGTGTGGACCTTGTTGTGAGGTTGGATTGTGATTTCTGAAGGTATGAATGATAATTGGAAGCTGGTTATACCTTAGTTCAATTTGCTCCATGAGTTTTGTATTGGATTGTGTTCCTTCTTCCCTTGCTTGGTTTAGTTTGCTCGAGGACTAGCAAATCTTTAGGTTTGGGGGTGTGTTAACTTCATAAAATGAAGTTAATTCACTTGAATTTCATTGTATTTGAGCATGCTATCTTTAAGTTTTCAAGGCCATAGGTTCAATATTGCATGACTTTGGTGAATTAAGCTTGTTAAATCAAATGATTAAGAATTGAAACTTTGAAGATCATGTTTATGGAAGTTGGATTGATTATGGTTTGATGGACTTTAGCATTATTTTGATACAGGTATCTCAGATGGGAAAGGTCTTGGAAGGGATGACGGAACAGAGAGAAGCTCAATTGAAGAAGGATGCAAGAGAGAAGGAAAAGCTATCAACCCACGCCTAGGCGTGACAAATACACGCCTAGGCATGTTCCTCTCAGGCTTTCAGGCCAACTCAGGCAGAGGCATCCACGCCTAGGCATGGGAAAGTCACGGCTAGGCGTGACACTCTCAGATTTCTAGGGTTTTTAGACAGAGGCACCCACGCTTAGGCTTGAAAAATCCACGCTTAGGCGTGGCCAGCGGATGCCAGCACGTGATTCATAACCACACCTAGGCGTGGGTAAAACCCTGGTCCGCGATTTTGGCCCTTTTTATCTAATTTTGAGGGCATTTTTCATCACTTTCTACTTACCCAAAAGACAAATTCCATAGAAAAAGTGGGAGGAGGAGGAAACCACTCAGATTTGAGGTGATTCAAGTGAAGAATCAAGATCAAGGAAGGAGGATCAAGCTTGGATTCTCTCCACTTTTGTTCATTCTTCCCCCTTTCTTTTTTGATTTGTAACTTGATGGGTTTGTTGAGTTTTTATGTTTCCTATACTTTTATGATGTGTAACTAAACTCTAATCTAGGGGCTCTCTAGGATCTTGTTATGGATTTGAATATTTTGTAGTTTGTTAAGTTTTCTATCAATGAATTTGGTTTTGTTCTTCTATATCTTTGCTTAATGCTTGTTGTTGATTGGCCATCAATTGCATGATTTTAGTAATCCAATAGAACTAGAAATATGATATTGTGATTGTGGACATGGTATGGTTGATGAATGTTCAATTGCATTCGAATGGTTTGGGTGTGTTGATTAACTAAAGGGATGGACACATACCCTTTGGTCATGCATGGCAAGTGTTTGATAAATGGTCTCAATGAGTGATTCTTATGCTACTTCACATGGACACATAGTGGAATAGCTAGGTTTCACATGGGTAATTGTGCTAGACATAGGCTCTTATCTATTGATGGTTATTAGCCAACATATTTCAATTCATTGATAGGTGCTTGTTAATTGCAATTGTTCATTGAAGTAACAGGTGAATAGGGACCCCTAGGCTTTAATCATTCTCATCTTCTCTTGTGAATTTGGTGTTTGGTGCTTTCTTATTTTGTTTCCTTTAAGTTGTTATTTTAATTGCAACGCACTCTCCTTCGATTGCTTGGATAAAAATTTGTGAATTTTGGTTAAGTTTAACATTCTTCTAATTAATCAATCCTTTGGGACACAATACTCTAACTCTCCTTTATATTACTTGTCGACCTGTGTGCTTGCGGATTTACGGACCAACAAGTGAAAGGGGAAATGAAATGAAGTAAAAATTTGTGACTTTTCTTGAAGCATGATAAAAGAAAAGGTGAAAGGGGCATGAAGTAAAAAAATGATGAAAAACCAAAAAATAAAATGAAAAGAGAGAAGGGAAAGAAAGAAAGAAGGGGAAATGAAATGAGTCCTGACAAAGGTGAATGATTGAAGTGAAAAGAAAAAGGAAAGAATAGAGAACAATAAGAGAAAAGTGTGCTTGAAAACGTAAAAGCAGTTGTCAGGTTCAATTTTGAACAAGGATCCTTGGTCCCATCCAACCCTTAAATACTTGTTTGACCCTTATATCTTTCATTTCATAACCACTAACCTTGGCCACGTTACAACCCTTAAAAAAGTCCATTCTGATCAATGAAGGATTGTTGTCATTTTCGTTTACTTTAATTTTGAGACAAAAGGTTATGCTCATCTAAGTATCTAGTTCATTGCTTCTTTAAGAAAAAAAGAAAAAAATAGGACTTACCCAGGGGCAAGTTTTTACCATGTTTAAGTTGGCTCTACACTAGAGCATTTTTCTCTAGCTCGGCTTAGCCTACACTGGGACAAATTTTTTTTTTGTTTTGTTCAACTTGGCCTTACATTAGGACAAGCTTCTGCACCATTCAATTCAACTCCTACACTAGGGCAAATTTCTTTTCAGTTCAATTTGACCTACACTGGGGCAAATTTCTCTTTGGTTCAATTTGACTTAATGTAAATCATTGGTCATAATGCCTAGTAGGCAACTAAAGATGACTTTCATAAAGGTAACCAATCCATACTAGGGCAACACTCTTTGAATCCCATACCATTTTTGTGTCTTTTTCTATATACTAATCCTTTATAAATACTTTCTCTGTAGTTAAACTTCCAAGACCAATCTAGAGTTGTTCATTTCTTTTCTGTTGTACTTTTGAATTCACGTATATCTGTTATGTAATGCTTCAGGTTAGGTGAACATAAGTACAACACTATGATTTGACCATCTAATGGTAACTCCCTGATGAGCAATTCAGACTGAAAAGAAGTTGTAAGTTCCAATTGAAAGGGAAATGTTATCTCAAGGAGGTACCCGAAAAAAAAAAAGGATGGAAGTGAAGACTGTGAAGAAAGCTAGGAAGAAGAAAGGGATCAAACTTGAAAGAAAAGATACTTAATGTTTGAAGATTCAAAGGAGTTTGAAATGAGTTAATAAGCCCTAGTTTGTGAGAGTTTGTACCCGAGTTTGATGGGTCAAGTTTTTCGAGAAAGCAATTAGTATCAAGAATGCAAGTGAAAGATTTTGATACGTTATTTTCAATCTATTGATAGAATTTTTAGAATTTGAGTTGCATGAATGAACAGTACAACATCTTTTCATGAGATAATAAGCTGCCACAGCTTTGAAAGTGATGTCTTTGGCTTTCACACTAAGCTTCACTATAAATGAACAGAAAAAAGCTTAAAAAAAAAAACAAGTCCATGACCTGGTGAAGTGTCAAAAAAATTCTAAGTCCTTGGCTTGGTAGCTTTCACAAAAAATTTAGGTCCATGACCTAATGATCTTTCTTAAAAAAGAAAAAAAAAAGAAAAAGAAAAAAGAAGAAGAAGAAAAGAAAAAATCTTCCTGGCCAAGCCCTTTGCTTTTTAAATTTTGAGACACAAATGACCATTGTCATTTAAATTTTCGGGACACAGAAGCCCACTGCATTTTTAATTTCGGGACATAGAAGCCCATTGTCATTTAAATTTCGGGACACAAAAGCCCATTGTATTTTAAATTTTGGGACACAGAAGCCTATTTTCCTTTAATTTTTGGGCCAAGTCCATTGTCTTTTAAATTTCGAGATACCAGATACCCAATGCTTTTTAAATTCTGGGCCAAGCCCATTGTCTTCTTAATTTTCAGGACACCAGATACCCACTGTTTTTAATTTTTGGGACACCAAATACCCACTGCTTTTTAATTTTCAGAACACTAGATACCCACTGCTTTTTAATTTTTGGGACACCAGATACCCAATGCTTTTTAATTTTTCGGGACACTAGATACCCACTGCTTTTTAATTTTCGAGACGCCATATACCCAATGCTTTTTAATTTTCAGGACGCCAGATGCCCAATGTTTTTTAATTTTTCGGGACAACAGATACCCAATGCCTTTTAATTTTCAGGCCAAGCCCACTATCTTTTTAAATTTCGGGATATTAAATACCCATTGTCTTTTAAATTCCAGGCGAAGCCCATTGCCTTTGATAATTCCAGGTCACGAGGTCACCCAACTTTATTTCCAAAAAAAAACAAAAAAAAAACTCTTTTGATCAATAAACGTCAATTGATCTGCAACAGCTTATTGACAATATGGTAACGTCTCTGGCTTTACGTTGGCATCTTGGTAGGATTAACGATGTTGCGACAACTCGTAAATCCACGTTTGAGCTCACTGGTTTTCGATCAACATCTTTGTTAGTTCATTCACACCATCTCATGCATTGCCTTTCGAATTCTGGGCCAAACCCACTGTCTTTTACATTTCAGGTCATAAGATCACCTAACGTCTTTGAAATTCAAAAAAAAAAGGAAAAAAACTAAAAAAAAACTCTTTTGAGTCAATAAACGTCAATTGGGCTGCGACAACTTATTGATAACATAGTGACGTCTCTGGCTTTACGCTTAGCTTCACCTTGGTAAGATTAACGACACTGTGACAACTCGAAAATCCACATTTGAGCTCGCTAGTTTGCAATTAGCATCATTTCATCACCGGACAAAATTTAAGTTCACGTCTTTACTCGTTTCTTACGACGATAATATAAAAAACTACAGTTATTCCTAATATCTAGTAAGAAACAAGTAAAGAGGGGCAACTGTGAACATCCAACTTTGTCCGGACAAAAAATAATAATAAATAAATAAACAAAAAATAAATAAATAAAAAGGTGATGACCCAATATCCTACATTAAGCCCAAATTAATTTGTGACCCACTAAATAAGGGACAACCTATATTCATTCTACCTTAAGACCCACTAAACTTGAGCCTAAATTCATGTATCTCTAACCTTAATTTCCCCCTATAGACCCCTAAGTAAGCAGGTAGAAAAAGGGGGGCAACATAAACACACTTTTTTTTTTGCTCTCACTGAGGGAACCTTTAGAGGCAACCAACCAAAAAAAATCCTCCCATACCTCAACACACCCACATTTTCTTCTCACGTAGAAAACCTACAGGGAGTAGCCTCCATAACACAGATCACCCATCTTCATCTCTACCATCTTTCACTATTATCACCAACACTCCACACAACCAAGACTTCAACCCACCTTCCCTCCAAACAACTTCTCATCACCACTAACCAAACCACCTAACCCCTTCATCTTTTTCAACCTCAACCAACTTTTTCACCACCTCTGCCATCTTCAACATCCCACCATACCAAGACCAGAAACCACCCAGCCCCCACCAACTGTGAAGCTCCATCCAGAAACTGAGACTCCACCGTCCAACCGAGACCAACAACCACTGCACCGAACCTGGACCACCAGCAGTGTTGCTTCGTCCTCACCGCACCGTGACCAGCGTCGCGAACTAGAACCAGACTGTTGCAGCTCACTTGTGCTGACGCTGTCGTCATCCAAATCTGAAACCGTGTGTCAACTCGCAATAGGGCTCAATCCGCGATCTGTGAACAGTAGCCACCTCGCCGCACGACACTGCAACGCCAGATCCGGGACCGTGCCACTGCCGGACCGTCGATCCAGCTGCAACTCGTCGGGATCTGTAACCCGCACCTGCGCCGCGAAACTAGGCCGCGACCCAACCGCTCGAATCGCGAGTGACACGTTAGGACCCACAAGCCCGGAACATCACACCGTCGTGCTGCCGGGATCTAGCCATCGTGCACCACCGAACCATCCTGAGCTGCCTTGAGTCTTCGTCTCCTAAAAGCCCCCCGTTACTGTGAGGAAAAAGCTCTCTGGTTCCCTTTCTATTTTACATCTATTTTAAAAATAAATGTAGCTTATTTGCATTTGGTTTGATTACTAATATTGGATATTTGGGTTTGTGACATTAGGGCTTTACTTTGTTTCGGGCTGGTTGCTCTTTTATGCTTCACATTTTTTTTGTTTTTTTCATGTTTTTTGAGTTTTTAGTTGTTAACACAGAAAAAAGAATGTTGATATTTGAGCTTTTTTTTTTAAAAAAAAAATATGTTTTGTTCTTTTTGTTGATCTATTGAATTTTGTTTTTTATTTTTATTGGTGTGTTTATTACATTATCAATTTTTTTTTGTTTTAGAGGGTAATCTTGTACTAATTCTATAAAAAAAATTTAAAAAAAATAAAAATAAAATGAGATTAGCTGAGTTGCGACAGCTTGTTAATCTCGTAACTTTTAGAATCGACTGAGTTGAGACAACTTGATGATTTTTTCTTTTCTAAAATAAAAAAAATCAAATGAATTTTCAAAACAAAAATCTTTTTAAAATTAAAAATAATCAACCCACAATCGTTTTCTAAATAACGACATGGCTTTGAATTCCTCATTTCACCCGAGGATACGTAGGAGCAAAATCGCAATTCTGTCAAGCCAAAATTAAATTTTCATAATTTATTTGTTTATTTAGTTTATCTTTTAATAAATAGGTAAAATAAACATTTTTAAGAGTTATAAAAATTTGCACAACTGATTTAAGGTAACCGTCTTGAGGCGGATGTATTAGGGGTGTTGTGGGGTAAAGTCTCCACCCTTCCCTGAGCATAATTAGACTCCCGGACCTAAGTTTTTGAACGTAGACCATCTTTTTTTAGTTTTCAAATTTTTCCTAATAAAAATAAAATTGGTGGCGACTCCCTTATTTTTTTTAATTTAAGTCGTTATCCCGCCGCGATCTCGGTTGTGACACTATGTATTTTATTATCGGCTGGATAATTAATACTGACTTCTGTTAACTGTAACTATTGTCCATTGGATAATAGCATGTGTTAGAAATCCTATCACCTTATCCTAATGTAATCCACTTTATGTCTAATCAAATCACTTTTATCTCAAAAATAATGTATTTTAATCAAAGCTTCTTTGAGAAGCTTTGACCACAAAACCAAAGTGTCCAAGTCTTGCATGAGAAGCCATTCACTCCCTCTCCCTCTCTCTTGTTGCCGCGGCATTGGTGTCTAAGGGGAGGTAAAAATTTGCTTCCCTCACTTATTACTTCTTCACCCAAAAATTCAAACTCATTTCTACTATCACTTTCTCTCTCTTCAATTTTCCACTCCATTTACTCTAACTTCTCTCTTCTTCTCCTTCACCCTCTCCACAGCACCACCATCTCCACCCACCTTTACCATGGCAAAAATTGCAAGTCTTTATTTTTCTTAAGCTACTACTCATCCTAGACATCATTCTTCTTAGATCCATCCATAAAGATCACATCTATACCATTTTCTTTCAAGATTCAAGCTTGGAGCTTGAAGGTAAAGCTCCTAACTTTCTCTCCTTTTCTCTTCATTTTCAGGTTCTTGGTCACATTGGTGACCAAGGAGTTCTTTTTTTTAAGCCTTGATGATTGATTGTTAAACTTGGATTTCTAGGGTTCTTGGAAGCCCAAAATCGAACCACCAAGAGCAAGCAAGGAGGTTCTTTTCTTGTTCTTCCTTTAGGTAAGAGGGAGATTTACTCACTTTAACCATTATTGATGGTGAAGGAACTTTTGTGTGGTTGTTGATGGAGAAATCCATAATGGATTGCTCTCTTTATATGTTTATATGGATTACTCATAATGGATTGCTCTCTTTATGTGGTAATGTTGATTGTTTTGAATGCCTTGATGATGATACATTGCTTGGATTGGATGAATGGAAAATTTGTTGTATGTAATGGAACTTAGGTAATTAAGTGTTAAAGAATTAATAAAAGAAATAGAAAATTTTGGAATTCTCACTTCAAGAGGCTCACGGCCTTTAAGGGGGATTTATTGGCCTAAATTGTGATCTTTGTACAATCTTGTGATTTGAACATTTTATGGTTATGAAGGTTAATAATGTGATGGAAGAAATTGATTGATTATTTATTCTTGAGAGGCCGTGGTTTCAAGGGTTTCATTGACTCAAAATTTGTGTAATTAATCAAGACTTAGATAATTGGGAATGTTGGATTCATAAAATAAAATTATGGTTTGAGTTGAATTTTATGAATGTGTGATGTTATTGAGAATTGATTTTATGCCATTATGGGTCCATGTGTGGGACCAAATACTTGTTGATGCTTAGTTGAGCCAAATTGTGATGCGATGTTATTGAGAATTGATTTATATGCCATTGTGGTATGTTTCATGTGGAGAATATTGTTGATGAATATGCATCATATGCAATGTTTATGAGAAACATAGTATTGATGATTATACATGATGTACATTGAGTCATTATGTATTTGTGAATGTCTGTTGGACTTTGTTGTAAAGGCGGTGCATGCCTAGGAGAATGAATTACACCTTAGTACGGGTGCGAGTAGACTAAGTGTAGGTCATGTTGTTGGCCTTGGGGGCGTCGGGGTGCGGGTGTCTCACAATAGACAGTGGTAGCTCCACTGGGGCCGTGGGATAGACCTATGCAAACACATCGATGATTCGGACTGAGACGTTGTCCTATATCGCGATCTTGTTGAGGTGCCATGTATAAGCCATGTTGCGCAAAATATTATTTTTCTGATAAAGCACTTTATTTTAAGGCTAACGAGATACTGGCATAACTCCCTGATCATTCTCTCTGAATGTTTATGTCTAGCTCCATGGAGTAGGATTTTGGTACCATCTGCATTATGCATTGTCAGTCTCATATTTCATCTGACATTAGTACTTACAACTGTTAAATTATTCTTTTTAATGTCGTAATAATTATCTGATTGTTGAACTGTTTACTGTCTGAGATATTATTATTGTTTTCCTCTTTATTGCTCATTTTACTATTACTTATGTTGTTTCTCTCATATTGTTTATTTTATTATTATTGTGGATAACTACATGTGTTGTGATGTTATGTGGGCGTCCGGGGTCGTTCTGTTTTCTTACTGCCGTATTGGTAATGAATGTTGGGTGTCTCACCTCTTTCTTGCACTTGTGTATTTATGTTTTATTTATATGCTTTTGAGAAGACGTTCACGAAGAAGGGGAAGCGCTTGAATTCCCTGGTTTCTGGCCCGACTGTAATTAGAGCTTGCTTGAAGATGTCGTCACGTCCATGCCGATTTGTGGGGTATGTGAGGATGACCTTTCACAGAGGTCCCGACTGTTGGCATATAAACTTGCGCACGGACCGTTGCATTTACCACGAGGAGTTGATGGTGTCACTAGCTTGGGGTCACTATGACCCACATATTTTTTATTTTACTGCTTTTGTTCATTTAGAGTTTTACCTACCTGTCTGCGATCTGTGGGATGATCTTTATTACACCCCACAAGAGGACTCATTTCTTTCCACTGCACGAGCTTCTGATCGTAATTCGGTCGCTCCGATGATGATCTCATCTGACGAGGAAGACCCTGAGGAGGATCCTGTTACGGTTCCTTCTCATCAGTCTTAGGGAGCTGATACTGTCGGTGGCTACTGATGGCAATCCGTATATCTTTTTGGGAAGCCTGATGTTTTGCTATGTTGATAGACTGTATATTTTGTAAACATCTTTGGGTGGGTAAAGCTTTTGCTTTTTGTATACATAATGATGTGATTAAATAGGCTTGATGCAAATATATATATATATAATGTTAATGTATGGTTTTATTTCATGTCAATTTCTATTGTAACTATATTTATTATTATCTCACTTCAATATATATATATATATATATATATATATATATATATATATATATATATATATATACACACACATATACACATAAATTTCAATACCGACTACTACATAATTTAGAGTAAAGATGTTTATCCATATGTTAAAAATGAACCGGGTCTTAATTTATGATTTATTTATTTTTCGCATTTTATTTCACTTTATTATGGTGTGACGTTCCTTCTTCTCCTAGAAAAAGGGGCGTTACAACTCCTGGTATAATGAAGAGTTATTCTATCATCGGGGTCTTCCACGCTAGTGCATACCGCTATGAATCATCTGATGTAGTCGCGGAGGGGTTCATCACACCGTTGGTGAACCTTTGATAAAGATTCGATGGATCTGGGTTATTTCTTGCTCGTAGCGTATTGGAGCAAGAAACGTTGTTTAAGATATGTCCAGTTGACGATGGAACCTTGTGATAAATTCAAAAACCACTTAAGGGCTCCCTTTTTTTAGGGAAAGGGGGAAGGCATGGCTTAGTAACTCCATGGGTCCCCCGTGAAGGCACATAGATTGTTTGAAGGCTTTTATATGCTCTTGGGAGTTCGTGGTCTCATCATAGATCTCTGGATTCGGTGGGAATTTGAAGTTCCTTAGGACACGATATTCCAAAAGTTGAGCAGAAAAGGGTTATTCCTAAATGTCACGGCCCATGTTGTTATTTGCAATATTGGACGTTGTGGCATCAACATGCAATCTCCTCTGGTTATTTTTCACATTTTGGCTCCCGTTATGGCATTGTAGCCTGGGTTGGTCTTCATGCATAGGTCATCGCATGTCTTCCAATCTCTAGTATTATTCATCCTGCATAGTCATATGTTGTTGTAACATATCATGGAATTGGCATCGGCACATATGGGATTGATACGCGCGTGCTGAGTGAGATACACAATTGTCAGCTTCATTGTTTGGCATTCCCAAGAGCTGGTGCACTAGGATTTTGTGTTCCTGAACATTAGGGTTGCCTTTTTGGCCTGGGATTCCAAGCATATCTCTTACAGAAATCATGCACGATGGGAGAGGACTCTCGATGGAAGGTGAAGTCTTTTGTCCCTCGTTAAGAGTTTCAATGATAATTGCTCGACTCCCAGCGGCGGAAGTTTCAGCATGTGCTGGTGGTGCGACAGGCTGAGGATCGCGTTGCGCCATCGGACCCTGTCCTTGACCAGGGGCAGTAGACGCAACGCCTCCTCTCCTTGGATGTTGTCTTGTGCTCACCATGGTTGAAAGGAGTAGAAGTTTATCAATCCCCACAGACGGCGTCACTGTTCTGAAGTAGATTCAGAGGTGTACATGAAATAGGCAATTATAGGTGGTTTCCTCTTTGCGCGGTTGCAACAGAGCGTGTTAAACCAGGGAGTGGGTACCTGCAAAGGGACTCCAACGATCAAGTCAGTCAGTACACAAGTAGGGTTTATGCAATGAGAAGCAATGTAACACCCCAATTTTTAGAAAATGTATCGAATGTACTGTTTGCTGTTTTTCAAGCTTTCGTGTGAATGACCGTTGTGTCCCTATTTTACTGTTTCTCGATTTCTACATGAAATACAAATACGTTTATACAGGCTCAAATTTTATTTGGTCTTTTTACGTAATTTGTTTCGAGACGATAAAATAAAAGTTTTTCCGAGCTACTGTTTTAATTTTTCTGGAAGATATACAAACAATTAATACTGTCTGTAATTTTATTTGAACTTTTTGGATGATTAGCTACGTTGTGGGAAAAAATGGGAAAATAACCATTACGTCCCGAACGTGCTGTTTGTACTGTTTTTGCTATTTTTAATTGTTTTCTACTTGATTTAGTGTCCAATATTACTGTCTGTGATTTTATATGGACTTTTTGTGTGATTTGCTACGAGGCAGGAAAATAATATTTTTCCGGACCGGTAAAATCTGTTTTTAATTATTCAGAGGCGGGGATCTTACTAAACCCAATTCTCGAATGAGCCTAAAATTAATCTTTTAATTTTTAGGATTTAATTGTCCAAATAAAATAATTTTGTATTATTATAATATTATTTTATTAGTCAGTATAACTTAGTGACAGTGGACCCGGAAATGTTTTGCGGGACCCACGTTTAGCTAATACAGTTAACTTAGTAGCTTAATTAATCATCATTAGTGAAGGAACTCTCTAGAACATGGTGACTAGCTTAGTGACTAGGTTAGTGTGATGATGAAGCTTAATGACAAGGCTTAGTGACTAGGTTAGAAGGAGCCAATAGGAAACAAGCTTGCTAACCAAGTTTTAATCTTGACCTTTGAAGCATCCAAGGGCTTGGATGAAGCCAAGCAAATGCACACCTTGCATGCAATGAAGTCTATGGCCAAGAGAGGTTGGAAGACCATTCTTCACTTCATCTTTCATGCTTTTCTCTCTTCTCTCTCATCCAAGAACCCTAAACACCATTGTTGCCTCCTTTCTCAACCATTCGGCCAAACCTAAAACCCTACCATCCAACCACCTAAAATTTCTTCTAATCAAGTTTTCTAAACCTAAACACAATCCTAAGAACATCTCTAGTTGAGAGTTCTTGCAAATTCTTACATTTGAAGCTTGAAAACCTACTTGGAAGATTTGTACCAAGGAGGTGAAATCTCTTGTTTTTCTTTTCTAAATTCTTTTTCAAAGTTCTAAGCCATGATTTATCCATGGTTTAGGTTCTCTTTTAATGGTTAGTAACTTGTAGTTTTGTTTAAGTTTGCTAGGTATTTTGAAGGAGAAAATCGTGACCTAGGAGGAGTGAAAGAAAATCCATTTGTCTTCATTTAAGGTAAGAGGAAGACAAATCTTATCACCTATGGATGGTGGTAAGAAGATGGAGTTTGATTTTGTGATTGTAGAATCCATAAGGATTCATGTTTGTGCTTGTTAGTAGCTTATTTGATGTGGTTGTGTATTTGTTAGTAGCTTTTCTATTTGTTGTTTGTAATAAATTGCATGTCTACAAGCTTTAAGTTGCATGTCTATAAGCTTTGATAATATTGCATGTGTTAGAATTGCATGATAAAGTATAGAATTGCATGATAATGTATAGGATGTGAATAACATGTCAAGGAAATGCATGTGTGTTCCAAAGAACATTCCATGAGGCTCACGGCCACTAACCAAATGGAGAACCAAAATGTTCTCTTAATTTTCTTAAAAGGTAATTTAATTAACCTAGGAGAATTAAGAAGGTTTCAAGTTGATTAGATCAAAGAAAATGAATTTAGAAATCAAATGGTAAGACTTAGTATTTTAGGCCAACATGCCTAAAATGAATGTGTTGATTTCAAAAACCATTTTCTAAAACAATGGTTAAATGAATTTAGACAATACAATAAGTTTGACATATATTTAGAAGATGAGAAATAATTTAGAAATCAATTTCAAAGTATTTAGGAAATTCGGCCAACATGCCAAACCAAGTATCCATGGTTTCTAAAATTAAATCCAAACCTTTTCTAAGTATAAGGATGCAATATGTGTTAAAAAGAATTTTTCTAAAATGAGTTTTAAAGAAAAGAATCAATTAGAAATAAGTTTGAGAACTTAGAACTAATGATTTTGTTATTAGAAATGAAATACAGTAACTTTCGAAAATTTCTAACATATAGCTCATGCTGTATTTTGAAGCATGTTAGTAGTTTTCAAAAGGATTAAGTATATGGTTTAAAAATTTAATAAACAGAATTTTTACGGTAAAATTAGGAAACCATTAATATAATTTTCTAAGCAAAATATCTGTCAAATTTTAGTAAAAACGGACAAATAAGATAGGAAAGATGTCCAAAAGACAGTATACGATATAGAAAATATTATACGTAGCTTAAAAGTATTATTTATTATTTCTGTTTATTTAAACAGTAATTTTTAAGGAATTCGGTCAAGAAAATAATTTAAAAATCTTACGCGATTGAGAAAACGTATTAAAAATTCTACGCGATTTTAAAAACAGAAAAATATATTTACGCGATTTATAAACGTTTGTAAAAACGACGAGATTGTGAAAACGCGATAAAATTTCTACGCGATTGACCGAAACAGTATTTTTCTGGAATTTGCTGTATTTATTTTATGCTGTCGGGAAAATGTGAACCCGTACAGGCTTTTGAGGATTTTTCTTTGTCGGGAAAATGTGAACCCGTGTGCTTTCTAATTTTCTCGCCGTTGAGGGCATATTATTATCTTGAGGGCATTTTCATAATTTCATATTTTTGGAATTATGTATTGAGTTTATGCCAAATTTTTGGTGGATTGGTTGATGAGACGAATCACATCGTGTTGTCGATGCGATAAACGTAGTGTGGTTCATTGTTCTAATGGACTTGGAGACGTTAGTGTACGGTATCCCATATGTGGACGCTTGGTAGCTCCGTTGGGCCGTGGTAAACCGATAGCACACTAATGGACTCGACACGCACTATATTTAATCGAGATTTGTAAAGTCTAGTAGTACATTTGCCTCGTAGTGCCACAACGTGAGACCGTGAACTACACCACGCCCGGATGATGGATTCCCGTGTCGTGGGGCTATAGACGCAACGTGTGACAAACAAGCAATAGTTGGTTGGGCAGCCGTGGTACTAATAGATTTTTGCGAGAGTCATTCTCTCGATATCTTTGTGTTTTTTTTTTTTTAGCTCCATGGAGTAGGGTGTGTTTTATATTTATTTATTGGGATCTATTTATTTATTTTGTCTTATCTATTTATTTTTGTCTTATCTGTTTATTATATTTATATTGATTTATTTGTTTACCGTATTTATTTTATCTATTGTTGTATTGTATCATTTGTTTCTTGTTTTATTTTATCTATGATGGTATATTGTTGGGATATTTAAATCTTTTTGAATCTTTACACTACTCTATTACTTGTTAATGTTATAGCTTTTCATAATGCATGAATTGTATATCTGTTATTTGTCGTCTTCTTATTGGCCATGCTTGTGGTGATTTTAGATTGTCTTACCTCTTTATTGTATATGTTTTATGTATATACCTGTTTATATGGTAAAGAGTTTGAGGAAGAGAAACATCCTCTTGAGGTTCTGTACCCCGAGGAGGAGGAAGATCAGCTAGCCGACGACCAGTTTGACGATCAAGAACCATCTGATCATCCATACCCATTGGATTGATTAGTTTTGGTATGGCGGTGCCAGGATTTTTGGGGTTCGTGACTCTCGAGTTTCACGGTGGATCGCTATCGTGGCACATGAGAGGAGATAGAGACTCTGTGACGTATGCGGGACGGATGACGGTGACCCTACGCCATAGATTTGATGACGAGCCAGTGATGACGACGACGGTGTTTCTGCATTTAGAGTTACCTTTATCCATTAGGCGTCATTGGGGTGGTGTATCCACTGAGCCTAGTGAGATGACACTCGTATCGACTGCGCGGTCTCATGTCCGCCGAGAGTCGAGACATCCGGGATATTTGTCTCCTGATGATCATTTTCATGTTGAGAGTGATCCTTCAGAGGAGTAAATATGCATGATGTTTTTTTGGGCGCGTCTGCGTATGGATGTATATATTGACTCTTTTACTGTTTTTATTTACTGTTTCTGTTTAAATATTTGTAATTGTAGTTGTAAATTATTTGTGTAACATATAACTTGGAACATATGTATATTATGAGTAGTGTTGTTCTGTTTATTTTATGTTTTCCGCAATATTTTATTTTTAATAATCTGTTTATCAGGAATTACTTTACGACCCATATTATTATGTAATAAATGTTTTATAACTTGGGTAGATTTTATTTATTTATTTTAATTTTCTTTATATGTGTGGCATCCCCAAAGGGGTGTTACATTAGTTGGTATCAGAGCCCAAGTTAGAGTCTTTTGGGGTTGTGGTTGGGTCTGTTTTTGTTTGTCTTTGTGTGATTCTCTCAGGATTTATATCCTTTCGGAAGTATCTAAAAGGATGTATCTAATTTTGTTTTGTTCTGTTTGAAGATGTCTGGACGAGGTAGAGGACGTACGAACATGAATCGTGATATGGACCCTATGATTGCGGCTGTTGAGGCTATGCAGCGGATGGCTGAAGTGATTACTCAAAGAAAATCGAGAGCGACTCAACAAAGAAGATGCTACTTCTTGATGCCCTAAATTTGGCTGAGTTTAGGCGTCATAATCCGCCACGCTTAGAGGCGAGGTGGATCCGGAGAAAGCAAGTCGGTGGATGCAAGATTTGGAGAGGATCTTTGAAGGAATGAGATGCGTGGATGATAAGAAGGTGACTTATGTTGTTTTCATGCTTGAGAGGAGATGCAGAAACATTGGTGGAGAGGAACCCGCCGAGTATTGCAAGCTGAAGGGACTGAAATCACATGGGAAGTGTTTTCTAATGTTTTTCTGGATAAATATTTTCCTGCGAGTGCTAGGCATGCCAAAGAAATGGAATTTCTTGGTTTGCGACAGGGGAATATGACGATGAATGAGTATGCCACAAAGTTTGAGAATTTGTCTCAATTCTTAGATTATGCTCAGACACGACAAGACGATGTGTGGAGATGTCGGAAGTTCGAATCAGGTTTAAGGGTGGAACTGAAACGAGGAGTGGTATCCTTGAGAATGACTCAGTTTCATGCTTTGGTGGATGCTTGTGCTCGACTTGAGGAGTTGGAGCCATCTAGAGATCAGAGGAATCGGAACTTTGGGCCGACAAGGTTTCAGAGAGGTGGAGGTAGTAATACGAATCGGTTTCAGCGTAAGCCGTATTCCAGACCAACAGGGGCTCAATCTCAACGACCATCAGTTAGTGGAGGTGCAAGTGGTAGTGGAACTAGACAGAGAGTGGTGTTTACACCAACGTGTTTTAAGTGCGGTAAGAAGGGCCATATATCTCCAAATTGTACAATCAAGGGGACAGTATGTTTTAACTGTGGACAGCCTGGGCATATGTCGAAAGATTGTACTCGACCAGAGAAGAAACCTGCTGTTCGGTATGTTAGAGCTAATCAGCAAAAATCTGGAAGTACTCAACCAAGGTCAGGAGGACGAGTATATACAATGATGGGATCTGAGATTTCTAAGTCTGATGATCTTATTCAGGGAGAAGGAGACATTGGAGGTAATCTTCTGACTGTATTGTATGATTCTGGTGCTACACACTCATTTATTTCCTATGATTGTGTGGAAAGATTGAAGTTGCCTGTGTCTTCTCTGAATGTTAAATTGAGTGTATCTACGCCAACTGCTAAACCTGTTGTTACATCTAAGATCTGTTTGGATTGTCCTATTGTTGTGAAGGGTCGTTTGTTTATGGTCAACTTGATTTGTTTACCTCTTGTTGAGATAGATGTAATTTTAGGGATGGAGTGGTTATGTTCTAACCATATCCTTATAGATTGTGCAAGTAAAACCATAGTTTTTCCTAAGGAAGAAAAGTCTGGGTTCTTAACTGCTGTTAAGGTCAAGTCTTTGTTAAGAGATGGAGCGCAGGGATATATGGTATTGTCTTCTCTAGAAGTTAAGAATGAGAAGGATGTGAATACTATTCCTGTTGTCAACGAGTTTCCTGATGTTTTTCCTGATGACGTACCTGGTTTGCCACCTGAGAGGGATCAAGTTCTCAATTGATTTAGTACCAGGAACAGGTCCTATCTCAATTGCACCGTATCGTATGTCACCAGTGGAATTGGAGGAGCTGAAGAAGCAATTGGTGGAACTGTTGGAGAAAGAGTTTGTGCGACCTAGTGTTTCACCATGGGGTGCGCCAGTGCTTTTGGTCAAGAAGAAGGACGGAACGTCTCGGCTTTGTGTGGATTATCGTCAGCTGAACAAGGTGACTATCAAGAATAAATATCCGCTTCCAAGAATTGACGACTTGATGGATCAGTTGAAAGGAGCTGTGGTATTTTCCAAGATAGATCTGAGATCTGGTTATCATCAGATTCGTGTTAAAGGGGAAGATGTATCGAAAACCGCTTTCCGAACTCGATATGGGCATTATGAGTATCAGGTGATGCCATTCGGGGTGACGAATGCTCCTGCCATATTTATGGATTATATGAACAGGATTTTTCGTTCGTATCTAGACAGATTTGTCGTTGTCTTTATCGATGACATTCTGATCTATTCTCAATCTAAGGAAGAGCATGCTGAACATCTTGGTGTTGTCCTTCGGATTTTGAGGGAGAAGCAGTTGTATGCGAAATTGGCTAAGTGTGAGTTCTGGTTGGAAGAAGTCCAATTTCTTGGTCACGTAATTTCTAAAAAGGGTATTACGGTGGATCCATCAAAAGTGAAGACTGTTTTACAATGGGAAAGACCTAAGACAGTAACAGAAGTTCGAAGTTTTGTTGGACTTGCTAGATACTACCGGAGGTTTATCGAGGGTTTTTCGAAGATTCTTGGACCACTTACGCAGCTTACGAGGAAAAATCAAGCTTTTGAATGGACGGAAGAACGTGAAGCCACTTTTCAAGAGTTGAAGAAGAGATTAACAACTACACCGGTGTTGATCCTACCGGTTCGATGAAATCTTTTGATGTGTATTGCGACGCTTCTTATCAAGGGCTAGGATGCGTATTGATGCAAGATCGGAACGTTGTGGCATATGCTTCTCGACAATTGAAGGTTCATGAGAGGAATTATCCAACGCACGATTTGGAATTGGCCGCTGTGGTTTTTGCTCTAAAGATATGGAGACATTTTCTCTATGGAGTAACGTTCAACATTTTCAGTGATCACAAGAGCTTGAAGTACTTGTATGATCAGAAGGAGCTGAACATGAGGCAGCGGAGATGGTTAGAATTCCTGAAAGATTATGATTTTCAACTGTTGTACCACCCTGGTAAGGCGAATGTCGTGGCTGATGCCTTAAGTAGAAAGATTATCAGTGCTTCTGCTCTGATGATCAAGGAAAAGGAGCTCATTGAACAGTTTAGAGATGTGTGGTCATTTGTTGAGTTAAAACCGGGGAAGATCTGTATTAACATGGTTACTATCTCGAGCGAGCTGATGGAAGACATAAGAGAAAAACAGAATGCCGATAAATTTTTGCAAGGAATAAGGGAACAAATAAAGCAAGACGAGACAATAGAGTTCAAAGAAGGAACTGATGGAATTCTGAGGTTTCGGGGTAGAGTATGTGTTCCTCGTGACCGGGAGCTGAGGCGATATATTGTGGAACATGCCCATACTAGTCTATTGAGTATGCATCCAGGCATAACAAAGATGTACCAAGACTTGAAGAAGTTATTCTGGTGGCATGGATTGAAGAGTGATGTTATTAGGTGCGTGTCAACTTGTCTAGTCTGTCAAAAGGCGAAAGTGGAACATCAAAGACCAGCTGGAATGTTACAACCGTTATCTATTCCAGAATGGAAATGGGATAGTATATCGATGGATTTCGTTACTGGTTTGCCAAAGACAAGGAAAGGTCATGATTCGATATGGGTTATAGTCGATAGGCTTACGAAATCGGCTCATTTCTTACCAATTAATATTAAGTATTCATTGGAAAGATTAACCCAGTTGTACATCAGTGAAATTGTCAGATTACATGGGGTACCGACTTGTATAGTTTCTGACAGAGATCCGAGGTTTACGTCAAGGTTTTGGCGAAGTCTGCAAGAAGCTATGGGAACTAAGTTACGACTGAGTTCGGCGTATCATCCGCAAACAGATGGTCAGACAGAAAGAACTATACAGTCTTTAGAGGATCTGTTGCGTGCTTGTGTTTTAGAACAACGAGGAAGTTGGGATGAATTTTTATCTCTGATAGAATTCACCTACAACAACAGTTTTCATTCAAGCATCGGAATGGCACCTTATGAGGCGTTGTATGGAAGACGATGTCGAACACCGTTGTGTTGGTATCAAGATGGGGAAAGTATGACTGTTGGACCAGATCTTGTACAACAGACTACGGAGAAGGTAAAGATGATACAAGAGAAGATGAGAACGACGCAAAGCAGACAGAAAAGTTATGCGGATAAACGAAGACGACCTCTTGAATTTGAGGAGGGTGAGCATGTGTTTCTAAGAGTTACTCCTACGACTGGTGTCGGAAGAGTTATTAAGTCTAAGAAACTTACTCCTAAATTCATTGGACCGTATCAGATTATCCGACGTATAGGTCCTGTAGCGTATCAGATCGCTATGCCGCCGTTTACATGTCGAATCGCATGACGTATTTCATGTGTCTCAATTACGAAAGTATATACCGGATCCGACGCATGTTATACGACCCGGATGAAGTGCAAATTGAAGGAGAATTTGACTTATGAAACTTTACCTGTCAGAATTGAGGACAAAAAGGTAAAGCAGCTTCGAGGGAAAATGATCGAGCTAGTGAAGGTCATATGGAATGATGTGACGGGTGAAGCTACCTGGGAGCTGGAAGATAAAATGAAGGATCAGTATCCTCATTTGTTTTGAGGAACAGCGAATTTCGAGGACGAAATTTTTATTTGTTGGGGAGAGTTGTAACACCCTAATTTTTAGAAAATGTACCGAATGTACTGTTTGCTGTTTTTCAAGCTTTCGTGTGAATGACCGTTGTGTCCCTATTTTACTGTTTCTCGATTTCTGCATGAAATACAAATACGTTTATACAGGCTCAAATTTTATTTGGTCTTTTTACGTAATTTGTTTCGAGACGGTAAAATAAAAGTTTTTCTGAGCTACTGTTTTAATTTTTCTGGAAGATATACAGACAATTAATACTGTCTGTAATTTTATTTGAACTTTTTGGATGATTAGCTACGTTGTGGGAAAAAATGGGAAAATGACCATTACGTCCCGAACGTGCTGTTTGTACTGTTTTTGCTGTTTTTAATTGTTTTCTACTTGATTTAGTGTCCAATATTACTGTCTGTGATTTTATATGGACTTTTTGTGTGATTTGCTACGGGGGAAAATAATATTTTTCCTGACCGGTAAAATCTGTTTTTAATTATTCGAGGCGGGGGATCTTACTAAACCCAATTGAATGAGCCTAAAATTAATCTTTTAATTTTTAGGATTTAATTGTCCAGTAAAATAATTTTGTATTATTATAATATTATTTTATTAGTCAGTATAACTTAGTGACAGTGGATCCAGAAATGTTTTGCGGGACCCATGTTTAGCTAATACAGTTAACTTAGTAGCTTAATTAATCATCATTAGTGAAGGAACTCTCTAGAACATGTTGACTAGCTTAGTGACTAGGTTAGTGTGATGATGAAGCTTAATGACAAGGCTTAGTGACTAGGTTAGAAGGAGCCAATAGGAAACAAGCCTGCTAACCAAGTTTTAATCTTGACCTTTGAAGCATCCAAGGGCTTGGATGAAGCCAAGCAAATGCACACCTTGCATGCAATGAAGTCTACGGCCAAGAGGGGTTGGAAGACCATTCTTCACTTCATCTTTCATGCTTTTCTCTCTTCTCTCTCATCCAAGAACCCTAAACACCATTGTTGCCTCCTTTCTCAACCATTCGGCCAAACCTAAAACCCTACCATCCAACCACCTAAAATTTCTTCTAATCAAGTTTTCTAAACCTAAACACAATCCTAAGAACATCTCTAGTTGAGAGTTCTTGCAAATTCTTACATTTGAAGCTTGAAAACCTACTTGGAAGATTTGTACCAAGGAGGTGAAATCTCTTGTTTTTCTTTTCTAAATTCTTTTTCAAAGTTCTAAGCCATGATTTATCCATGGTTTAGGTTCTCTTTTAATGGTTAGTAACTTGTAGTTTTGTTTAAGTTTGCTAGGTATTTTGAAGGAGAAAACCGTGACCTAGGAGGAGTGAAAGAAAATCCATTTGTCTTCATTTAAGGTAAGAGGAAGACAAATCTTATCACCTATGGATGGTGGTAAGAAGATGGAGTTTGATTTTGTGATTGTAGAATCCATAAGGATTCATGTTTGTGCTTGTTAGTAGCTTATTTGATGTGGTTGTGTATTTGTTAGTAGCTTTTCTATTTGTTGTTTGTAATAAATTGCATGTCTACAAGCTTTAAGTTGCATGTCTATAAGCTTTGATAATATTGCATGTGTTAGAATTGCATGATAAAGTATAGAATTGCATGATAATGTATAGGATGTGAATAACATGTCAAGGAAATGCATGTGTGTTCCAAAGAACATTCCATGAGGCTCACGGCCACTAACCAAATGGAGAACCAAAATGTTCTCTTAATTTTCTTAAAAGGTAATTTAATTAACCTAGGAGAATTAAGAAGGTTTCAAGTTGATTAGATCAAAGAAAATGAATTTAGAAATCAAATGGTAAGACTTAGTATTTTAGGCCAACATGCCTAAAATGAATGTGTTGATTTCAAAAACCATTTTCTAAAACAATGGTTAAATGAATTTAGACAATACAATAAGTTTGACATATATTTAGAAGATGAGAAATAATTTAGAAATCAATTTCAAAGTATTTAGGAAATTCGCCAACATGCCAAACCAAGTATCCATGGTTTCTAAAATTAAATCCAAACCTTTTCTAAGTATAAGGATGCAATATGTGTTAAAAAGAATTTTTCTAAAATGAGTTTTAAAGAAAAGAATCAATTAGAAATAAGTTTGAGAACTTAGAACTAATGATTTTGTTATTAGAAATGAAATACAAGAACTTTCAAAAATTTCTAACATATAGCTCATGCTTTGTATTTTGAAGCATGTTAGTAGTTTTCAAAAGGATTAAGTATATGGTTTAAAAATTTAATAAACAAATTTTTACGGTAAAATTAGGAAACCATTAATATAATTTTCTAAGCAAAATCTTGTCAAATTTTAGTAAAAATGGACAAATAAGATAGGAAAGATGTCCAAAAGACAAGATATACGGTATAGAAAATATTATACATAGCTTAAAAGTATTATTTATTATTTCTGTTTATTTAAATAGTAATTTTTAAGGAATTCGATCAAGAAAATAATTTAAAAATCTTACGCGATTGAGAAAATGTATTAAAAATTCTACGCGATTTTAAAAACAGAAAAATATATTTACACGATTTATAAACGTTTGTAAAAACGACGAGATTGTGAAAACGCGATAAAATTTCTACGCGATTGACCGAAACAGTATTTTTCTGGAATTTGTTTGTATTTATTTTATCTTTGTCGGGAAAATGTGAACCCGTCATGAGCTTTTGAGGGAGATTTTTCATTTGTCGGGAAAATGTGAACCCGTACAGGCTTTCTAATTTTCTGCCGTTGAGGGCATATTATTATCTTGAGGGCATTTTCATAATTTCATATTTTTGGAATTATGTATTGAGTTTATGCCAAATTTTTGGTGGATTGGTTGATGAGACGAATCACATCGTGTTGTCGATGCGATAAACGTAGTGTGGTTCATTGTTCTAATGGACTTGGAGACGTTAGTGTACGGTATCCCATATGTGGACAGTTGGTAGCTCATTTGGGCCGTGGTAAACCGATAGCACACTAATGGACTCGACACGCACTATATTTAATCGAGATTTGTAAAGTCTAGTAGTACATTTGCCTGTAGTGCCACAATGTGAGACCGTGAACTACACCACGCCTGGATGATGGATTCTTGTGTCGTGGGGCTATAGACGCAACGTGTGACAAATGCAATAGTTGGTTGGGCAGCCGTGGTACTAATAGATTTTTGCGAGTCATTCTCTCTCGATATCTTTGTGTTTTTTTTTTTAGCTCCATGGAGTAGGGTGTGTTTTATATTTATTTATTAGGGATCTATTTATTTATTTTGTCTTATCTATTTATTTTTGTCTTATCTGTTTATTATATTTATATTGATTTATTTGTTTACTTGTATTTATTTTATCTATTGTTGTATTGTATCATTTGTTTCTTGTTTTATTTTATCTATGATGGTATATTGTTGGGATATTTAAATCTTTTTGAATCTTTACACTACTCTGTTACTTGTTAATGTTATAGCTTTTCTTAATGCATGAATTGTATATATGTTATTTGTCGTCTTCTTATTGGCCATGTTTGTGGTGATTTTAGATTATCTTACCTCTTTATTGTATGTGTTTTCTGTATATACCTGTTTATATGGTAAAGAGTTCGAGGAAGAGGAACATCCTCTTGAGGTTCTGTATCCCGAGGAGGAGGAAGATCAGCTAGCCGACGACCAGTTTGACGATCAAGAACCATCTGATCATCCATACCCATTGGATTGATTAGTTTTGGTATGGTGGTGCCAGGATTTTTGGGGTTCGTGACTCTCGAGTTTCACGGTGGATCGCTATCGTGGCACATGAGAGGAGATAGAGACTCTGTGACGTATGCGGGATGGATGACGGTGACCCTACGCCATAGATTTGATGACGAGCCGTGATGACGACGACGGTGTTTATGCATTTAGAGTTACCTTTATCCATTAGGCGTCATTGGGGTGGTGTATCCACCGAGCCTAGTGAGATGACACTCGTATCGATACGCGGTCTCATGTCCGCCGAGAGTCGAGACATCCGGGATATTTGTCTCCTGATGATCATTTTCATGTTGAGAGTGATCCTTCAGAGGAGTAAATATGCATGATGTTTTTTTGGCGCGTCTGCGTATGGATGTATATATTGACTCTTTTCTTGTTTTTATTTACTTGTTTCGTTTAAATATTTGTAATTGTAGTTGTAAATTATTTGTATAACATATAACTTGGAACATATGTATATTATGAGTAGTGTTGTTCTGTTTATTTTATGTTTTCCGCAATATTTTATTTTTAATAATCTGTTTATTAGGAATTACTTTACGACCCATATTATTATGTAATAAATGTTTTATAACTTGGGTAGATTTTATTTATTTATTTTAATTTTCTTTATATGTGTGGCATCCCCAAAGGGGTGTTACAAGCAAGATATCAAATTAGGATGACTTAGCCTGGTATTTATAGAGGTTGGATAGATACGTTCTCATAATAAAAATATACGTTCCCGTTTTAATAGCAGGAGGAGATATGTTTCTTGTTTAGTTGCAAAGGATCCCTATATTATTGAAATACTGGTATGGTAGTTATGGTGCTATTATTTCATATGATCATGACTGACAATAACAGATATCATAAAAATTTATCTATTGCGCAGATCTTACGGTAAAGCTGTTACACAACAAGAATTTTAGAAATTAGCTACCAAATTTAGCTACGAAAATTTTCCGTAGCTAATCCGTAGCTAGTTAGCTACGGATTAGCTACGGAAATTTTTTCCATAGCTAATTTACGAATGGATAAAAAAAAATTATGAAGCAAATAGCTATGGAATAGCTACGATTTAGCTACGAAATTTAGCTACGAAAAAAGTTTTGTAGCTAATCCCTAGCTAATTAGCTGCGGATTAGCTATGGAAAAATTTTCGTAGCTAAATCTTAAATGCAAATTTTTTTGACAATTAGCTACAAAATAGCTACAGTTTATCTACAGAATTTAATTAAAAAATTGATTTCATAGTTAATCCATAGCTAATCCGTAGCTAAATTAGCTACGGATTAGCTACTAAATATTTTCGTAGCTAATTTTGATACAAAAAAACCTTAGCTCACTTTAAAAAAAAACGTTAAATAGTGGAGTTTTTTTGCAGGAGTTATCAAATGTCACAAATTGGGTTTTTTTTCTATCAGCGGAGGTTATTAACCCCCATAATTTAAAAAAAAAAGTTGATTCTTCTTTTGCTTTCCCCCGTCCTTCTGATTTCGTTTCCCCCTCTTATTTCATTTTTTTTGTCTGTCCCATTCACTCTCTCCTTCACTCCCTCTCACCATTTCTGTTGAACCCTTCACCATTTCTGCAAGTATTAACCCTCTCCCTCACACTCTCTCGCCCTCTCACTCTTACCATCGTGACTCAAAGTTGTCGATCTACTCTGCCTCTACCATCAGCGACCCAAACTGTAGATCTGTCGTACCTCTGCCATCACAGACCCGTCGCGACCCAAACTGCCACCCAAGCCGTGATCCTGCCTCTTCTCCGCATTTGAGGTAAGTAACTTTCATTTTTTTATGTTTATACAAAAACTTCAAATCGAAAAAACAAGTGGTCAATACCCAAAAGGACGAAAGCATACATTTTTTTTTAAAAAAAAGGACACACACACACACAAGACCGTGGCTTTCTGCATATACATAGGTGGCCTGACCCGTGATTGCACGCACCCGTCCCTATTGTTTGACCGTATATAAGATAAGATTGGAACAATGGTCTACTTGATTGGACTTGTACAAATTGCCAAGGCATCATGCTATCTGCCTTTTGGAACTGGTTCTTCCTTTGCTTTTGCTTTATTCCTAAACAGTTTCAGAAAAGCATATATGTTTGAATAATCTTGTCATTTTCTTGTATCCCCAAGTCTGCTTTAGGTGTCAATTAGACGTATGTTTAGGTTTGAGTTAGTAACTTTTTTTTTGCGGTAATTTGAAGAATTGGGGTCTGGTCATTTTGTGTATGGAAATGGCAGCATTGATGATATAGGATCGTATATTGTTCATATGGTATATGGATTAGTTTGTTTCAAGTAATAGCCTTTAAGTTGGATTATCTTGTGAAAATCGTATGCCTTTACATTTATTTTTATTGCTTACTTACTTGGCTATACAAAATGGACATCATATACCTCTCTGTTCTGTACTTTGAAGTTGCTTGCCCTATAAAACTTGGCAAGGTAAATTCTTGAATAATTTTCATTAAAATTTGTTGATTACTATCTGATTTTAAAACCCCCATAACTAAGTAATGTTAGGTTTGGTTGTGTAGAATTATGAGATGGTGTGAAATTCTATCAAATCTGAAGATGTCTAAGACTTGAGTGACATAAACAAGGGAACCATATGAAATGATTTATTTATTCAGAAGCTTTGGATTCAGAACTTCAAAACTGGGTGAGAAATAAAAAGAAACAAAATGAAATTTGGTACATGGCTAACTCTACTCCAATGACAGAACAATTCCTTCATTGTAAGACAAGAGCACCATTGACTAATATTGTACTGATGAACTCAATAATGCATTAGCTCCCTTCTCCTTGTTAGGCTTGTAACCTTAGTCCTCTTCTCTGTTTCCATTTCTTTTTATTTCTCACTTGCCTTTTATTGCCTCTTCTCTCCCTTGATGATTGAAGAGTCTTCTTTGCATTGGAAGTGACATGCTTTGTTTCTCTAAACCTAACAACTCAATTGCCTCAAGACTAAGATTTGACAGACATCTCTGGTTGATCGGTTGACTTTGACAAATGTGGTTACATTGGGAATTCCTCCTCATGAATTTTTTTTTTACTCTTTGCTGCAGCTACTTACTTTGTTTTGGTTGCAACCATATTATTATTATATGGTTGTTGAACACGTTCAGGACAATGTTGTTGTTTCTGGTGGAGTTGATTTCAGGTCCAGGGAATTGGTCATTGATGAGAATGCCTTGTTGAGGGACACCCAAAGGAGAAATGGTGCCATAAGTGACATTCTATGTGAAATAGATGTAAGGGTTTTCACCCCTCACGGTTGCAGATTCTATCAAGCTAGCTAGCAATAGTATGACTTTCTTTTCTCTGTTGTGTCTGTCTTTACTGGGTTTGGTTCCAATTTCAACTTACCTAACTTGAAGGTTATCGTTTTGAGGAAAAGCTAGTGCTCAAGTGGGTTAGTACTTTGATTGATTTCAGTTTACTTCTAGAAAACTTTCAAGTTAATGCAAGACTTTGTTTTGGGATTTGTTCTTTGCCTCTGTTTTTCGCTTTTCATTCGATCAATCTGTTTCGATTATGATTAGTTACTCAGTTTAGTTTTTCCTCATTTTATTTCCATGTCTTATTGTTTACTCTTTCTTGATTTTGTTTTCTATTTCTTATTGTTTACCTCTTGCAATCTAATAATGGTATTGAGTGTCACTATTCCTAATTTTCTTGGATGACTTGTTTATAAAATTGGCTTCAAATTGGGGAATTAAGATGTTCTGCTGAACTGGTTTTCATTCATTTGCCAAGTGTGAATGCATGTGTCTCGAAACATGTCAAATGGTTTTTGATGATAACAAAGTCAAAGATGAAGACCAAAGAGCAAATGAGAAAGCCAAGTATCAAAGGAAGAAATCGAGAGGCTTAGATATAGGCATAAGTACATCAATGTTAAATGCTCCAAAGATATCTCAAATGGTTTTTCAAAAATGTTTTTAATCAATATGGGTTTCAAAGATAAATTCCTAAAAAGAGAACCTCTTTTATCCTGGATCATGCCAAACAATGCTACATTTTGTTTAATCCATGTTTTCTAAAGCTTAGGAATGATATAAAACTTTTAAGGCTTGAAAAATGAGTTTAGTATAGTTTCGATTACCAGATTTTTTAATCAATTACAAGCTAAACAGAAGCCTTGTAATCGATTACATCAATATTGTAATCGATTACGTAAAAAGAACGTGTAATCGATTACACCAAGTCATGTAATCGATTACCATGTTCCCAGAAAGACACGACCAAAAAGGGGCATGTAATCGATTACATCAATATTGGATTACGATTTGTTCGATTACACCAAGTCATGTAATCGATTACCATGTTCTCATGTAATCGATTACATTATTTTACCATGAAGTCGTGAGAGAGCGTAATCGATTACACCAAGTCATGTAATCGATTACCACAAGCCCGAAAGCCAAGAACACGTTGTATTTTCCATGTAATCGATTACCAAAGGCTTTAATCGATTACCAAGGTTTGCCCAACTGCTTATTGAATGCATTTAATGCTTGGCTTTAACCACCCCCAACGGCTTGGGCTTTAAATCAAGTTGGTCAGGGCATCATTAAGGGTTGTTCTTGAACCTTCATCATGCAACACATTACGAGAATCAAACTCTCTTTCTTGCTTTTGTTTTTGTCCAATCTTTGAGATTTCTTTGTGAGCATTATTAGAACTTCAATTTGTATCATCTACTCTAGTGAGAGCTTCTCAAATTCAATCTAAATTGCTAATCCCTTTTGTTGATCCCTTTGTTTGAAGAGACTCAAGCTCAAGGGTGAGGCATCCCAAGGAGTTGAGGGCTCAAGTTTGTAAAGGTATTCAAGCACCTATTGAAGCTTGAGGATATAGTGGAAAATCTCAAGTTGTTGCTTGGGACTAGATCACAAGTGGATTGGTGATCGAACCAGGATAAACGATTGAGTTTGTTTTCTCTAAACCCTTCTCTTTATACTTGTGCATTGCTTATACTCTTACTTGATTACTTCTCTCTTGGTTGGTTATTAAGCAATATACATTGTTTTTATCAATTCATTCATTTCAATTAGTCAATAGCTTCAACGAAAATCAATAATCAAGTGTTTTACGAAAGAATTGTGAACTTGTTTTACATTCAATTGAAGCCACTTGGTAACACCAAGTATTGACCTTGTAATTCTTTAATTATTGTTTCTTCTTGGGTATTCTAAATTTCCAATTGTGGTTATATAATTTGTGTTGAACAAGTGAGATTATGAGAACAAGATTGTTATTTTCGACCCCTCAAACCCATACACCTCTCTGGACACTCATCATTTTTGAAAAAAATAGTGAGAGAGAGAAAATGGTAAGAATTAGGAAGTGAGAGAGATTTGATGCTCTTCAACAAATAGACTAGTATGAAATGCAAGAATTATAAATGGTTCCAAATACATATAAATAATGCAAGAAACTTCCGAACATAGAACCAACCAAACAGAATTGAAAAGAAATACAACATCACTTACAATGATCTTAAACTAGTCATATTTCCAAGATATTCAGGAATCATTCCTATAAGATTGCAACTCCTTAGTACTCTGGGAAACAATTTGACAATATGTAAATTTGTGACAGTAAAAAGGTATTAGCATCTCCTTTTTATTTTCTTTTCATAAATTATTGAGCCATTAACTCACAAAATGAAAATGAAAAAAAAATAATAATAATCCAAGCATTTAACTCACAGTGTTTCCAAATTTGTCAAGTTATTAAGTTGTGGAAAATAAGAATCTGATCCTTTCAAGTCACTAATTCTCCTGCATAACATATTTTAAGTATGGTGAAACACAACAAGAGAACAAATTAAATTTTGAAACCTTGGCTACAATAAAAAATGCCATACTTACAAGTTACTGAAGTTTTTTAGAAATGAAATCCCAGAAGGAATTGGCCCACTCAAACCACTACCTTGCATCACCCGTCACAATTAAAAACCATTCCTCTGATAAAACAATAAATAATATGTAATTCAACTAGAAACAACTGAAGATTTAAATTTCTCATGAAGCAATAAAAGATTCACACAGCCTCTCAAGATTTATCCAGCTCTGAATGAAATCGGGTATAGTTCCATAGAATTGATTTCCGCCAATTCGACTACATTATAAGAGGGTAAGCAACAAATAAATGTTGTTATTGATATGAAACAACAATACAGTGAATGTAATTTAGTGTAATAAAAGAAAAATAAAAGAAGGACGCTTACAGGTGCTTCAATGTAGTAAGCCTAGCAAATGTTGCAAGTAAATTTCTCGTAAAATAGTTGGAGGTAAGAAGCCTATAGAAAAATTGACACTTAGAATATAAGGCATAGGGATTAGGATTTCAAAAGAGTAGAGTGCGCTTTATTGAGTATAGTCTGGAATGTTCTAAGTTTTCCATCCGTTATATCATCCCTGGGCATCATTTTGAATCCCCCAACTCAGCTGCTGGTTACCTTGTGTTCGTTCTCTTTACTATAGCTAATCGTCATCAGATTTAATTCATTAAATATGATAATTTCTTCACACATTTTACTCTTTCTTAATGGTAATTTAATGTAATCTACATTTAATTCGTACTTACTTTATTTATATATTGTAATTGTGAATATGAATATTAAAGCTAGACTCATAAGCATAAGGACATTGACATACTGTTTGTAGTCGCAGGAAAGGGAACCCCGAGAAAGTGGGAAAGTTGCCACTTTTATGCTATTTTCTTCACCTTGTACTTCAATTTAAGCTTCTTTCTCTCATACCCTGTTGTCCACATGTCTTCCTCTTTGTTCATGTTTGAATATGTTTGTGCTTTTTAATGACTCATAGATTTTTGGATCATTTTGGTTTAAGAGATGCTATTTCCTACGAATGCGTTTTCACGAAGCTATCAATTAACTGGTTCTTTTAATTGAACTTTGTTTATGGTATTTACATTGACATGTCATTTTTATATTTTATGAGATTTTTTGACAATATTGATGTATATAGTTTGTTAACATGTTATGTTTCATTATTGCAGACATTTATCATGGCAATCCGAGGTAAGGGCAATGGACATGGTAGAGGGAGCAGTCGCAACAATCCACCCGATTGTTCTCAATCGCGCACTAGTTCACCACTACTGCAGCCGTCTCTGCGCTCCCCAGGTATACCTATATAATAATCTTTTTTTTTGTTAACTCTTGATCTATATGTATTTATGAATTCAGATTGCCTATAATTATGTTACGTGTTATTTCAGCTACTAGCCCCTTAACCATTGGTGACCCATCAACTGCTGTTCCACCTTTCACTACTGTGTCTATCCCTGTTCCACCTTCCACTACTGTCCCTGTCCCTGTCCCTGTCCCTGTCCCACCCACCACTGTCGATGTCTCTGTCCCACCCCCCACAATGCCTCTAACTAGCGACCCAATTTCTATGCCTTCAACTGGAGCATTTCAAACAGAAACTGATAGAAGGCTAGTTATATCCGTAGAAGACGTCTCTCAACCGTGAGTAATAGCGTGAATGTCATGTTTTATTACATTTATTTTATTTTTAGATTATTAACATATCGTGGACTTGTAGGCGGAGGTTTGTCCCATAGTCTGTGACCCGTGAGATTATGGCCACTGTGATCACACGGATGCCCATTCCAGTTAAAAAATGAAAAAATTATCCTACTAACATGAAGGATGAACTATTTCAAGATTTTATGGTAAGTAATTGTGTTTCTAGCCACATTGTATTATACAATTATCTATATTGAGAAATACTAACATGGATTTGTTTTAGAATAAATATCGATTTGCATCAGATTATGATCATTGCATGGCAAGAACTGTTTGGGACAGAACATGCATGAACCGTTTTTCAGATGATTTGAAGAATCATAGGAAGGCAATCATGAAAAAGTTAGGGACATCAAACATGGGTGAACTTAAGGGCCATGGCCCCCCAATTTTGAAGTCAGAAGTGTGGGATGGCCTAGTTGACATTTGGTTAACGCCAGAGTGGCAAAAGAAGTCTGTTGCTGGTCGAAGCAACAGAGCGGCTGTGCCTGATGCTATGCTGCACACTGCAGGCTCAATAAGCTTCGGTCAACATAAGAAGAAAATGGTAATATAGAAAATTTCTTATGTATTTGTTGCAATATCCTAATAATTCTATTTTATATTATTGTATAATTATAGTACAAATGAGTTAAGGTTCTAGCAGTTTGTATGTTGTGTTACTTTGGCTATATGAATCTAAATTGCATGAGGTTGGTCTCATTTTAAAAATAAGATACAAGGTTTTTTGTGATTTTAGAATTTTATATTCTAATAGATGTTAATTACAGGAGGTAGAGCTAAATCATCCAGTCCCTTTTAAAGACTTGTATGAGAGTGTGCATAAGAGGAAAAATGGAGAATATGTCACTCAGCGCTCGAAAGAAATCATTGTAAGTGTCTTTAAAATTAAAACTAATCATATTTAAGTTGATTGTTTTGATAAAGTTTTCTACATTTTTCGTTTCAGGACTCTTATGACACCACGATATTAGATAAGTATGGAGAAGACTCTTCACTGCATCCTATGGTAGATCAGGAGGTGTGGATGCAAGTGACGGGTCCCAACAAGAAGGGACAAGTCCATGGCATGAGTCACAGTTTATGTATTAACATTCATGGATCTAGCTCTACTTCTTTCTCACATGTTGGTGGTTCCTACTGCACTGTTCCGACACAAGCCATAAAAGAAGCTGTTAATAAAGCGATTGCTTCCTTTGTCCAAACGCAGTTGGGGCCCATCCTCCGTGACATTGTTGGTTCTCAAGCAAGAAGTGGTGTGCCGCAAACACCATCACAAGGTCATTCAGTTAGAGAGGATGATGAAGCTAATGATGATGAGACTAACTTAGATTTTTTTTATGCAAAAAGGGCCTCATTAAAACCTTATGATGCAAAACCCTCCATAGGGATAAAAACATCATGAAGGAAAAAGAGTACCCATAATATTATTAAAAGAAAATAAAAAATACAAAAGAAATGGGGGGACATCAACCTTACGCATAGAAAAATCATTTAAATCTATAATTAGGTAAACCAATCCTATTACGGATAAAATCCTCACTAATGAATCTTGGTACTAAGTCCCACCAAATTAACCCTTGTATGCTAGTTCCAAAAGAAGCAAGTTTATCAGCACAAACATTACCCTCTCTATAAATATGAGAGCACGCAAAGTTCATTTGTTTGACCAAAGCCATACAATTAAGCCACCTATTTCTTAAGCGCCAAGGAACCACAAAAATAGACTTAAAAGCCTCAATCACCAAAACCGAGTCACACTCTAACCAAAAATTCCTCCAACCTTGCTTAAATGCAATTTCAATAGCAAAAATGGCACCATAAAGCTCAGCATGAAGAGCAAAAGAGATACCAAGGTAATGAGCGAAACAACCAAGAATAGCTGCACTTTTATCTATGAAAATACCACCACAAGCTGCTAATCCAGAAGAGCCTTTAGCAGCACCATCAGTATTACACTTTATCCAATAACACTTTGGAGGATACCACATAACTTCCTTAATTAGAATAGGCTTGGGAGGCTTACCCTTCACAGAAAATTTTCTAAGAATTATGAGATCAGTAATATTGGCAGACATAGAGCTAGCAGACAAGGAACCCAAAAGAGAAATATTAGCTTTGATCAAGTTTAAAGCATGCTCAAAAGGGGTTCTTCTATTCTCAAACCTTAGATTATTTCTACAAATCCAAACAGCCCAAATGATGTAAGCAATAGCAACTAATATAACATCTTTAACTTGAGAACTCCAATTCTTTAAGCAAGCCTACAGTACAGAATCAATGGAGGATGTATCAATGTGGATGCCTATCAAATTGCTAAGCCAAATCCAGAATTTCGTTGCAAAACTGCATTGCAGAAACAAGTGCTGGGATGTCTCATAATCAGATCCACAAAGGAACAAACAGAAACTATATTGAAGCCACAAGACCAAAGATGATCATCAGTTGGAATTCTGTTTTGCCTTAATCTCCAGAGAAGACAGGATTTAGATGGAGGGATACATTTATTCCAAATTAGCTTTCCCAAAGGCTGATTGATTTTGTACTTATTGATTAGTTATCTTTTCTTTGTATGTATAACATGTTTTGAACTAATGTAATTATAATATTTTGTTGCTTTGCACTATTTGTTGGGTTTTTTTATTTGGATTTAAATTTTGTTGGATTGAATTCTGTTTATAGGTATAATTTTAAAATTTATTAATATTATTATAAAATAAATTATCGTTTGCTAGGGATTAGCTAGGAATTAGCTACGGAATTGCTACAGATTAGCTATGGAAAAATTGCTACGGATTAGCTACGGAATTGCTACAGATTTAACAACATTATAGCTAGAAAATAGGTACGAAATTGCTAGAGATAATAATTGCTACGGATTAGCTACGAAATTGCTACGGACTTAGCAGCATAATAGCTAGGAAATAGCTACGAAATTGCTACGGATAATTGCTACAGATTAGCTACGAAATTGCTACAGATTTAGCAATATAATAGCTAGGTAATAGCTACGGAATTGCTACCGATACTTGCTACAGATTAGCTACGGAATTGCTTCAAATTAACAATATAATAACTAGGAAATAGTTACAATATTGCTACAGATTAGCTACGGAATTGCTAGTAAATTTTTCGTAGCTAATTACCTACGGAAATGTAGAAAGTCTCTAAACGAAAATTAGCTATGGATTTGCTTCGGATTAGCTACAAAAATTTTTTAATTAGCTACATATCAGCTACGGAATTTTTTGGTAGCTAATTAGCTATCAAAAAATTACTACGGACCAATCCGTAACTAATCCGTAGCTAATCCATAGCTAATGAATTTAGCTACGGATTAGCTACGGAAAATCTATAAATTTCTTGTAGTATACTATCTAATACCAGGGTCCGACATACACTTCTGGAGTCCATGGTGAGCTTATTCTTGACGAGAATGTTGATGTCGGATTCCAACGGATATACGTGTCAGGTTGGTCTACGGGTTATGAACCCATATTACAGCCTAGAAAACACACTAAGCATAATTGAAGTTTATGGTGTGGATTCTGTTGAGAACGCTGGAGATTTGATATATACTCAAGATAATCCATTTGCATATGGTGAAGGTAATGGTGGCAAGAGGGCAGAGTCGCCCCATCCTAACTCTAATGAGGGTGATGATATTTGGAAAAATACTTTTAGAGGGATCAATTCTGACTGTGTTTCAGAAATCTCTTCTGCAAACAAGGAGGCAGTAGATAGAAACTTATCTAGTTGTTGATATTCGTCAACAAGTTGGCAGGATGCCTAGGGTAGGGATACTGTTCTCAAGATTCTGATACAGAAAGTTCATTTTCTAGACTTCAATTTTTCTGTTTTGGAGCAGTATATGGAAGAAATTCTAGATATCTCAATATTTCAAATAGTAGAGCAAATACGTAAGACAAAAAGATCTACCTCTACAAAAGATCAAAGAAGACATTGGAGTTTCGTTGACCGACAGGATGTTAAAGTATGTCACATTTCCTCCTGGTTAATTTTAGCTATATTTGTCTATAATTATATAACATCATTATAATTTTACATTTTATCCATTTTAGAAATAATTTGTTGACCTTGCAGATGAATGATGTTAGTGACCTTGATTCTTGGAAGTCCATATTTCCGTGCGGTTGGATCATGTTTAATTTGAGATATTTCACTCATACTATGTTTTAGTAGTGCAGTTTAATTTAAGATATTTTATATTCAAATGCGGTCAAATTTTTTTCACTATATTAATAATGTTAATAATTTAATATAATAAGTAAAACAATAGCCCGTGCAACTAGTTGATAACAAAGGTACATTTTAATAAAAGAGTTAATTTGAATAATTTCTGCCCAAAAAAAAGTTGGCGAGTTCATGAGCACTTAATGAATTAGCAGGGTTTTGAGTTGCGACATTGAATGTACCAATCCCTTTTTGGGTGGCCCTTCCCTTGCTGTTTCTTTATGGGATGGTTCCTCGTTTCTTTTTTGTTGGTGGGAGAGAAAGAATATGTGCTGACCAAGTGGAAACCGCAGACAGTGGGGATTAGCTACTTTTTGAACTTTGTCGGCTGACGACAAATTTGGTAAATAAGTGGAAAGACAGGACAAGGCAGAAGTCAAATAAGAGGATTGAGGTGAGAGTCAGATTACACAAGTGAATAATGCATTGCGGCTTCATAATATTTTGAATAAATAATTCTGATATGCAACGTAAGCAACCATTCATTAGAGATGACTGTGTGCAAATATGTGCAGTAACTTGAGCTTGAACTAAAATTTTAAGTTGTTGATAACAAGAGAAACTAAAAATGTCAAATTAGCTAAATATCATTACTCAATTGTCAAAGTAACGAAACATTATATTCTAATTAATTATGTTACTACTGACTTGTATAAGTTGTTTGCTTTATACAGATATACAATTATACAAAAAATTTAAAAGTAATTAAATAGAATCACTAAATTTATAAAATCACAATTATTTATGTAGCTATATTTTAACTATAAAAAATAGTACGTAAATAATATCACTCTACTATTTTTTTCTTCTTAAGATATCCCATTATTCTTTGGGTGTGATACTAATATTATTTGAGCACGGAGCGATATGGTTAGGTTCTTTCCTCATGTGGCGTCTCCAAGTTTGAATTTTTGTCCACACATGAGAGTGCAGTTCACTTACTAGCACACTCAACCCCTTGTAGGTCTTATCACTTTGTTTTAATAATATAACTTGATGCATTATTATTTATTAATTTTATGTTATTTTACTTTGACATAATTATGTTGTTTATGAATATTATCTTTTCGTATTTTTAGGAATTTATCTTCCTTATTTTTAGCGACTTTATCTTTTAGGGATATTGTCGTAAATTTTTCGCAAGCGCACGGATCGTACAAATAATAAAATAAATATCGTTCTCACGATGATCGATTGATTACTAACTCTTACGATAATTTTGATTATTTAAGTGGTAATAAACAATAGCGAAAGCCCAATTAAAATCAAGATGAAAATCAAAGCAATAAAGAAAGTAAATAAATCTAGAAAAGTTAAGATTCAATCAAGATTTAAAGGCTTAGGACTATGAATTAATTACACTACCTCTTATGATAAATTGTAATCCTATATTTGCTAATATTCAATTATGTTCTTGAAGGTGATTTGTCTTAAATTATTTAAAGCTCAATTTCTTGGCACTAAAAACGTACTAAAATTTCATCAATCTCATTCTCATGGCAATTAATCCAAGTTCTAGACCATTAAGTTTTATAACAATCGTTTGCTCCTCAAAGGATTTAAGCCTATGCCTAGGTTTCAATTCCTAAGTTCAATTATTAGATTATCTAGCAATTAGACTTCATCTTTCGATCTTTCATCTAAAGCCTAAGATCATGTAAATATAATCGACAACATATCACAAGCATTAAGCATACTAAAAATGAATCAAAAATAATAATTTTTCATTAACAAAGAATCAAATTAACAATTCAACATAGAAAAGTAGAGAGTTGCATCCTAATCCTAGAAAAAGGAATTTAGCCACTCATGGCTAATGTAGTACAAACAAAAACAAAAGTTGAAGAGGAAACCATGATTTTATCTTAAGAAAATAGGAAAGAAAAAGATAAAAAGAGAAGATGAAGAAGGAGAAGATGTCTTCAATGGTTGAACTTCAATTACTCTTGCACTTGTCTTCCAAAACCCTAGCCTCCAATCCTTGGTTGAGAAAAAGACTCCTGAAGCCTCTCATCATTTAGTTCTTTATATAGGATTAACCCTAAAAGAGATGTGTGATCAGTTAAATCTCTTAATTGGACCCTAAACAATGAGAATAATCTGATAAAATCCAAAAAAGATAGCATTAAATAGAAAATTCCCATTTTTTCGCAACTTCCATGGATTTTCCCATGGCCCTGTGGAATTTTCCACGAGGGAGTAGGGGGCGTGGACCTCTCTGCCAACTCCCTTTTTTTTAGCACAATTTCACATGGCCTCGTGGAATTTTCTATGGGCCTTGGTTTCTTCTGGAATGAGAATCAGCTCTTGTGGTCTTCATGAAAGTTATAACTCTTTTTCTTAGCTTTCCAATGCCACCAGAATAACCTCGTTTCGACCTCCGTAGCTCAAGTTATACTCATTATATCGCACAAAGGTAAAAAAACTCCGCGAATCTTGACCATATAAATTCTGAACTTAACTCCATTGCAATGAATTCGTCCAAAGCTTCATAAAACTATGTCAAAATACATCTTTTGAACCTACAAAAATATAGAAAGACCAATCATTAGATACCAAGGATTGTTAGATTAAAAGTGACATAAATTCCAACATAATTCAATCAAAGCACACCTAAATTCATCTCAAATCAAGCACAAGATATATGTATTTTTTCCACACATCAGATATTTGTTTTTAGGAAAATATTATCTTATTAAGATTTTGAATTTAATTAGAATTTGATTACCTTTGGGTTATAAGTACCCTTCAAGTATCTATGTCATTTAGACTTTGGCATTGATAATAAAATTATTATTGTGTTTTGGAATTATGAGAATTCCTTATTATTGGAACCTCGAGGGTTCTTGCTTCACTCGGCAACTAGTACCACCTTTTCCTTTGTTTCTATATCAATTTGGCATTCGAGCCTCATTGATCCCCATGCTTTATGTTATTGAAAGCATCTAGATTTCTCATAGCCAAGGTTGTTTCGTTGTATACAACTCACCAGATCTTTACAAAACTCGCCTGAAACCGCCATAAAGTTGTCAGAATTTGGGTTTTCTTAGTCGATAAAAATGCAATAGTATAGACATCATCATAACACTTTCATCCAGACCATGTTTTGAACCACGACCACCACCATCGGAACGCCGTATGGGCCTTCATTCTATCATTCCCTTCTCTTTTTTTTTAACTAAGGCTTACTATTCTTGTCTTTAGCAAATTTCTTCTTCTTGTCACCATTCTTATGGGAAGCAAATTGAACATTATGGGTCTTGCCCTTCTTTATTGTCTACTCCTATTAAGTAAGGATAAATATAAGTTCATCAATACTTCACTCTTCTTTCTGAGCGTTATAAGATGTTCTTAGAACATCAAAACTAGCCAGAAGAGACTCAAACACCTGCCCGACCAAAAAATCCTCTCCCAACTCCACTTTCATGGACTTCAACTTGTTGTACTAGTTAACAAGCTTTAAGACATTCTCACTCACACTATTCACACCATCATAGGTAGTCTTTGTCAACTAACCAAGGTAGTAGGTCTTTTCATTTTTATCAAACTACTTGAATTTCTCACCAACAAACTTCAAAAACTCCTTAGCATTATTTGTTTCAGGAATGCTCTCTTTAATGGTCTTATCCATGCTACACTTCATGGTCATCAAACAAACTTTATTGGATTGAACCTACTTTTCAAGCTTCTTCCTATCTATAGTGAAAGATGCATTTATGGGTCTCTAAGGCCCATCCTCAATGAGAGCAACATCAACACTAGAGACAGTAAGGAACAATTTCATAGACACTACTCATTCCTCATAATTAGTCACATTCAATTTCTTTAAAGCATTCATTTGCATTAGTAAAGCTGAAAGAACGATACATTAAAGGGAGATTTTGTCAAGCATATCAACATATACAATATTTGAGCAGATAACCATAATAGAGTTCTCCCATGCAATTGTAATCTCGCCTAAGGGTCCTGAATTACAACACATAAGCAGACTCTCACGAACATCAAAATTTGTCCCTAAAGCTAATATCGAGAGGATACTGAGAACTCTAAAAATACAACCTTAATGCCTTTAACAAATAATCAAGAATCATATTAATGAAGACAAATTGATAGTGTAAGTGCATCATCAATACAATCCCCAATGTAACATTATTGACAAAATGAAACCTCAACACAATTGGTCCCACGAAGGCGAACTCGCAATCATGCAAATTACCCTAAAACAGTACCATAATACTTTAAACAACAACTCTCATAATCAAATTGCATAAATAATACCAAATAAATAACTTTCAAAGCATTACATATTAATTTATGCACAAAAATAGTACCAAAAATTATTTCAATAACCAAACAATATTAACTCTGAGAGTGTACAATATATATCATGTTGTTCACTCTTTTGCTTACTGCAAGTGCATGGGTTGCATAAGTTATACTGTAAAGAGTAGGATATCATTCCCACAAGGATGTACGTTAATCTCAAAAGCCAAATATTAACCAATAGTTTACTTAATATTATTCAAGAACATTCAAATTTAGAAGGGTTGTATACGATAACTGTAAAGACCTAAATGTAATAAAACAAAATAAAAGATATTGATTAGAGAATAGGGAATCCTTCTTCACCCTCTACTTCAATTAATGATATGCAATCCTCATAAGTAACATAAATGAGATCAGATTTGTTAGCTTGAGAAACTAACTTAGTTAAAAGCCTATATCTAGGTCATTTAGCCATGCTTCATTTACCTAGTTCACTATGTTTTCATGAGATCTAATGCAAACTCCACTCATTAGGAATGAATCTCAATAATAGTTATGCATGACCAATAGGTATATGTCTATCCCATTAGCTAATTAACTTATTCCACCATTAGAATGAAATTAAACATGCATTAACCATATCCATGATCTCAAACCTAAATTCTTATGTCTAGTTCAATAGATTTAATCAAAACACATTAATGTTGGTCAAACACTCAAGAGTATAAAGAGAAATATGATTAAACAAACACAAATCATCTATATTAACACAAAGAGTTACAAAATCATCAATATTTATAGAGGGATCCAAAGAAATCCCTATACACAGCTTAGCTACTCATGACAAACGAAAATATATCATAAATAATCATTGTCATGGCAATAGAAGAGAGAAAGATAAAGGAATCAAGGATAAAAGCTCAATAGGAGTGATTTTTAATGTTTAAATGCTCTTTCTTGAAGAAGATGGCCTCCAACTGTGGTCTCTTTAGCTTTCCTTCAACTTCAATAACAAAACCCTAGCCGTTGTGGCTCAAAGTGAAAAGCTCTCTTCTGAAATCTAATAAAACAGTATTTATAGGCCAATATTTTCACTTGCACATCGCGGCGTGAACCACCTTGCGTCGTTGCGTGTACTAAAATTAGGTCACCACATCGCGACATTCATTCCTTTGCATCGTGGCATTCAACCCTTGGGTTTTAGTATGCAGCAATCTGAATGCACCACGCCGCGGCGTGAGATTCTAAAATTTACCTTGGCCTTCCTCTTCCAATGTAGCTCCAAGTCTTCAACAATTTTGCTTGTTTTGAGCCCTTCCTGCATTAAAGAAATCACCATGTTAGTAACAGTTGCAAATTCACATAATGATATGAAGAATTATACCAAATTTACTCAAGATCATATAAGAAGATATCACAATTGAATTCAAAGAATATAAGCCTACAATCTTCTATATATGTGTAATAAGAAGGACTAAGCAATCAATAGAGCACAAATATAGGGCATAAATAGCTACATTTTATGGAGTTATCACACCCCCAAACCTAGGTTTTTGCTAGTCCTCGAGCAAAACAAAGTATGATTAAGTAAACCTGCTTAACAATGTAATGCCCCTTTTTCTAGGAGAAAAAGGATCGTCACACCATGAAAAGGTGAAACAAAATGCGAAAAATAATTACATCGTAAGTTAAGAACCGATTCATTTTTAACATATGAATAAACATCTTTAATCGAAATTGTGTAGTAGTCGGTATTGAAATATATGTATATATATATTTTTTTAAGTGAGATAATAATAAATATAGTTACAATAGAAATCGACATGAAATAAAATCATACATTCACATTATATATATATATATATATGCATCAAGCCTATTTAGTTACAACACAAAGTATACAAAAAGCAAAAGTTTTACCCATCCTAAGATGTTTACAAATTTACATCCCATCAAAATAGCAAAACGTCAGGCTTCCCTAAAAGATATACGGATAGCCATCAGTAGCCACTGATAGTACCAGCCCCCTAAGACTGACGAGAAGGAACCGTAGCGGGATCCTCCTCAGGATCTTCCTCGTCAGATGAAATCATCATCGGAGCGACCGAATTTCGAGCAGAGGCTCGAGCAGTGGAGAGAAATGAATCCTCCTATGGGGTGTAATAGAGATCATCCCACAGATCACGGATAGGTAGGTAAAACTCTAAATAAACAAAATGAGTAAAATAAAGGCGGGTCATAGCGACCCCAAGCCAACGACATCATCAAGTCCCCGTGGTAAATGCAACGATCAGTACGCAGGTTTCTATGCCAACAATCAGGAGCCCCGTGGAAGGTCATCCTCGCATAACCCAAAAATCTCCACGGACGTGATGACATCTTCAAGCAACACTAGTCGTAATCGGGCCAAAAACCAGGAAACTCAGGCGCTTCCTGTAACACCCCAAATTTCCTAACTATTTGATAGTAATTTTGACAGTTAATAGAATTCTACTGTTTAGTGATTTCTGTGTACTGTAAAATTATTTTGAGTATTCTGTCAGTACATTTGATCGTTTTGTGTGATTTACTCCGTGTCAGGAAAATAATAATTTTCGGGTCGGGGAAAATCTTACGTAATTTAATTATTATTGTTAAGTCTTAATTATTTTACATAATCTGATTTGATTTTCGTAAGTTTTATAACTTTTATGATTTTGTGGATGATTATAAAATTTTTATATTTTTTTGATTATTTTAATATTATCCATGGGCTGTCTATAGGCCTAGGGGGGCTGTACGTGGGCCCAGGTGGGTCCTAAAAAGTGAAAATTTTTTTGCAGGTAAGAAAATTCGTACTGTTGAGATGGGGACGGGGGATCTTACTAAACCTGAATCCGGAAACAGCTTTTAAAATTTTCTTTTACTGTGTTTTGTACTGTATTTAATTATCGGGCGATAAAAATATAGTAAAAATATTATTCGTAAGGTTATAGCAGATAAAAATAAATATTACACTGCGTAGTCAACATTGGTGGTTTGGATATCCACCATTGATTTAATCAAGGGTGGAGATTTGGTCTTATAAAGTGGCTAGGACCATTTATGACCATTGGATGGAAAGTATGAAGAAGTGATCTTGACCTTTCATTTTGGAGATACATCTAATGGCTAGGATTTCAAGGAGAAAGATCCAATGGCCTAGATTAAGTCTTCTAATCTAAGGCTAAACCTAGAATCTACATTAATCCTAACCATTGATCTAATCAATGGCTAAGAATGCCTAAAATGGTGGCTAGTGAGATTGGTCACATTTTGAAGAAGCAAGAAGGGGAGGGGGCGGTTTTGGTGTTGATTTAGGAGCTAAAGCAAAGTTTGAAGACCATTATTAGTTGTCTTGGTCATTATTGATCATTTTCAAAAGCTAAAGCTCTTAAAAAATTTTCTCTCCTTTTCCTTCAAGCATGGTTCGGACAAGCACCCTAAATCCATCTCCCATCACTCTTTAATTTCATAAAACCTTATTTCTTGAATCTATATCTCATTCTAAGACACTTTGTAGTTTGGAGCAAGTTCTAAATCTATCATCTTCAAGGACTTTCTTCAAGAGCAAAGTTATAGGGTTTTTGAGGTGAAGTGTAAGGAAACTTCATTACTTGTCTTATTTTCATGTTCTAAGCCATGTTTGATCCATGGTTTACCTTGTTCAAGCTTAATATGCTAATAAATATATGTTTTGTTTTGTGTTTAAGAAACCTTTGGTGGTGAAGGACTTGAAAAAAGAAGCAAAACAAGGAGCTTTTGAGGTTCTTCAAGAGGTAAGAGGGAGATCCATCTCACCAACCAAGTATGGTGGTGAGAGATGGTTTTGTATTTGATGAATGGTGAATCCATGCGAGGATTATATCCATGATCATGTAATTATTTGTGGGTGTTTATGTGGTTTATGTACTTAGCATGGTTTATTTGTGTTTGCATGCTTAGTATGATTTTTATTATTTTTATGGTATGCTTGAAATATAATATGTTGATTATATGTGATGTATACCATAAAAATTGTTGGAAAGGAAAACAATTTTTGGTTCCAAGGACCAAGAGGAATTTCGGCCTCAACAACTCAAAATAGGTGTTCACAAATTAATATTTTCATGAATGGTAAAATTGGATGTTTAGAAGAGCAAGGAAAATGAATAAATGTTTTGATTTCAAAGACCAAGTGTTCACGATTTTTGAAGGAAATTTTAATGGTTTTGTTTGTGTAAAAACAAGAATGGTACTTAATTTATTTAAAAGAAAAAATATTTGATGGTTTCAATGGCCAAGTACCACAGTTTTGAAGGCTTGTGAATGCCTTGATTTTATGAAATAAAGTGATTTTCAAAGTGCAAATATAATTGATTTAATACAACGATTTTGGAAATGGAATCAGTGTGTTTTATAACTTGAGAAATAGAAATTTTAGTTATGAAAGGAAAATAGAGGTTGTAAGGGTTTGAACCTCAAATTATTTTGGAAGAGGATTGAATTTGAGAATTTATTTTGATTTATAAAAGAAACATTGGTGATTTAAAATTTATTAACGTGAAACTCATCCTTTGTTTTGGAGCGCGTTAGGGAATTTTAAGTGAGAAACATTGATTTAATTCAATGAAATGGTGAATTTATGGAATAAATTGCGAAAAGGATTTTCTTGAGTAAGAAAATGTTGAAAGTAATGTGAGAAGTCATATTATTTTGAGGAAAGGATTTCTTAAAGGAGAAATGTGAAAAATGATATTGGAAATGATATTAATTTGTTTGAAAGTCCAAAATAATGTTTGAAATATTGAGGAATATTTTACGTGGTTGTAAAATGGTGAAAAATGGTTTACGTAACTGAAAATTGTGATTTTTAAGCTACGCGATTTGAAAAATGTTTAAATATTTCCACGCGATTTGAAAAACGTTGAAATATTTCTACATAATTTGGAAAGTGTTTAAATATTTTTACGCGCATTTGAGATATTGTTGAAAAATCGCTACACGATTTAAAAATGGTGGAATATTTTTACGTAATTCAAAAAACGTTGAAAAATCACTACGTGATTGAAAAATGATGGAATATTTTTACGTGGTTGAGAAACGATGGAAAATCGTTACGCGATTTGAAAACGTAACAGAAATGTTGTGAAATTATGAAAACGTAACAAAAATGTTGCGCGATTGTGAAAAACGTGACAAAAGTGTTGCACGACTATGAAAACGTGATAATATGATTTCGCAATTCAATAAACAGTAGGATTATTGTTGGACTAGTGTATGGACACTGTATGAGAATATGATGAATTTTGCCTATAATTGGCATTTGGTGCATTGTACATGCATTGAAAAATATGCAGTGAGGCATATGATGAAATTGAAAAATATGCATTGAGACATATGATGAATTTGAACAAAATTGCATTGAGATATTCATGCATTGAACAAAAAATTAATAGCTGATAGCTATTGTGACCCTTGTGGTTAAAAAGAGAATGAGAATTGAAAAGTGAGGTCTATGATGGATCTTGGGGGCGTCAAGACGCGGCGGTTGACCAGTGGACATTGATTGGCAAAAGACCATGTGCCACTTGGCGATGCAGTCTGTTGCAATGCATTGACGATACCCGACAAGAACACGATTCTTTTCGAAGACTAGAGATTGTCTTTGGGCTAAGGCAGATAATTAACCTGAGCATTCTTCTCGAAATTGTGAAAATCTCCATGGAGTAGGAAAATTGAGTCTTTGTGCATATGCATAATCTGAATATATATATCTGTGTGATATAATAATTGAGGAATGTTGGATGATGATGATGATAAATAATATTGATGGCATTATTGTAATTATCATGTGATTTGAATAATGTTGATGACATGATGATAATTATTATTTATTATATTTGTTATGATAAATAATGATTGAGGGCATGATTATAATTATTGTATCTGTGATGACAAATAATGTTGAGGGCATTATTGTAATTATGGTAGGATATATCTGTATGATATGCTGTTTGTGTTATCTCTATGCTACCATATTGGTATTGGCGTAGGTGATCTCACCTCTTTGTTATATTATTTTGTTGTGTTTGTATTATTAAAAATTATATAGTAGATGAAACGAGTTTCTTAGACTTGACTGGAGACAATCATTCTGAGTTCGGTGACAACATTGAGGAGTGGTCATCCCGGATTCGATAGTGTGTAGTTTTGAGAAACAGATATATGACGCATCAAGATGGATACAAGACGGAATAAGTATGTTGAGTTTTGTCGTTAGTGTTTTACCGTGCTATTAAGTAGGACCCGTCATGGGGTTTGCTACTGTTTAAAATTAAGTCTGTAAGTTTTATATTTCTTAAATAATTGTTAAATATTAAGTGGTGTCTGTTATATGAGTTTTAATCAGTTTAAATCTATTTTTCAGTATTACCTATAAATATCAGTAAGTTTATGTTTCCGCGAAAAGAAATTTTAAAACCCATGTTTTGTAACTCAAACCTTTTATCAAATCATTTTTAGATTATGAGCTTGTAGTCAGAAATATGATGCCCTATAGAGGGTGTTACATGTGTTGGTATCAGAGCACGGTTTGAGTCTTTTGGGGTTTGTGGTTAGGTCTATTTTGCTTGTGTTGTGTTCTTTGTGTTTTTTTTATTTCCAAAAGGAAACCATGTTTGTTTGAAATGGTTACATCTGGTTTCCATTGTATTTTGATTCGTGTGTCTTTGAGGAGAGGACCATGACTCTGTGAATGCATGTGTCTTGAAGCATGTCAATTGGTTTTTGATGATAACAAAGACAAAGATGAAGATCAAAGAGCAAAAGAGAAAACCAAGATCAAAGGAAGAAATCAAGAGGTTTAGATATAGGCATTAGTACATCAATGTTAAATGCTCCCAAGATATCTCAAATGGTTTTTCAAAAATGATTTGAATCAATATGGTTTTCAAAGATCAATTCCTAAAAAGAGAACTTCTTTTTCTTGGATCATGCCAAACAATGTTCAATATTGTTTAAATCCATGTTTTCTAAAGTTAGGAATGACATGAATCCTTTTTAAGGCTTGAAAAATGAGTTTAAAGTATATTGTAATCGATTACCAAAGTTTAGTAATCGATTACAAGCTAAACAGAAGCCTTGTAATCGATGACACAATCCATGTAATCGATTACCAGAAAGTTAGAGGAGGTGTAATCGATTACACCAAAGATGGTAATCGATAACCATGTTCCCAGAAAGACAAGAACATGTTCAAAGGGCCATGTAATCGATTATACAGATATTGTAATCGATTACCATAAAGTCAGAGGGTGTGTAATCGATTACACAAGTCTTGTAATCGATTACCACAAGCCTAGAAAGCCAAGAACACGTTCTATCTTCCATGTAATCGATTACCAAAACCCTGTAATCGATTACCAAGGTTCTGACATGCCCAACGGCTATATTGAATGCATTAAATGCTTGGCTTCAACCACCCTCCAACGTCTTTTTTAATGAATGGGCTTTAAATACAATTGTTGGGGCATCATTGATGGTGGTTCTTGAACCTAAAACATCTCAGCAACACATCAAAACGAGAATCAATCTCTGAAATCACTCATTGCTCTGTTTTTGTCTAATCTTTGAGATATCCCTTGTGAGCATTCTTAGAACTTCAATTTGTATCATCTACTCTAGTGAGAGCTTCTCAATATTAATCTTAATTTCTGTATAAGAGATAGGGTGAGGTATCCCTCCAATTTGTAAAGGGTGAGGCATCCCTCCAATTTGTAAAGGGTGAGGCATCCCTTTGTTTGAAGAGACTCAAGCTCAAGGGTGAGGCATCCTAAGGAGTTGAGGGCTCAAGTTTGTAAAGATAGTCAAGCACCTATTGAAGCTTGAAGATAGAGTGGAAAATCTTAAGTGGTTGCTTGAGGACTGGACGTAGGTCACAAGTGGATTGTTGGCCGAACCAGGATAAATTATTGTGTTTGATTCTCTAAACCCTTCTCTTTATATCTGTGCATTGCTTATATTCTTGCTTGATTACTTCTCTCTTGGTTGGTTATTAAGCAATATATACTGTTCTTATCAATTCATTCATTTCAATTAGTCAATAGCTTCAACGAAATTCAATAGTCAAGTGTTTTGCGAAAGAATTGCGAACTTGTTTTATAAACTCAATTCACCACCCTTCTTGAGTATTGAAGCCACTTGGTAATAAGTGGTATCAGAGCTAGACTCTTGTATAAAGAGCTTAGCCGCTTCAAGAGTAAAGATGGCTTCAAATGGTTTTTCTAATGAAGGTTCTTCTATAAATAGGCCTCCCTTTTTCAATTGGGATGGTTATGCATATTGGAAAGAAAGGATGAAGATTTTTATTGAAGCTATTGATATTGATGTGTGGGATGTCGTTGAAAATGGTCCTTTTGTCTCCACACGTCTAGTTGATGGTGTTAGAACAAATACACCAAGAAATGAATGGACCGATGATGACAAGAAAAAGGTTTAATACAACTTGAGAGCCAAGAATATCATTAATACCTCTTTAGGGTATGATGAATTCTTTAAGGTGTCAAATTGTAAGACCGCTCAAGAAATGTGGGATACATTGAAAGTAACTCATGAAGGTACAAGTGAGGTAAAAAGATCTAGAATTAACACACTCACTCACAAATATGAATTGTTTAGAATGAACCAAGGGGAAAGCATTCAAGAAATGCAAAAATGTTTTACTCATATAATTAATCATCTTGCTTCATTGGAAAAAACTTTTGTCAATGAAGATCTTATTAACAAAGTTTTGAGATGTTTGAGCAGGAATTGGCAACCCAAGGTGACGGCAATATCGGAATCAAGAAATCTTGCCGCAATGACTTTGGCCACTCTCTTTAGAAAGCTTCAAGAACATGAGTTAGAACTAAACCGATTAAGTCAAAGTGAGGAGCAAGATAAGAAGAAAAAGGGGATTGCTCTCAAGGCCACCTCCTCAACAATTTATAATGAGGATGAAGATGATGAAGATGGTATTGACAATCTTGAGATGAATGAAGAAAACTTCAGCCTCCTTGTTAAGAGATTCAGAAGATTTCTTAAGAAGAAAGGAACTCAAAAAAGACCACCTTTCCCTCCTAAAAGGTCATTTCAAAAAGGAGAAAGAACCTCTTCTACTCCAACTTGCTATGAATGTGGAAAATCTAGACACATGAAGATGGAATGTCCGGTTTATCAAAAAAAGATAGAGAAGTTTGAAAAGAAGCCCTTCAAAGAAAGGAAAGGAAGAAGAGCATACATCGCTTGGGAGGACAACGATATGGACTCCACCGATGACTCAGAGGATGAGGAAGCCCACCTTTGCCTTATGGCAAATGGAGAAGAAGAAGAGGAAAGCAAAACCGAGGTAACCTCATCTAACCTTGAACTATCTCCTTCATATAATAAATTGCAAGCTGCCTTTCAAGAATTGCATGATGAATCCATGAGACTCACCAAAATAGTTTTAACTTCTAACAAAACAATCTCCTTAATGACTAACAAAATTTCTACCTTAACTAAGGAGATTGAAGAACTCAAAGTTGAAAATGAGACTCTAGGACTTATTGATGCCAACTCATCATGCATGATCTGTTCTTCACATGAAAATGTACCCACACCCTCATCTTGTTCTTCATGTAAAGAATATGAAATTGAAATTGAGGACTTGAAAAACACTCTTGCAAAATTTACTATGGGAAGAGATAATTTGAATGTATTACTAGGGAAACAAAGATGTGTCTTTCAAAAAGCCGGTTTAGGGTATAATCCCAACAATCAACAAAAGTTTCTAAAAATTTCTTTGTTTCCTCAAGTACCTTAAGTAGTTCCTTCATTAAATGCTTTCATTGTGAAAAGAAAGGGCATAGTGCATCAACATGTAATGTAAGGAAGAAAATTAACTCTAAGGTTGGAACAAAAATGGTTTGGGTCCTTAAGGGCACCATGCCTAACACTAACACACAAGGACCTAAGAAGATTTGGGTACCAAAGGTTAAAATCTGAATGTGTGTTGTACGTGTGCTTGAAGACCAAAAACTCAAGTTGGTATCTTGATAGTGGATGCTCCAAGCACATGACCGGTGATGGCTCCAAGTTCTCCTTCTTTGTCCCCAAGAAGAGTGGACATGTGACTTATGGTGACAACAACAAAGGAAAGATCCTTGGAGTCGGTAAAGTTGGTAAGATTCCTTCCTCATCCATTGATCATGTTTTACTTGTTGAAGGACTCAAACATAATTTGCTTAGCATTAGTCAATTGTGTCATAAGGGGAATAGAGTAATATTTGATTCAAATTGTTGCATAATTGAGAGTAAGGATGATAAGCATGTTAAGTTTGTTGGTCATAGGGTCAATAACATATATATGATTAGCCTTGATGACATTTCCTCAAATGATGCAAATTGCTTTATGACTAGAGAAAATGATTCATGGTTATGGCATAGAAGAATTGCTCACATTCATATGGATCACTTAAACAAATTAGTTTCTAAAGAACTAGTAATTGGTCTTCCAAAGCTCAAATTTGAAAAAGATAAACTTTGTGATGTATGTCAAAAGGAAAAACAAGTAAAGGTCTCTTTTAAAGCTAAAAATATGATTTCAACTTCTAGACCTCTACAACTTTTGCACATGGATCTTTTTGGTACCTCTAGAACTACGAGCTTTGGTGGAAATTACTATGCCTTAGTGGTTGTGGATGATTTTTCTAGGTTTACATGGACATTGTTTTTATCTCACAAAAATGATGCTTTTCAATCATTCAAAAAGCTTGCTAAAGTTATCCAAAACGAAAAAGGTTTTTATATTGCATCCATAAGAAGTAATCATGGTGGTGAATTTGAAAACCATGAATTTGAAACGTTTTGTGATGAACATGGCATTGAGCATAATTTTTCAGCCCCTAGAACACCATAACAAAATGATGTTGTAGAAAGGAAAAATCGATCTTTAGAAGAAATGGCAAGAACTATGCTCAATGAGGCTAACCTTCCTAAGTATTTTTGGGCGGATGCAGTTAACACCGCGTGTTATGTTATGAATAGGGCTCTAATAAGGCCAATTTTAAAGAAAACCCCTTACAAATTATACAAAGGAAGGAAACCAAATGTCTCACATCTTCATGTTTTTGGATGTAAATGCTTTGTTTTAAATAATGGAAAGGATAACTTGGGTAAGTTTAATGCAAAATCTGATGAGGGAATATTTCTTGGTTATTCTATACATAGTAAGGCCTTTAGGGTTTATAACAAATGAACCATGACCATAGAAGAGTCCATACATGTTGCATTTGATGAAACTAACCCAAACGAGCCAAGAAAGGAGCTTGTTGATGATGTTGCAGAAATCCTTGCAAGAACTCACCTAGGAAATCAAGAAAAAGAAGTCAAGAAGCAAGAAGAAAGCCCATATGATTCCCCAAGACAAGAGGACTCTCAAATCATGGATCTTCCCAAGGAATGGAGAACATCAAGATATCATCCTCTTAACAAAGTGATAGGTGATGTATCAAAAGGGGTAATCACTCGTAACTCTCTTAGAGATACATGTAATCATATGACTTTTGTTTCTCAAGTTGAACCTAAAAACATAAATGAGGCCATTAATGATGAACATTGGATCTTGGCCATGCAAGATTAACTAAACCAATTTGAGAGGAATCAAGTTTGGGAATTAGTCCCAAGGCCCAATGATCATCCCATAATTGGCACCAAATGGGTTTTTAGGAACAAACTTGATGAAACAGGCTTAATAATAAGAAACAAAGCTAGGCTTGTAGCTAAGGGTTATAATCAAGAAGAAGGTATAGATTATGAAGAAACATATGCTCCCGTAGCTAGATTAGAAGCCATTAGAATGTTACTTGCATATGCTTGCATCATGGATTTCAAACTTTTTCAAATGGATGTCAAAAGTGCCTTTTTAAATGGTTTCATACAAGAAGAAGTATATGTGGATCAACCTCCCGGTTTTGAAAGTTTTGAGTTGCCCAACCATGTTTTTAAACTTAAAAAGGCCTTGTATGGCTTAAAACAAGCTCCTAGAGCTTGGTATGAAAGGTTGAGCAAGTTCCTTTTGGAAAATGGTTTCTCTATTGGAAAGGTTGACACAACTCTTTTCATCAAACATAAAAAGCATGACATTTTACTTGTTCACATATATGTTGATGATATTATATTTAGTGCTACTAATGACTCTCTTTGTAAAGAATTTACTAATATCATGCAAAGTGAGTTTGAGATGTCCATGATGAGTGAGCTCAACTTCTTCCTTGGGCTTCAAATCAAGCAAACAAGAAATGGGACTTTCATAAGTCAATCCAAATATTGCAAGGAGTTGCTCAAAAAGTTTAGAATGGAAGGAGCAAAGCAAATGGCTACACTAATGGGAACTTCCTGTTACTTGGACAAGGATGAAGGAGGTAAATCGGTAGAAATCACTAAGTATAAAGGTATAATTGGCTTGCTCCTTTATCTTACTGCAAGTAGACCGGATATCATGTTTAGTGTATGCATGTGTGCTAGATTTCAAGTAAATCCTAAAGAATCACACCTAAGTACTGTAAAACGAATTATGAAATATTTAATAGGCACTTCACAAATGAGATTGTGGTACCCTAAGGGTGCTTCATGTTGCTTGGTTAGTTATTTCGATTCTGATTTTGCTGGGTGCAAAATGGATAGGAAGAGTACTAGTGGGACATGTCACTTGCTTGAAAGCTCATTAGTTTCTTGGCATAGCAAGAAGCAAAATAGTGTGGCATTGTCAACTGCTGAACCTGAATATGTTACAGCTGGAAGTTGTTGTGCTCAAATCCTTTGGATGAAGCAACAACTTCTAGACTATGGTCTTGAGCTGGATCACATCCCTATAAGATGTGATAACACTAGTGCAATCAATCTATCTAAGAATCCCGTTTTACACTCAAGAACAAAGCACATTGAAATAAGGCATCATTTCATAAGAGATCATGTTCAAAAGGGTGATTGCATGCTTGAATTTGTGGAAACCACTAAACAACTAGCAGACATTTTCACTAAACCTCTAGTAAAAGAAGCCTTCTATTATATAAGAAATGAACTTGGCATATTGGATCAATCATGCATAAGCTAATTGCTGCATAAATACATTGCTTTGCTACATAAAATGCAAATTGCTGCATAAACATACATTTTTCTGCATAATCATGTCCCTTTGCTGCATAATTTTTTATTTTTCAATCCAATACTGACTTGAGCATCGGAGATTTCCCCTTAGTTGTTTTGCAGGTGCTTCCTCATGTCAAAGATCTCCAAGAAGCTCAAAAACATCTCAAATCCATTCAAATGGGATAACCCTTGGTAAAAATAGCAATCTTGTATGATTATGTGTTTTGAATCACAATCTGTGTGAATTGTATGCTTGCATGATGTTTTGATATTGATTTAAGAAGCTTTGGAACTATTTTGGAAGGTTTAAAATTGATCCCAAACTGTTTGAAATGCAAAATCTGAGTTTTAGTAAGCTGGTAATCGATTACAAGACCTTTGTAATCGATTACAATGGTTCTGTCAAGCAAGTAATCGATTACACCAAACAGGTAATCGATTACAATGAACCCAGAACTTAGGTAATCGATTACACACATAATGTAATCAATTACATGGTTCCCAGAAGGCTGGTAATCGATTACATAACCCATGTAATCAATTACAGAGGGGTTTTAAAAGTTTTTCTGACGCGCGAAAGGTCACTCATTCTGAAACTTTTCATTTCCTCTCCTCTTCTCCCACGAAGCCCTCTCCTTCAAAGGTTCCCATTCTCACTCCATTCTCCACCAAATCCTTCCATTTCACCCTCCTCTCACTCGAAATCCCTCTCCTAACACAACCCAAACATCAAATCCCATCCTGACAATCCACTCCATTCTCTCACCCACTACCTTTGTTCTTCTCCACTTCATCCCCTACGAGCTACACACCTCCAAATACCCCCAAACACTCACCAAATCTCACCGCCACTCATCAATGGCTGATCCATCCCAATGTGCCAAACGTGCAAGGATAGGGACCACTGTTGGAGAGTCCTCCAGTGCTCCTCCATGTAACATCTCTAGCTTGGACCTCACGAGGCACTTCTCCACCACCAAGAAGGTTGAGCTCTTCAGAAAGAACTTCCAACTAAGGAAATTAATCTCGCTAAGGTATCTCACACAATCCTTCTGCACCAGTGAACCCTTGGAGAGTTTCCAATTAATTGAGAGGCTGGGCTTGCTTGGATTCTTTAGCATTCAGAAAGCCATTTATCCCAACCTAGTTCGTGTGTTCTATGCCAACCTGAGGTATGAAGATCATTGCTTAATATTTGAGGTGAAGAAGACTCAAATTAAAATTTCTTGGGAAGAATGGTGTAGGTTGACCAAGCTAACCTATGCTGGGACCAGCTTCTATGGAAATAAAAATGCTTGGGGAGCTGAGTTTGAGTATAAGAACGCTCTGACATCCCTAATTTGCTCCGGCTACGTGCTTCCAAGGAACAATAAAAGAGTTATGGCGACTGGTCTGACAATGGAGAACAGGGTACTCCATTATTTGGTTGTTCGTGGGTTAATTCCCAGAGGCGAGAATTATTCCCAAGTGTTGCGTGATGACGTGGTGGTCTTGTGGGCCATGACCACTGGTAGGCCAATCAACTGGGCCAATTACATCATTCAGCACATGCTGGATGTGAAGAAAAAGAAAAACTCTGCTCTCCCCTATGCCATGTTGGTAACCGCCATCCTGGAACATTGTCGCATTTCCTTAACTGAGGAGTCCAAGGATACCAGCTCCAAGGGACCCCAATCCATTGGTTTGCACACTTTGAAGAAGCTTCAGCTGAGCAAGGTCGATGGACGATGGTACTACTTGGCCCATGGCAGCTATGGGCATATTCCCCATGGTCCAGAGAGTGATGAGGAGGATGAGGACAAGTAGCCTGCACCAGCTCCACCAGCTTCAGTCACATTGGAGCTTCTACTGCAAGAAATGCGGGGTTTGGCTACCACGGTGGATACCAGGATGGACCGCATTGAGCAAAAGGTGGATCACCTTGAGCTGCGGATGGACTACTCCGATCAGGAGCTTGTTGCTATCTGTTCGCTTCTGGAGGGCCCCAAACAGACTGCACTGCGAGATGCTGCTGCACCTACCACCTCCTCTGCCCCTCTTGCTGCTCCTCTATCATTTGTTGATCCCTCTGCCACTCCCACTGGTGTTCCTACTAATGACGAGGAGCTTCTTGGTTCCGAGGACGATCTTGACACCGGAGACGATGATATGGACCTCGGAGACGTTGCTGCGGATGTAGAGAGTGACAGTGAGGCCACTGATAGTGATCATGGACCTTTGCCATGATAGTTTCTTTGTTTTTTTGCTATTTGGCTGTATATGATTGAAACACTATTTATATAAAATCAGTTGGTTCTTTTAATGCTTCCTATACTGATTATTGATATGATTCTTGAAATATTGATTTGATTGGTTCCATTTTGATCTATTGGATTTATTGTATATTGACTGGTTTGAACTGATTGGTTTCTACTGTTTAAAACTTTGGGAAATCATGAAAATCAGCGGAAATACTGCCGAAATTTCATCTAAATACTAATAGGTTTTTGATAATGCCAACGGGGGAGAGATTAGTGTCTTGCATAAGTACGGGGGAGTTAGATTTAGAGCTTTCACATGAATATATCACTAACCCTATATTGTGCATACATTATGGGGGAGAGTTGCGCTTAAATTGGAAATATACATATATATATATATATATATACATACATATATATATATATATATATATATATATATATATATATATATATATATATATATATATTATACAATTGTTTCTCTTCCTATTCAATGTTCAGTTTGTCATTATCAAAAAGGGGGAGAATGTGAATGCATGTGTCTTGAAGCATGTCAATTGGATTTTGATGATAACAAAGACAAAGATGAAGATCAAAGAGCAAAAGAGAAAACCAAGATCAAAGAAAGAAATCAAGAGGTTTAGATATAGGCATTAGTACATCAATGTTAAATGCTCCCAAGATATCTCAAATGGTTTTTCAAAAATGATTTGAATCAATATGGTTTTCAAAGATCAATTCCTAAAAAGAGAACTTCTTTTTCTTGGTGTTGGGAATTGCGGATCAAAAGTCTCGCAGCAGAATAATAGAATTCCCTCATAGGATCCATGCGAAAAATCCATAATCCGAGTCTTTAAAAATTTACCTCTTGAAGCGTGATAATCACAAGCGAGGTGAATCACAACACCGTAATAGTGACGATGTCTCTGCGGTATCCATACGAACATACTTGCAAAAAGGAGTCACGCCTCTGTTTCGTAGTGCTAGCTGTGAAGAGAGGAGAAGAAGACCTCACTATCTCTCACTCACTTTTTGTAGGTGCGGCTAGGGTTGTGATGTAACCTAGTAGCAGCCCCTTTAGCAGTATTATTTATAACAGTGGCTGCCTTAAGTGAATGTGAGCAGTAGCAAGGTAAGTGGTGCAACCCTAAACCCATCTGTCATGAGTTAGGCCCACAATTGAATCCGAGTCCAACTTGGATTCTGATTACTCCAATTTAGTCTATTCTAAGTGTGCGACCCTGCAGGTTCTCATGACGTTGGTAGTAATATTAAAATCTCATTTTAATATTACAAACAGTGAGCGGTATCTAGCAACACATCACTGCTACCCAAGTAATGAGAATGTCAGTGATTTGACATAACCTATCCGTGACCAATGTTTCCGTGTAGTTTAGTCCCTTTGTCCAGATATCTAGATTGAACACAAGGCATGGAATGCGTCACCCTTTTTATTTAGTTCAATCTTCGCTTCCGATTCCCGAGTAGACATAGTAATAACAAATGAGATCAATATCTCATATTGACTCATTTAAGCATGGCCATGCATTTCGTAGTCTCACTCAATCAGGGGGCCCGAAGATATCACTCCTGTTATATAGGAGGGATAAATCCCATCTAGGTCACTCACATCCCTCCACATGTATCGCGGTATGTCTAATAACCAACTTTATAATCATCTTGTTACAGATGACGTTTGATGGCATTAAAACACACAACTCCTCATGTAGGAATCGTAGTGATTTCAGGTCAAAGAACCACATACACCATTATCACTATGAGAATCGCTTATGACACTCACGTAACGATCCACGTAGCGTTCTCATGGCGGGTCTGTCCAATACATCATTACTCTAATATGTATCCATGTGCAGACTTGATATCTCATATCCATGACCCGTGAGATGTGGTCATCAGTCTACGCACATACTAGTCTCAATGCATTATTGTTGTCCTAATTAACAATAATACTTGACTAGGGACATTTAAGAATAGTGCCTTTATCCAATAGGATCTCACGATCAAGTCATCCACTTGTTGTCCTATGATATCAAACTTACTATTCTAAGGACTTTATTATGTCTACCAAAAAGAACACAATAAATGAAATGCCTCATATAAAATAACATAATATAATGTATGTAAATACAAACAAAATTTATTGGCCACTAGGGCATACACCAACACTTGGATCATGCCAAACAATGTTCAATATTGTTTAAATCCATGTTTTCTAAAGTTAGGAATGACATGAATCCTTTTTAAGGCTTGAAAAATAAGTTTAAAGTATATTTTAATCGATTACCAAAGTTTAGTAATCAATTACAAGCTAAACAGAAGCCTTGTAATCGATTACATAATCCATGTAATCGATTACCAGAAAGTCAGAGGACGTGTAATCGATTACACCAAAGATGGTAATCGATAACCATGTTCCCAGAAAGACAAGAACACGTTCAAAGGGCCATGCAATTGATTACACAGATATTGTAATCGATTACCATAAAGTCAGAGGGCGTGTAATCGATTACACAAGTCTTGTAATTGATTACCACAAGCCTAGAAAGCCAAAAACACGTTCTATCTTCCATGTAATCGATTACCAAAACCCTGTAATCGATTACCAAGGTTCTGACATGCTCAACGACTATATTGAATGCATTAAATGCTTGGCTTCAACCACCCTCCAATGGCTCTTTTAATGAATGGGCTTTAAATACAATTGTTGGCGCATCATTGATGGTGGTTCTTGAACCTAAAACATCTCAGCAACACATCAAAACGAGAATCAATCTTTGAAATCACTCATTGCTCTATTTTTGTCTAATCTCTAGTGAGAGCTTCTCAATATCAATCTTAATTTTTGTATAAGAGAGAGGGTGAGGTATCCCTCCAATTTGTAAAAGGTGAGGCATCCCTTTGTTTGAAGAGACTCAAGCTCAAGGGTGAGGCATCCCAAGGAGTTGAGGACTCAAGTTTGTAAAGGTAGTCAAGCACCTATTGAAGCTTGAAGATATAGTGAAAAATCTCAAGTGGTTGCTTGAGGACTGGACGTAGGTCACAAGTGGATTGGTGGTCGAACCAGGATAAATCATTGTGTTTGATTCTCTAAACCCTTCTCTTTATATTTGTGCATTGCTTATATTCTTGCTTGATTACTTCTCTCTTGGTTGGTTATTAAGCAATATATACTATTCTTATCAATTCATTCATTTCAATTAGTCAATAGCTTCAACAAAATTCAATAGTCAAGTGTTTTGCGAAAGAATTGCGAACTTGTTTTATAAACTCAATTCACCCCCTCTTGAGTATTGAAGCCACTTGGTAACAGACTCGTGATAGACAAAGAAAGACGATGGCTCGTGATAGACGTACACATGTGGAAGCGAGACGTGATGATGGTGATATGACTACAATTATGGAAGTAATACGAAAATGGCTGATGTAATTATACAGCAAACTCAAAAGATTGTTCAGCAGCAAGAATTGATAGCCGAAGCTAAGATTTTGTTAGAGTTGAATCAGTCTCAGGATGTGAGATCCTATAACGTTGGACCATATTGGTTACGAAGAAGGAGAAATCGTAAAGTCAAGCGATTCCAGCAAAAAACGTATTCGCAATCTCCGGGAAGTCAACAACAACAACAATCTTGTGGAGGAAGTACTAGTAGTAGCAGGTTTGGTCTGACCGTGACATATGCACTGAAATGTTGGAAGTGTAGGAAAGATCATCAGATAAAGGATTGTACAATCAAGGAATCATTTGTTTCAAGTGTGGGAAGCCCGGACATCTTGCTAGAGAGTGTATTCCACCAAAGATGAAATCATCTGTTAGTAATGAACATGCTTCGACATCTCAAGTAGAATGGAGCGTCGATTCTCCAAGTGGAGCAAAAGCACCCCAGACTGAAGACCTAAACAAAGAAGATTGTGTCACAGAAAGTGATACTTTGACTGTACTGTATAATTGTTGGTGTATGCCCTAGTGGCCAATACTTTTTGTTTATATTTACATACATTATATTATGTTATTTTACATGAGGCATTTCATTTATTGTGTTCTTTTTGGTAGACATAATAAAGTCCTTAGAATAGTATGTTTGATACCATAGGACATCAAGTGGATGACTTGATCGTGAGATCCTATTGGATAAAATACTATTCTTAAATGTCCCTAGTCAAGTATTATTGTTAATTAGGACAACAATAATACATTGAGGCTAGTATGTGTATAGACTGATGACCACATCTCACGGGTCATGGATATGAGATATCAAGTCTACACATGGATACATATTAGAGTAATGATGTATTGGACAGACCCGCCATGAGAACGCTACGTGGATCGTTACGTGAGTGTCATAAGCGATTCTCATAGTGATAATGGTGTATGTGATCCTTTGACCTGAAATCACTACGATTCCTACATGAGGAGTTGTGTGTTTTAATGCCATCAAACGTCATCTGTAACAAGATGATTATAACGTTGGTTATTAGACATGCCGCAATACATGTGGAGGAATGTGAGTGACTTAGATGGGATTTGTCCCTCCTACATAACAGGAGCGATATCTTTGGGCCCCTTGATTGAGTGAGACTACGAAATGCATGGCCATGCTCAAATAAGTCAATATGAGATATTGATCTTATTTGCTATTACTATGTCTACTCGGGAATCAGGAAACTGAAGATTGAACTAAACAAGGGTGACACATTCCATGCCTTGTGTTCAATCTGGATATCTGGACAAAGGGACTAAACTACACGAAAACATTGGTCACAGATAGGTTATGTCAAATCACTGACATTCTCATTACTTGGGTAGCAGTGATGTGTTGCTAGATACCGCTCACTGTTTGTAATATTAAAATGAGATTTTAATATTACTACCAACGTCATGAGAACCTGCAGGGTCGCACACTTAGAAATGTACTAAATTGGAGTAATCGAATCCAAGTTGGACTCGGATTCAACTGTGGGCCTAACTCATGACGGATGGGTTTAGGGTTGCACCACTTACCTTGCTACGCTCACACTCACTTAAGGCAGCCTTGTTATAAATAATACTGCTAAGGGGGCTGCTACTAGGTTACATCACAACCCTAGCCGCACCTACAGAAAGTGAGTGAGAGATAGTGAGGTCTTCTTCTCCTCTCTTCGCAGCTAGCACTACGAAAACAGAGGCGTGACTCCTTTTGCAAGTCTGTTCGTGTGGATACCGCAGAAACATCGTCGCTATTACGGTGTTGGTGATTCACCTCGCTTGTGTCTATCACGCTTCAAGAGGTAAAAATTTAAAAACTCGGATTATGGATTTTTCGCATGGATCCTGAGAGGGAATTCTGTTATTCCGCTGCGAGACTTTTGATCCGCAAATTCCCAACAGTGGTATCAGAGCCACTTGCGAAACCATGATTCGGTTTTTTGCTTTTCTTGTTATATGCGATAACATGATTCGTTGCTTTCTTTTGATAAAAGATATGATCTTTATATGTTGTTTCTGAAACCATGAAGATGTTCATATGTTTTGCGAAAACTGTTTTTGAAAGTCTGTTTCGTATTTTTCTGTATATATATATGTGATATGTATGAATGAAAATCGTTTTGAATGCTTTCTGTTTTTGCGTTTTTCTGGTATATACATATGTGATATGTATGATTCTACGAAACTGTTTTGAAAGCTTTCTATTTCTGCATATTTTTTTTCGTATGAATGCGATATACACAAAAATAGCAGACACAAGGTTTTGGAAACCTTGTTTCCGTTTTGCGACGGCCATGAAGCTTCCTCATGACATGAAGTGTTCATGTCTTCACGCATTCTGGAAACCTTGTTTCTCGGATAGGCGATGACGGCTATGAGGAACCCTGCGGCACATGAAGCGTTCATGTGTTTGCGGGCCTTAGGGTTCAAGTGTTGTTGCCCTAGCCATAGAGGCGAGGGGTCCAACTCAAATTTTTGTTCAAGTAACCGGTGGTGGTATGTGAATGAAAATTTTGAGCCGGCGCTGCCCCGCACCCATGCAAGGGCGGGCACCCCTTGACCCCCGCCCGCTGACCGGGCGGGAACCCCAGTGGCGCCGCCCGAACCCCGTTTCGTGGTGTGTGATATTCGAAAGTGCAATATTCAAATCTGTTTTTATAATTCACAAAATAATAATGTGTTATTGCTTTGTGTTTATGTATTCTTAGAGATGCATGGTGCATGGTTATGGCCTTAGTCTTTATTTTATGCTTTTTGGTTATTTTAAATACGACTGCGTGTCGTGCCTTTCTCTCTACATTCTGATTGTACATTCTCTTCTCATCTAACTCCCCTCGAATGTAAAAGAGGTTTCTATAATGTAATCTTCATGTGGAGACAAGGAGACGACATCAAGTGAGGACGTTGGTGGGAGACGCTTGGTGAAGCTGGCATTAATTAATGCTACTCTCTTAGAGGCCATAACCATGTCACATTTATTATATGCTTTATATGTATGAGATGCATGGATAATGTTTATGGTATGTTAAACAAGTTTAATAAATGGTGAGATCTAATAATAAAATCCCTCAAAGAAAATATTAAGTCATTATGTGATGCCTTCCAATGCGTGACACTCGTCAAGACTAATATCGATCAAGTGTAGGTCTGCCAAAGCAGGGTGCCTTTATCTATATTAGTAAGATGCGATAGGATAATAGTAATATCCAATTGTCAACCATTGGGTTTGACTTAACTAGGCCATTTCAATAGGATTGAAGGCTTAGAGGCATGAAGTTGGGCTTTAGTCCATTAGATGGATTAGAATAAGTGTTATTCACCCAACTATCCAAGAGTTGCATGTGATGTAATTGGAAAGAGTTTCCTACCTAAATAATTGAATTTTGGGCGATCAGCCAAAGTTGACTCAAAACTAGGTGAAATATGGATCTTGGCCCACTAGAAAATCTTCCAATGGGATTTTCCAAGTCAATGCTGAGGGTCATTGATTTGAATAAAAATAGTGGGAGACGTATTTAATTAAAAGACCTTGTTAAATATGTTTATAGCATAATACTTATATTTTGCATATTTCTGTTGATAGATTACCATGGCAACAAACACATCAAGTAACTTATCATTGCGATCGGTCCTTGAGAAGGACAAGTTGTCTAGGACAAATTTCCTAGACTGGTACAGGAACTTGAGGATTGTCCTCAAGCAAGAGAAAAAGTTGTATGTTTTAGAACAACCTATTCTGAACCACTGCGCTGCTAATGCCCCTAGAGCTGAAAGAGATGCTTATAAGAAGCATCAAGATGATGCCTTGGACATTGGATGTCTAATGCTAGCCACCATGAACTCTGAGCTCCAAAAGCAACACGAGAACATGGAAGCATACGATATGATCGTACACCTCAAAAAGCTTTATCAAGAGCAGGCTAGACATGAGAGATATGAGGTCTCCAAAGCACTCTTTCAGTGTAAGCTGGTAGAGGGAAGCCCTGTTGGTGCTCATGTACTCAAGATGATTGGGTACATTGAAAACCTTGAGAGACTCGGTTTTCCTATGGGCCAAGAGTTGGCCACTGACTTAGTCCTGCAATCGTTGCCGGATAGTTTTAGTCAATTTGTCATGAACTACAACATGAATGAAATTGACAAACCACTACCAGAGCTGCTAAGCATGTTGAGAACTGCTGAGCAGAACATAAACAAAGGCAAAGGAAAGGCCATAATGATGGTCCATAAGAATAAGGGCAAGAAACAGCAGAAAAAGCCCCAGGACAAGTGGAAGGGTAAGGGCAAGGAAAAGTCCAAGCCTAGCACTTCTAGCTTGAAACCAAGTGGGTGGAGTGGCTAAGGAAGGTACATGCTTCCACTCGCGGTCGACCGGACATTGGAAGAGGAACTGTGCCAAGTACCTAGAGGAGCTCAAGAAGAAGAAGGGAAGTGAGACTTCCACTTCAGGTATTTTTGTTATAGAAGTCAATTTATCTACTTCTGCATCATGGGTATTAGATACTTGGATGTGGATCTCACATTTGTGTAAATGTGCAGGATCTAAAGAGCGATGACCATTGACTAAGGGCGAAGTCGACCTACGAGTGGGAAATGGAGCAAAGGTTGCTTTGCACTAGCCGTAGGGACTTATTTATTAGCTTTGCCAACTGGGCTTGTAATTGAATTGGATAATTGTTATTTTGTGCCTGCTATTAGCAGGAATATCATTTCTGTTTCTTGTTTGGACAAGAAGGGTTTTACTTTTATAATTAAGAACAAAAGTTGTTCTCTTTATTTGAATGATATTTTCTATGGTAGTGCACATTTGAGTAATGGACTTTATGTCCTTGATCTCGAAACGCCCATTTATAACGTAAATACAAAGAGGTTCAAGTCAAATGATATGAACCCGACTTATCTCTCGGCATTGTCGTTTGGGCCATATAAATGAGAAACGCATTTCCAAACTCCATAAAGATGGATTCTTGGACTCGTTTGATTACGAATCATATGAGACATGTGAATCTTGTTTATTGGGAAAGATGACTAAGGCCCCATTCACTGGACAAGGTGAAAGGGCTAGTGATCTTTTGGGCCTCATACATAGTGATGTATGTGGGCCACTAAACACACTAGCTAGAGGCGGTTTTCGTACTTCATTACATTTACCGATGATTTCGTAGATATGGATTTGTATATCTTATGAAGCACAAATCGAATCCTTTGAAAAGTTCAAAGAGTTCAAGAATGAAGTACAAAACCAACTTGGCAAGAGTATTAAAATCCTTCGATCGATCGAGGAGGTGAATACTTAAGCCAACGCTTGATGATCATCTGAAAGAGTGTGGGATAATATCTCAACTCACTCCTCCTGGAACACCACAATGGAATGGTGTTTCTGAAAGGAGGAACCGGACCTTGTTGGACATGGTCCGATCCATGATGAGTCATGCAAACCTTCCAGGCTCCTTCTGGGGACATGCTCTGTTAACAGCAGCTTTCACACTTAACCGTGTTCCATCTAAGACGGTTCAACAGACACCATATGAGATGTGGACTGGGAGAAGACCCAGTATGTCTTTTATGAAGATTTGGGGTTGCGAAGCTTATGTGAAACGTCAAGTTTCTGATAAGCTTGGCCCAAAATCAGATAAATGCTTCTTTGTGGGGTATCCTAAGGAAACCAAGGGATACTATTTCTATAATCCTACCGAGGGCAAAGTGTTTGTCGCACGGACTGCTGTATTCCTAGAAAAGGAGTTTATCTCCAAAGGAATCGAGTGGGAGGAAAGTAGAACTTGAAGAAATTCAAAGTTCACAAAGTAGCACGAACCAATGGTGGAAATAGAGCGCCTCCACAAATCGTTGTGGAACCACAATCTGCTCTAGTAGCACAAGACCCGCGTAGGTCTAACAGATACGTCGTCAACCGTGAGAGATATGGATTTCTCATGACTCAACAAGGTGACGTATTACTCATGGATCAAGATGAGCCTGTGACTTACCAGGAAGCCATTATTGGCCCAGAATCTGAAAAATGGCTTGAGGCCATGAGATCTGAAATGGAATCCATGTATACCAACCAGGTATGGACCTTGGTTGACCCACCTAAAGGGATAAAACCCATTGGGTGCAAGTGGGTTTTTAAGAAGAAAACCGACATGGATGGTAATGTGCATACCTTTAAGGCGCGATTGGTGGCTAAAGGTTTCAAGCAAATTCATGGTGTAGACTATGATGAGACTTTTTCCCCAGTTGCGATGCTTAAATCATTCGGATCTTGCTTGCTATTGCAAAAGATACCATGATTATGAAATCGGCAAATGGATGTCAAAACTGCTTTCCTTAATGGAAATCTTCTCGAGGATGTGTACATGACACAACCTGAGGGTTTTGCCACTCCACAGGATGCTACAAAGGTATGCAAGTTGCAACGATCTATTTATGGATTGAAGCAAGCTTCCGTAAGTTGGAATCTTCGTTTTGATGATACAATCAAACAATTTGGTTTTATCAAAAATGAAGAAGAATCTTGTGTCTACAAGAAGGTTAGTGGGAGCACAGTTGTCTTTCTAGTATTGTATGTAGATGACATACTACTAATTGGAAATGACATCCCTACCCTACAAATCAGTAAAGACTTGGTTAGGGAAGTGCTTTTCTATGAAGGACTTAGGCGAAGCCACCTATGTATTAGGTATCAGGATCTATAGAGATAGGTCGCAGAGATTGCTTGGCCTAAGTCAGAGTACATACATAGACAAAGTGTTAAGACGTTTTAACATGCATGAATCCAAGAAAGGACTCTTGCCTATGTCGCATGGTATAAGCCTATCTAAGGCTCAATCCCCTTCCACCCAGATGAGAGGGATCGCATGAGTAAGATTCCATATGCATCGCAATTGGATCTATCATGTATGCCATGTTATGTACTCGACCGGATATCTCGTATGCTTTGAGCATGACGAGCGTGTACCGATCGATCCAGGTGAGAGTCACCGAGTCTTTGTCAAGAACATCCTTAAGTACTTGAGAAGAACTAAGGATTCGTTTTTGGTATATGGAGCCGAAGAGGAACTAGTAGTAAAGGGTTACACCGATGCTAGCTTCCAAACCGATAAGGACGACTCCAGATCGCAATCGGGTTTTGTTTATTGCCCGAATGGTGGGGCCGTGAGTGGAAGAGTTCAAAGCGAGGAGACATCGGCGATTCTACCACGTAGGCCGAGTATATTGCTTGCCTCCAATGCAAAGAAAGGAGGCCGTTTGGATTAGAAAGTTCATTATTGAGCTTGGTGTAGTTCCTAGCATTGTGGACCCAAAGTGGACCTCTATTGTGATAATAATGGAGCCATTGCACAAGCTAAGGAGCCCACATCTCACCAACGATCCAAACATATACTTAGGCGCTTCCATCTCATTCGAGAAATCATCGATAGAGGAGATGTGAAGATATGCAGAGTACCAACAGATGATAACATTGCTGATCCACTGACGAAGCCTCTTGCACAACAGAAGCATGAGGGGTCACACTAGGTCTTTAGGCATTAGAAATATGCTTGATTGGCTCTAGTGCAAGTGGGAGATTGTTGGTGTATGCCCTAGTGGCCAATACATTTTGTTTGTATTTACATACATTATATTATGTTATTTTATATGAGGCATTTCATTTATTGTGTTCTTTTTGGTAGACATAATAAAGTCCTTAGAATAGTAAGTTTGATACCATAGGACATCAAGTGGATGACTTGATCGTGAGATCCTATTGGATAAAATACTATTCTTAAATGTCCCTAGTCAAGTATTATTGTTAATTAGGACAACAATAATACATTGAGGCTAGTATGTGCGTAGACTGATGACCACATCTCACGGGTCATGGATATGAGATATCAAGTCTACACATGGATACATATTAGAGTAATGATGTATTGGACAGACCCGCCATGAGAACGCTACGTGGATCGTTACGTGAGTGTCATAAGCGATTCTCATAGTGATAATGGTGTATGTGGTCCTTTGACCTGAAATCACTACGATTCCTACATGAGTTGTGTGTTTTAATGCCATCAAACGTCATCTGTAACAAGATGATTATAACGTTGGTTATTAGACATGCCGCAATACATGTGGAGGAATGTGAGTGACCTAGATGGGATTTGTCCCTCCTACATAACAGGAGCGATATCTTCGGGCCCCTTGATTGAGTGAGACTACGAAATGCATGGCCATGCTCAAATAAGTCAATATGAGATATTGATCTTATTTGCTATTACTATGTCTACTCGGGAATCAGGAAACTGAAGATTGAACTAAACAAGGGTGACACATTCCATGCCTTGTGTTCAATCTGGATATCTGGACAAAGGGACTAAACTACACGGAAACATTGGTCACGGATAGGTTATGTCAAATCACTGACATTCTCATTACTTGGGTAGTAGTGATGTGTTGCTAGATACCGCTCACTGTTTGTAATATTAAAATGAGATTTTAATATTACTACCAACGTCATGAGAACCTGCAGGGTCGCACACTTAGAACAGACTAAATTGGAGTAATCAGAATCCAAGTTGGACTCGGATTCAACTGTGGGCCTAACTCATGACAGATGGGTTTAGGGTTGCACCACTTACCTTGCTACTGCTCACACTCACTTAAGGCAGCCTTTGTTATAAATAATACTGCTAAGGGGGCTGCTACTAGGTTACATCACAACCCTAGCCGCACCTACAAAAAGTGAGTGAGAGATAGTGAGGTCTTCTTCTCCTCTCTTCGCAGCTAGCACTACGAAAACAGAGGCGTGACTCCTTTTGCAAGTCTGTTCGTGTGGATACCGCAGAAACATCGTCGCTATTACGGTGTTGGTGATTCACCTCGCTTGTGTCTATCACGCTTCAAGAGGTAAAAATTTAAAAACTCGGATTATGGATTTTTCGCATGGATCCTGAGAGGGAATTCTGTTATTCCGCTGCGAGACTTTTGATCCGCAAATTCCCAACAAATTCTGGAGGTAACCCATTCCTCTATGGCATATGATCGTGTAGATCAATTAGAGTTATCCGTGTCTTCATTATCTTCTAACTTGTTTACTTCTGTTTCTATTACTAGCCTATCGTGCTACTCAAGTTATTCAAATTATCCTATTGTTGTTATAGATCAAAATTTTTGTGTTAGTTTGATCTGTTTATCTCTTTCATAAATATACGTGATCTTTGAAACGGATTGGTTATTTTCCAACCATATTTTATGAGATTGTCTCAATAAAGTGATAGTATTCCAGAAAAACCCATTCTTAAAAATTGGATTATATCAAATTCTTTGTTAGATATGTCCAGTAACAGATCAGATAGTTTTGCTATCTTTCATAATGTTCTTTCATGTATTGCAATTGCAAGAAAGAATATTTTGCAAGAAAGGATATTCCTATTTAAATCCATGTCATAGTATCTAATACAGTGTTGTTGAAATAGGATGCAATGTGTGAGACACTTCCTGTGAAGAGCAAAGGCAGGAGAATAAAGCGATACGAGAACAAGGAAATTTCAAGTGATGCTGTGCGGAGTGATGGATGCTCTTGTAATATTTATAAATTATATGAGTAGAATTTTTCGTCCTTATCTAGACAGATTTGTCATTATCTTTGTTAATGACATTCTGATCTATTCTCGAAATCATAAGGAATATACTGAACATCTCAGTATGATTTTCCAAGTTCTAAAAGAGAAGCGACTATATGCTAAGTAGTTGAGAAACGAGTTCTGGATGGATGAAGTTCAGTTTTGGGTTCCGTAATTCTAAAGAAGGGATTGTGGTGGATCCTTCAAAGGTTGAAACAGTTTTTTAGGGGGGAAAAGTAAAAAATGATAACGAAAATCAGTAAAAAATTTATTGAGAAATTTTTTGAGATCGCAGGACTTCTCACCTAGCTTATCAAAAAGAATTAAATGTTTGTATAGACTGATGCATACAAGGAAAATTTTCAGGAGTTGAAAATATGTTTGACTACTTCTCTGGTATTAGTTCTATCTAATCCTAGAAAAACATTGGAGGTTGGTAGCCACTGTGTTGGTATTAGAAGTATGGAGATACTTTCTTTATGGAGTAACATTCAACATCTTCAGTAATCATAGAAATCTGAGATATCTGTTTGATTAGGAGAAGTTGAATGAGAGGCAAGGAGATTTCATTGGTTAAAATAGTTTGGAATGATGTAAGTGGAGAAGTAACATGGGAGTTAGAGGATAAGATAAAAGAGCATTATCCATATTTATTATGAGAGTGTGAAATCAGGTTTATCAAGTTTCGAGAATGAAACTTCTATTTAGAGGGGGAGTATTGTAACACCCCAAATTTCCTAACTATTTGACAGTAATTTTGACAGTTAACAGAATTCTACTGTTTAGTAATTTCTGTGTACTGCAAAATTATTTTGAGTATTCCGTCAGTACATTTGATCATTTTGTGTGATTTACTCCGTGTCAGGAAAATAATAATTTTTGGGCCAGAGAAAATCTTACGTAATTTAATTATTACTATTAAGTCTTAATTATTTTACGTGATCTAATTTGATTTTCGTATGTTTTATAATTTTTATGATTTTGTGGATGATTATGAAATTTTTATATTTCTCTGATTATTTTAATATTATCCATGGGCTGTCTGTGGGCCCAAGGGGGCTGTACGTGGGCCCAGGTGGGTCTCGAAAAGTGAAAATTTTTCTACAGCTAGGAAAATTCATACTGTTGAGACGAGGATGGGGGATCTTACTAAACCTGAATCCAGAAATAGTTTTTAAAATTTTCTTTTACTATGTTTTGTACTGTATTTAATTATCGGGCGATAAAAATACAATAAAAATATTATTCGTAGGGTTATAGCAGATAAAAATAAATATTGCACTGTGTAGTCAACATTGCTGGTTTGGATATCCACCATTGATTTAATCAAGAATGGAGATTTGGTCTTATAAAAATCAAGGGTGGAGATTTGGTCTTATAAAGTGGCTAGGACCATTTATGACCATTGGATGGAAAGTATGAAGAAGTGATCTTGACCCTTCATTTTGGAGATACATCTAATGGCTATGATTTCAAGGAGAAAGATCCAATGGCCGATATTAAGTCTTCTAATCTAAGGCTAAACCTAGAATCTACATTAATCCTAACCATTGATCTAATCAATGGCTAGGAATGCCTAAAGTGGTGGCTAGTGAGATTGGTCACATTTTGAAAAAGCAAGAAGGGGGAGGGACGATTTTGGTGTTGATTTAGGAGCTAAAGCAAAGTTTGAAGACCATTATTAGTTGTCTTGGTCATTATTGATCATTTCCAAAAGCTAAAGCTCTTCAAAAATTTTCTCTCATTTTCCTTCAAGCATGGTTCGGCCAAGCACCCTAAATCCATCTTCCGTCACTCTTTAATTTCATACAACCTTATTTCTTGAATCTACATCTCATTCTAAGACACTTTGTAGTTTGGAGCAAGTTCTAAATCTATCATCTTCAAGGACTTTCTTCAAGAGCAAAGTTATAGGGTTTTTGAGGTGAAGTGTAAGGAAACTTCACTACTTCTCTTATTTTCATGTTCTAAGCCATGTTTGATCCATGGTTTACCTTGTTCAAGCTTAATATACTAATAAATATATGTGTTGTTTTGTGTTTAAGAAACCTTTGGTGGTGAAGGACTTGGAAAAAGAAGCAAAACAAGGAGCTTTTGAGGTTCTTCAAGAGGTAAGAGGGAGATCCATCTCATCAACCAAGTATGGTGGTGAGAGATGGTTTTGTATTTGATGGATGGTGAATCCATGTGAGGATTCATATCCATGGTCATGTAATTATTTGTGGGTGTTTATGTGGTTTATGTGCTTAGCATGGTTTATTTGTGTTTGCATGCTTAGTATGATTTTTATTGTTTTTATGGTATGCTTGAAATATAATTTGTTGATTATATGTGATGTATGCCATAAAAATTGTTGGAAAGGAAAACAATTTTTGGTTCCAAGGACCAAGAGGAATTTCGGCCTCAACACCTCAAAATAGGTGTTCACAAATTAATATTTTCATGAATGGTAAAATTGGATGTTTAGAAGAGCAAGGAAAATAAATAAATGTTTTGATTTCAACGACCAAGTATTCACAGTTTTTGAAGGAAATTTTAATGGTTTTGTTTGTGTAAAAACAAGAATGGTACTTAATTGATTTAGAAGGAAAAATATTTGATGGTTTCAATGGCCAAGTACCACGGTTTTGAAGGCTTGTGAATGCCTTGATTTTATGAAACAAACTGATTTTCAAAGTGCAAATATAATTGATTTAATACAACGATTTTGGAAATGGAATCAGAGTGTTTTATCACTTGAGAAATAGAAATTTCGGTTATGAAAGGAAAATAGAGGTTGTAAGGGTTTGAACCTCAAATTATTTTGGAAGAGGATTGAATTTGAGAATTTATTTTGATTTATAAAAGAAACGTTGGTGATTTAAAATTTACTAACGTGAAACTCATCCTTTGGGTTTTGGAGCGCATTAGGGAATTTTAAGTGAGAAACATTGATTTAATTCAATAAAATGGTGAATTTATGGAATAAATTGCGAAAAAGATTTTCTTGAGTAAGAAAATGTGAAAAATAATGTGAGAAGTCATATTATTTTGAGGAAAGGATTTCTTAAAGAAGAAATGTGAAAAATGATATTTGAAATGATATTGATGTGTTGAAAGTCCAAAATAATGTTTGAAATATTGAGGAATATTTTACACGGTTGTAAAATGGTGAAAAATGATTTACGTAACTTAAAAACGTGATTTTTAAGCTCCGCGATTTGAAAAACGTTTAAATATTTCTGCGCGATTTGAAAAACGTTGAAATATTTCTATGCAATTTGGAAAGCGTTTAAATATTTTTACGTATTTGAGATATTGTTGAAAAATCGCTACACGATTTAAAAATGGTGGAATATTTTTACGTAATTGAGAAAATATTGAAAAATCACTACGTGATTGAAAAATGATGGAATATTTTTACGTGATTGAGAAACGATAGAAAATCGCTACGCGATTTGAAAACGTAACAGAAATGTTGCGAAATTGTGAAAACATAATAGAAATGTTGCGCGATTATGAAAAACATGACAAAAGTGTTGCCCGACTATGAAAATGTGATAATATGATTTTGCAATTGAATAAACAGTAGGATTACTGTTGAACTAGTGTATGGACACTGTATAAAAATATGATGAATTTTGCCTGTGATTGCCATTTTGTGCATTGTACATGCATTGAAAAATATGCAGTGAGGCATATGATGAAATTGAAAAATCTGCATTGAGGCATATGATGAATTTGAACAAAATTGCATTGAGATATTCGTGTATTGAATAAAAAATTAATAGCTGATAGTTATTGTGACCCTTGTGGTTGAAGAGAGAATGAGAATTGAAAAGTGAGGTATATGATGGATCTTGGGGGCGTCATGGCATGGCGGTCGACCAGTGGATGTTGATTGGCAAAAGACCATGTGCCACTTGGCGAAGCAGTCCGTTGCAATGCATTGACGATACCTGACAAGAACAAGATTATTTTCGAAGAATAGAGATTGTCTTTGGGCTAAGGCAGATAATTAACCTGAGCATTCTTCTCGAAATTGTGAAAACCTCCATGGAGTAGGAAAATTGAGTCTTTGTGCACATGCATAATCTGAATATATATATCTCTGTGATATAATAATTGAGGAATATTGGATGATGATGATAGTAAATAATGTTGGTGGCATTATTGTAATTATCATGTGATTTGAATAATGTTGATGGCATGATGGTAATTATTATTTATTATATTTGTTATGATAAATAATGGTTGAGGGCATGATTATAATTATTGTATCTGTGATGACAAATAATGTTGAGGGCATTATTGTAATTATGGTAGGATATATCTATATGATATGCTGTTTGTGTTATATCTATGCTACCATATTGGTATTGGCGTAGGAGATCTCACCTCTTTATTATATTATTTTGTTGTGTTTGTATTATTAAAAATTATATAGTAGATGAAACGAGTTTCTTAGACTTGACTGGAGACAATCATTCTGAGTTCGGTGACAACATTGAGGAGTGGTCATCCCGGATTCGATAGTGTGTAGTTTTGAGGAGGAACAGATATATGACGCATCAAGATGGATACAAGACGGAATAAGTATGTTGAGTTTTCTCGTTAGTGTTTTACCGTGCTATCAAGTAGGACCCGTCATGGGGTTTGCTACTGTTTAAAATTAAGTCTGTAAGTTTTATATTTCTTAAATAATTGTTAAATATTAAGTGGTGTCTGTTATATGAGTTTTAATCAGTTTAAATCTATTTTTCAGTATTACCTATAAATATCAGTAAGTTTATGTTTCCGCGAAAAGAAATTTTATAACCCATATTTTGTAACTCAAACCTTTTATGAAATCATTTTCAGATTATGAGCTTGTAGTCAGAAATGTGATGCCCTATGGAGGGTGTTACACTTCCCCTTCTTCGTGAACGTCTTCTCAGAAGCATATAAATAAAATAGAAACACAAGAGTGCAAGAAAGAGGTGAGACACCCAGCATTCAATACCAATATGATAGTAAAAAAACAAAACGGTGCTGGACGCCCACATCACATCACAAGACACACACATATATATATATATATATATATATATATATATATATATATATATATATATATATATATATATATATATATCATTAGTAATTATAATTAAGCAATAAAGGAGAAATAACAATAGTATCTCAGGCAGTAAACAGATCATCAACTAGATAATTATTTCAACAAGTAAAAGTAAACAATTTAACAGTGATAAACACTTATGCCAGAAGAAATATGAGACCAACAATGCATAATGCATGAGGTACCAAAAATCCTACTCCATAGAGCTAGACCCCAAGCCAACGACATCGTCAAGTCCCTGTGGTAAATGCAACGGTCAGTGCGCAGGTTTATATGCCAACAATCAGGAGCCCCGTAGAAGGTCATCCTCACGTAACCCAAAAATCTCCGCGAACGTGATGACATCTTCAAGTAACACTAGTCGTAATCGGGCCAGAAATGAGGAAACTCATGCGCTTCCCCTTCTTCGTGGACGGCTTCTCAGAAGCATATAAATAAAATAGAAATACAAGAGTGCAAGAAAGAGGTGAGACACCCAGCATTCAATACCAATATGACAGTAAGAAAACAAAATGGCACTGGATGCCCACATCACATCACAGTACACACACACACACACACACACACACACACACACACACACACACATATATATATATTAGTAGTAATTATAATTAAGCAATAAAGGAGAAATAATAATAGTATCTCAGGCAGTAAATAGAACATCAACTAGATAATTATTTCAACAAGTAAAAGTAAACAATTTAACAGTGATAAACATTTATGCCAGAAGAAATATGAGACCAACAATGCATAATGCATGAGGTATCAAAAATCCTACTCCATGGAGCTAGACATAAACATTCGGAGAGAATGATCGAGGAGCACATGCCAGTATCTCGTTAGCCTTAAAAATAAAGTGCTTATTAGAAAAATAATGTTTTGCGTAACATGGCATATACATGCCACTCTCAACAAGATCGCGATATAGGACAGTGTCTCGGTCTGGATCGTCAGTGTGTTTGCATCGGCCTATTCCACAGCCCTAGTGGAGCTACCACTATCTATTGTGAGACACACGCACCCCGACACTCCCAAGGTCAACATAATGACCTACACTTAGTCTACTCGCACCCGCACTAAGGTGTAATTCAATCTCCTGGGCATGCACCGCCTTTACAAAAGGGTCCAACGGACTTTTACAAATTCATGATGACTCAATGCGTATCATGTATATTCATCAACATTATACTTCTCATGAAACATGCCACAATTTGGTCATATTAGATATCAACAAGTCTTTGGTCCCACACATGAACTCATAATAACATATAATCAATCCTCAATAACAACCAATATATATAAAGTTCACTCACAAACCACAATTCTATTTTATGAATCCAACTTTCCTAATTATCTAAGTCTTGATCAAATATATAAGTCTAGGTCAATTTAGACCCTTGAGGCTGCGGCCTCTCAAAACAAAATCCAACCATTTTTCTTTCATCACATTATTAATTTCATAACTCAAAATTGCCCAAGTCCAAAGGTTGCACCAAAGAACCACTTTGGACCCCAATAACCCCCTAGAGGTCGTGAGCCTCCCAAGAGTATCGAACCCCAATTTTTCCATCACATGCATCAATCCTTTAATACCTAATCATCTAAGTTTCATTTCATAAAAAAATCAACTCAAACACCCAAATTCTAGTCCAAAACCGTGGCCTCCCTAAAGGGCAGGAAACCTTTTATTTTTTTATTCATCCAATCCAAGCAATCAAACATCATCAAGGCATTCAAGACAATTAACATTTCCATATAAATCAAGTATATACAAAATCATGAAAAACAAGCGCACAAAGAGAGCAGTTGATAATCACATATTTTATTCATTAAGAAACCCTTTTGTTTAGTCATTTACACTCTCCATATTCTTAATTGATTGAGTTTGGTATGATTTTGTGAGTTTGAGCTCAAATTGGTCCTAATTGAATATTTTCAGCATTATTGAGATTTGACACTGTTTCTGTATTTTGGCCATAACTTGAGTTCCTAATATCTGATGAACATGAATTTTACCTTGTAGGAAAGCTAAGAGGAAGCTCTACAACTTTGATGAAGAGCTCGAAGTCTGATTCAGATGTCTAAGGGACCTAAGTTTACATGGAAGTCAGAATACGGGTTCTGCCAGTAGAATCCGAATAGTGTGCACTCAAAAAAATCATATCTCAAGATGTAATAATGGAGATGGGCTGAAATTTGGACAGTGGATAGTCAAGATCCAAATAAACAACTTTCATGAAGAACACATTTTGAGAAAAAGAAGTCTAGCAGGTCATTTTGAGTTTACAAGTCGGAACAGAGGTGCTGAAGTTGGGTTTGAGCAACCTACGGTATTTGGGACATATCTTGGGCTTAAGGAAGCCAAATTGGACGAACCAGCTATCCATTTTATAGCCAAGACAAGGATCTACAACTTTGATGAAGAACACTTTTCATGGTTCTGAAGTATAGTGGGTCGTTTTTGGCTTCCAAGTCAGACACGAAATTTTCACCCATCCACTAATCCACTCATCCATCCACTAATTCAACCACTCAACCACTCCACCCACTCATCCACTAAACCAATCCACTAAACCAACCCACTAATCCATCCACCACTCCACTCATCCACCCACTCATCCACCCACTTCCCTTTGTCATTTTGTTACCTTAGACTTCTATAAAAGGCACCATTTATCATGAACAACATGTATTCTCTCCTTCATTTCTCTCTTAGTTTCTTGTTTCTTCATAGTTTCTTCATAGTTTCTCATAGCTTTTGTATATTTTGATGCTTCTCTTCATGGTGATGGAGGGCTAAGCTACTTTCGGTCAATTTAGAACTCTTGAAGAGATTGTGGTTTGGATTCTTGAGACCTTGGTTATGTATTGTATTTGATTTGTAATTGAATTCCTCTTTTCTTCTTCTTTATTCTTTTTCTTCTTCTTGATCTTGAATGCATGAATGGTGATTCTATTTATGTTGATCTGATTGATCTTGGTTTAAGATTGAGATTTGTGATGAAACTTAGAACTGATTGATCTAAACTAATCACATAAATGAAGATTGAGATTTGTGATGAAACTTAGAACTGATTGATCTAAATTAATCACAAAATTGAAGAGGTTAGGTTACTTGATTTGTGCCTAAGTTAATTGAATTCGGTACTTGAAATTAACATAGATTTTCATGAATGATGCGATTGCGGATTTGTGTTTATCACTTGTTAATTGAATTCTAGACGATCGTCTAGTATGAATTCTGGATTTGATGCGAGAGATCTCGGTTAGATCCAAATTAACAATTCAATTGCACTTCAAGTGTTTTATGAAGGGTCTATGATTGAATCCACCCAATCTTGGATAGGTTTCTAAATTGACTCGCTTTTTAATTGTTATTTCTCCCTTTTAATTTTGTTAAGTGCGATCCTTGAACCATCAAACCCCCCCTTTGCTAACTTTCACTTGATTTGATTAAATTGCATCTACGATCCTTGAGGAGACGATCCGGTGTTGTCACTGTGCTACAAGCTTAGGTAATAACTTCGGTTATAATTTTGACTGAGTTCGGCGCTCGTCAATTTTGGCGCCATTCTTGTTGGGAGCTCGTAGGTGTAATCTTTTCATTTTGAGTAACCTTACTAATTTTTTTTTTTTTCTTACCTATTCTAACAGTTATTTTTCATTTACTAACATTGTTCATACCATACTAACATTTTTATCTTAGCTTTTGAATTTTTCTGAATTAGGAAAGACGGAAAACAGGTGATTACGGGTAACTATTGCAATTTTCGAACTGAAACATGCCCAGAATGAGCTGTAACTTGGTCGGTTGAAGGAAAACAGCTTGATAAACAAGACTCACAGTAAACTGTGAGGTCACCCCTGGTTTTTCGAAATTCTATCATTTAGACCACTTTTTCAATTTTTTAATATTTTTTATTGCATTTTCTAGTTTCATTTTTATGTAGATTTTGTTCTGTGTTGATTCCATAATTTTTAAAAATGTTTAGACATATTAACTAGATTTATTTTTGCATATTTTGAGTGTTGTTTAGTGTATTTTGCTTAGTTGCGCTTTTTGTGTTTTTGTGCTTTAGTTGATGCATGACTAGGTCCAATCCCGATATCTTGCTTGATCTTGATCCCGAGATTGATAGGACCTTGCATAGATTAATTAGAGCTCGTGTGATAAATTCCGAGTTAATTCTGAACCTAATTTTAGGAGTGAACCCGATAACTTAAGTAATCCCGAAATCATGGTGATAACATGCATAATAGAACCCTTAAGGAACTTGCGCTCCCGATGTATCTTACCAATCTTTGTGCATTCAATATCCTCGATCTTGATGCAGATTTTGAGTTGAAATCTGGTTTGATACACTTGTTACCAAAGTTTCATGGTCTTGCGGGTGAAGATCCTCATAAGCACCGAAAAGAGTTCCATGTTGTGTGTTCAACCATGAAGCCACAAGGCATTTCGAGGAACACATCAAGTTAAGGGCATTTCCTTCTCACTTGTCGATGCAGACCAAAGATTGGTTGTTTTATCTTTCACCAGGTTCGGTCGAAGTTGGAATGACATGAAGAGGTTGTTCCTGGAGAGATTTTTCCCTGCCTCGAGAGCTGCTTTGCAATTAGGAAGGATATATGTGGCATCATACAGATGTCCGTGAGACTTTGCATGAATACTTGGGAGAGATTCAAGAAGTTGTGTTCGAGCTGCCCTCATCACCAAATTAGTGACCAACTCTTGATTCAATACTTTTATGAGGGCTTGCTTTGCCAAATGATAGAAGCATGATCGATGCTTTGCCTCCGGGAGGAGCCTTAGTAGACAAAACTCCTACCGCCGCAAGAGATCGATAGCAAACATGGCAGCCAATACCCAACAATGTTTGGCTCGCGGATCATCACCGCAACCAGAGGAGTTAATGAAATTCAAGCATCTCATATGGACCAACAAAGAATGGAACACGACTAGATGAATTGACTTCTTTGGTAAGACGGATAGCGTTGGGTCAACAACCACCCATGCGATGACCGCATCGCATCGGTGTGTGGAATTTGTTCTAATTCATCTCATCCTCTTGATTCATGCCCTACACTTCGGGAAGATGGTTCCGCTTTTCCGATCAATGTGTTGTCAGCACTGGTGTTTTTCCCCGGTAGACCCCAATATCGTGAACAACAAAGAACAATCTAGATATGATCCATTTTCTAGTACTTATAACCCTGGTTGGCGAGACCATCCCAATTTGAGGTATGGGAATTCTAGCCAACAACAACACCCCACCAAAGAAGAACAACAATTTAGATACCAAGCTGCAGTCCAAGCAACAAATACCAACAAATACCCCCGCATTCGGACAACAAAGAACTGCTCAGCGGTCTGTCCAATCCACTCCACCGAGCCGTCATTGGAAGACCCGATGAAACAAATGGCCACAAATAACATTCGGTTCAATGAACGTCGGTGCCAACATTCAAATTTACAAACTCAAATCAAGTACCGCAACCACCGTGAGCGAGCTAAAGAGTCAAGGTTCTAGCCAATTGCCTTCACAAACAAATAACAATCCAAGAGGCAACGTAAGTGCAATTACCTTAAGAAGTGGCAAAGAAGTTGATGTTCCAACCTTGCAGCAATCAGAAATTGACCAGGAAATGGATAATTCAGTCCAGAACTGTGCCTCCGAAGAAAATTGCGAGAGAATTCAGATGTTACCATTCCATTGCCTTTTCCAAATAGGATCACACAATCCAAGAGAACAATGCAAGCAGAAATGGAAAAAGAAGTCATGGAGACATTCAGGAAAGTGGAAATCAATATTCCCCTCCTAGATGCAATCAAGCAAATTCCAAAATATGCTAAATTTCTCAAGGAGTTGTGCACTCATAAGAGAAGGTTGAAAGGGGATGAGAAGATCGCATGGGTAGAAATGTTTCTCGCAATGATTCTCGCCAAGCATGCCACGAAATGCAAAGATCCCGGAACTTTCACAATTTCTTGCACAATTGGAAACTCTAGATTTGAGCACGCAATGCTAGATTTGGGTGCTTCGATCAATGTCATGCCCATGTCAGTGTATAAGTGTTTAAACATCGGTACTTTGCAACCCACTGGTATCGTGATTCAGTTGGCAAATAGAGCCACTTTGCTCATCCTGCAGTGTCTTTGGAAGATGTGTTAGTTCGGGTGAATGAGTTGATTTTTCCAAAGATTTCTACATTCGGACATGGAAGATGAGTCTCCAACAAACCATGCTCCATTGATTCTAGGCAGACCATTCCTCAAGACCGCCAAGACCAAGATAGACGTGCATGCTGGCACCCTTTCTATGGAGTTTGGCGACAATTTGGTACAATTTAACATTTTTGATGCCATGAGACACCCCTAGAGGAGCATTCTGCTTTTCCATGTTGATATGATTGAGATCTTTGGTTGATGATGTCTATACCGATTTATATGCTTTGAATTCCCCCGATATTGTTGACTATCTTGGTTCTGTTTCTTGTGATACATGTGCCACTTGTGATGATGAACCATGTCTTTGCATGTGCCGAGATTTATTCTCATTATGAGTAATGATACAAACCGCCGATGATGCAACAATTGAGAATGAGAGTCAAGTACCATGCTTGAAATTAATGTTCTTTGAGTTAGTCAAGTTTCGATCACTTGTTACCTTCCATTGTACAACCTCCATCCTTGGAGTTGAAGACTTTACCGAGACCATCTTAAATATGCATATTTGGGAGATGGTGAGACACTTCCGGTGATCATTGCTAAAAACCTACAACCCGATCAAGAAGAAAAATTACTTTAGATTTTGAGGCGTAATAGGCAAGCCATCGGATGGACTCTTGCGGATATTCCCGGTATTAGCCCCTCCACATGCATGCATAAGATTTTATTGGAAGAAGGGATTAAACCGGTTAGACACCCAAAGGAGACTAAATCCCCGATTCTAGATGTGGTAAAGAAGGAAGTTACAAAGTCGCTTCAAGTCGGCATTATTTATCCCATATCTCGACGGTCAATGGGTGAGCCCCGCAAGTGGTTCCCAAGAAATGCTGGGTCACAAAGTGGTTGCAAATCGAACAATAAGCTTGTGCCTACACGAGTTCAAAATAGTTGGCGAGTTTGCATTGATTATAGGCGGCTCAACCAGGCTACCGTAAAGGATCATTTCCCGCCGCCTTTCATTGATCGGATGTTGGAGCGGTTAGTCGGCAAGTCACATTATTGTTTCCTGGATGGATATTCGGGCTATTTTCGATTCATATAGCCCCGTAAGACCAAGAGAAGACTACTTTCACTTGTCCATTTGGCACATTTGCATATAGGAGGATGCCCTTTGGTCTCGTAATGCTCCAGGCACCTTTCGAGGTGTATGGTAAGTATCTTTTCTCGATTTTTTAGAAAATTGCATGGACGTATTCATGGATGATTTTACTTGTCTATGGATCTTCCTTTGATGCATGTTTAGATAGTCCGCTCAGTCTTGCATAGATGCATTAAGACTAACCTCGTTCTAAATTTTGAGAAATGTCATTTCATGGTAGAACAAGGTATAGTCTTAGGGCATGTGATATCTCGTGAGGGTATTGAGGTAGATCCTGCAAAAATAGATGTTATTTCATGCCTATCTTACCCCACATGCGTGCGGGAGATTCGTTCTTTCCTTGGTCATGCAGGTTTCTATCGGCGGTTCATAAAGGATTTCAAAGAAAATTGCACTTCCGCTATCCAACTTACTGCAAAAAGATGTGGAATTTCACTTTGACAAGAAGTGCCAGGATGCCTTCAATCAATTGAAGCAGGCATTGACCAGTACACCTATCATCCAACCGCCGGATTGGACACTTCCATTTGAACTGATGTGTGATGCCTCTAATTATGCATTGGGAGCTGTTCTTGCACAAAGGGTCGGTAAAGTATCTCATGTCATTTCCTATGCTTCGAGAACTTTAGATCCTGCACAAATCAACTACACCACAACTGAAAAGGAACTTTTAGCAATTGTTTTTGCTTTAGATAAATTTCGATCATATTTGCTTGGTTCTAGAGTGGTTGTGTTTTCAGATCATGCAGCATTGAAGTTTCTCCTGAAGAAGCCCAATGCCAAGCCCCGGTTGATTAGGTGGATGTTGCTACTTCAGGAGTTTGATATTGAGATCCGTGACAAGAATGGAGCGGAGAATTTGGTGGCTGATCACTTGAGTCGAATTGAAAGGGAGGCAGATGTTTTTCCCATCCATGATGTTTTCCCTGATGAGCAGCTTTTCAAGCTGCAAGGCAACATCCCTTGGTTTGCTGATTTGATTAATTTCTTGGTTGCTAACGCAATACCTGCACATTTCACTAAGGCTAAGATTGATAAATTGAAAAGTGAGTCAAAGTATTATGTGTGGGATGATCCTTACTTATGGAGATTTTGCAGTGACCAAGTAATTAGGAGGTGTGTGCCTGATGATGAATTCCATTCCATTCTTAGCTTTTGTCATAAACTTGCATGTGGCGGCCACTTCGGTCCTCAACGGACTGCTAGGAAAGTTTTAGACTCGGATTATATTGGCCCACTCTATTTCATGATGCATATATGTTTTGCAAATCTTGTGATCAATGCCAGAGAACAGGGAATACTTCTCGTAGGAATGAAATGCCCCAAAAACCCTTATTATTCTGTGAGATTTTTGATGTTTGGGGTATTGACTTTATGGGTCCTTTTCCTGTATCATTTGGTTTTGTTTACATTCGCTTCTTGTGGATTATGTATCTAAATGGGTGGAGGCTAAGGCCACTCGGATGACCGATGATTCTAAAGTTGTTATGGATTTTATTAGATCACGATTTTCTCGTAGGTTTGGAGTCCCGAGAGCCATCATTAGTGATCAAGGTTCACATTTTTGCAATCGAAGCATGGAGGCTTTGATGAAGAAGTATGGAGTCCAACACAAGGTTTCTACACCTTACCACCCCCAAACCAATGGGCAAGCCGAGGTCTCCAACGAGAAATTAAGCAGATACTCCGTAAGACAGTTCAACCTAACAAAAGAAAACCTGGAGCAAGAGGCTTGAGGATGCTTTATGGGCTTACCGGACTGCTTATAAGACACCAATCGGGATGTCTCCGTATCGGATTATTTTTGGAAAAGCCTGCCACCTACCGGTGGAAATTGAGCATCGAGCATTCGGGCGGTGAAAAGGTGCAACTTGGACCTAGATCAAGCAGGTTTGGAGAGGAAGCTGCAACCGCAAAGCAATTAGAGGAGATCCGCTTGGAGGCATATGAAAGTTCCAAACTTTATAAGGAGAAGACCAAAGCCTTCCATGATAAGTTGATTCTCGAGGAAAACATTTGAGATTGGTCAAAAGTTCTCCTCTATAACTCCCGCCTCCGACTCATGCCCGGTAAATTAAGGTCTAGATGGGATGGACCATTTATTGTTACTAATGTTTTTCCTTGGTGCTTTGTTCGGATTAAAAGTGAGGTCACCGCCAAAGCTTTCATCGTAAATGGACACCGCCTCAAACAAGATCATGAACTTCCGCAGAATGCGAAGTGGAGGTGATGAACCTTCTCCATCCGCATTATGAATAAAAAAAAAAAAAAAAAAAAAAAAAAAAAAAAAAAAAAAAAAAAAAAAAAAAAAAAAAAAAAAAAAAAAAAAAAAAAAAAAAAAGAAAAAAGAAAAAAAAAAAAGAAAAAGAAAAAGAAAAAAAAAAAAAAAAAACAGCTATGTGCCCGACAATAAGGTAGGTAGAGTCGCTCGAAGCATGTGGAGGTCATTTTTTCTTCAATACAACAATCATGCGAAAATCTTGCAAAAGTATGGATTTTATTGGCCTACTTTATTAAAGGTCATTACACCTTTTGCAAAAGTCTGCGGAAATTGGTCAAAAGTTCGCTTTGAGATTATCATCTGCACCTACTCCTTGGAAAATTGAGATCTAGGTGGCGCGGTTCTTTTGTTGTCGGACACGCGTATCCTCTCAAAGCATCGATACCGAGGATCCTAGGAATGGTAATGCGCTTAAGGTTAATGGACAAAGACTCAATCATTCCTCGGAAAACCAAGTTCTTGAGTTCTTTGTGTTGCTTGCTAAGTGGCGGATACGGTACTCCGTGACTCTTGAGTCGGTTTATTCTTCGCTTTCCCAAAATAATCGAACCCTTCTTCTCCTTCAAAATGGATGTCATTCTTTCAAACCCGAGAAAACATTTTCCTTCTCTTCCTCAAAATGCTCGAGAAAAATCTACAAAGTTCGATGTGAGAGATTGAGAATGTTAATGCACAAGGGTATGCCGAAGATGTACTGTTGGATAATTGAAGCAAAGGTCCGATTAGCAGTGAGTCCTCAATTTCATTTGACTCATATATGCCCTAGGTCTTGGAAGAAGTTCATATTCTAAAAGGAGAAGAGCAAAAAGGTTACAAGTCCATCACAAATGTGGACGATGGAACGTAACAAGCGATGTCGTACTAAGGGGATGGTTTCCGCAAATAGAAGATAAAATTTTCTTCATTAAGAATGGATCGAGTAAGGAGTCATTAGATGATATCTTATTGACTCTTGAGACGCATTCTTGTGGATTGGTGCATCGAGAAATTCTTAAATTGTGGAATCTCTTCAAGGATGAACAACAACGCTACGATCTTGGGAATCGACTCTAAAAGACCACATTTGCCAATTTATAAGAAAATTGGATGGGAAGCTTATCCTCGACTCATAGAAGACGTTTAAGCCGTTCTTGGACGTTAAACCAGGAGGCGATGTGAGCCATATCCACAAACAATCTGTACATATCATCTTCTTCTTCTTCTTCTTCATGGCATTTTACAAAAAAAAAAACAAATGAGAAAAAAAAAAATGAGAAAAAAAAAAAAATTCAAAAAAAAAAAAAAAAAAAAAAAAAAAAAAAAAAAAAAAAAATGTATACTTCTTAGGGTTGGCTTTGGTAACACAAACCGTGAATGGGGAAATGCATGCATCTGATCCAAATTTCTTCTTAATTGAAAAACAAAGAAGGTAGATTGTATCCCACATGTGAGGCAACAACAATGTATTATGGCCACTTGTCCCTTTTGGGAGCCCTATGTTGCTTGTTGGTCTTGAATGGGTCGAATACTTGGTCAACAATGCTTTGGCACAAAGCCGAAAGAAAGCAGACTACCTCCATCCCAATCTTACGTAAGTATACACTCATCTTTCATCAAGTTTTTTTTTCAAAAAAAAAAAAAAAAAAAAAAAAAAAAAAAAAAAAAAAAAAATTCTCGTGTCTCTTAATTTCAACCTTTTCTCGACAACCGCCAACCTACCCTCATAGGTGCAATTATTCCCTTTCCATTCTTTTTCCTATTTAAACACTCCATTTTCTCCATTTTCCTTCAAACTCGAAACACTCAAAGGGAGGAAGAGTATAGAATGGGGCCTTCTATTCGTAACCTCAAAAATGTCTGTGTTTTTGTGGGTCGAGTTATGGGAAGGGATTAGAGTTTATGTAAACGCAGCTAGCACTCTTGGTCGATCACTTGTCTTTGCGAGGAATATTCATCTTGTATATGGGGGAGGTTGTCGTGGGTTAATGGGGCTGTATCACTTGTTGCCTTTGTAAGAGACAGTCAGGTTCTAGGTATCATTCCTGAAACTTTAGCTCAACAGAACATCACTGGAAAGACAATCGGGGAGGAACTTAAGGTATCATCAATGCATGAACGCATGAAGATAATGCTTGAACACTCTGATGCATTCATTGCCTTACCAGTGGTTTTGGTACTTTGGAAGAAATTTTTCAAATTGTCTCTTGGGCCGAACTGAACATCCACCATAAACCCATTGGTTTGTTGAATGTTAATAATTTCTTTGATCTTCTGTTATTTTTCTTGACAAAGTCATGGAACAAATTTATCACTCCTTCTAAGAAAGACAACTTCTTATCTCTCCTCCACTATTGATGAGTGATTGATAAATTAGAAGCTTTTGAGTATGTACCTGATCGTATTAGCTCAGATAGATTGGTCAACAGGAAGCAGCGAAGGAAGTACCAAGAAACAAGAGCCCGATCTGAAACTTTCTCTTTAATGAGTTTGATAAAAAAAAGAAGAAAAAAATTATTGTTGTTTTGTTTAGTATGATATGATTGTCATGGACTTATTAAACCAATTAGTGATGGCAGAGTAAGGAGTAATTTTACTCTTGAGACGCATCTTAATTGGTGGCAGAGTAAGGAGTTTTTAGGTAGTAATTAATTAGTATTGCATTGTGGAAGTACTAACGTTTTCTTGTTAGATTTCTTTTCAAGGTCGATGCGACGACAAAGGTGTGTTTCTTTTACATTAGCGATGATTCACTTCTTATCGTGTTGTGTTGCTCTTTTCTATCTCTTTCTTTCACATTGAGGACAATGTTCTATTAAGTGTGGGGGAGAGATTTTAGCATGTTTCTGTTTCTTTTCATTTGTAAAAAAAAAAAAAATTCAAGAAAAAAAAAAAAAAAAAAAAAAAAAAAAAAAAAAAAAAAGAGGTTCATTGCATGATTGAATAATTTTTCTCCCTTCTTGAACTGATATGCTTGGTGATGGATGATTGAATTTATGAATTGAGTTTGATGGATGCATACCTTGTGAGATTTTGAGCCTAATGGATGGATTCAACATTTATGCCATTCTCTTCTTTCTTGTGTGATTTTCACTCATGTTAATGACCACTCTAGAACTTGCTTTGATTCTTTTTGAGGCTACATTTCACTTGCACGCATGAACATGATTGAGGCCCTCTTTCTTAATTAGCTAGTTTAACCAAATAGCTAACCTTGTTTCCAATATGATATCAAGCACTCTTTTGACTTCTTGAAAATTCTCTCGATTCCCGCTAACCTTGTATATTTTCCTTTGCTTAACCCCTTTGAGCTTATTTGACCATTCCTTGTTTCTAGCTCATCATGTGCCTTAAATGAGAAATCGTGTTCTTACTTTACCTTAGGGAATAAAAGAACATTAGCTTGGTTAATGGATGAGTTTTTGAACAAGTGTGGGGGTGTATGTACAAAATGGTTGTTGAAAAAGAAAAGAGTGCCAAAAAAAAAAAAAAAAAAAAATGTATGTATATAGTTATGTTCATATATATATATATATAAAAAAAAAAAAAAAAAAAAAAAAAACCAAGTGTTTAAAAAAAAAAAAAAAAAAAGAAAAGGATTGGGAAATGAATATGTAAAGGAATATACACTAGAGTTGGGATGAACTTTTATGCTTGTTATTTGAACTCAGCTCTCATTTGCTTTTATTCTCTTTGGTATTTATCTTCTCATATCCATTTTATCCTCTCCTGTTACCTTGACCTCACTACAACCTTGAATAAAGTCCTCAAGATTTGTGTGTGCATGTGTTTTGAGTAGTGGAGAAGTAGAAGATAAGCAAGCTTATGGTAGTGCAATTTTCATGGGTTGAATTGAGTGAAATACCTACCTTTTAAACACTTGAGAGATTGAGAGGGAATCTTGTGAAGATCTTTCATTCTCGATTCATGTTGAAGATACCTTGCTTGTTAGTTTGAGATGTGGAGAATTGTTAACTCATGAATGTTTTGATCCCTTGAACCTTTGGTTGTTCTTCTTGATTGTAAAATTTTGGTCTTGAGTTTTGCCCAGGAGTGCAAAAAGCTAAGTGTGGGGAATTTGATAATCACATATTTTATTCATTAAGAAACCCTTTTGTTTAGTCATTTACACTCTCCATATTCTTAATTGATTGAGTTTGGTATGATTTTGTGAGTTTGAGCTCAAATTGGTCCTAATTGAATATTTTCAGCATTATTGAGATTTGACACTGTTTCTGTATTTTGGCCATAACTTGAGTTCCTAATATCTGATGAACATGAATTTTACCTTGTAGGAAAGCTAAGAGGAAGCTCTACAACTTTGATGAAGAGCTCGAAGTCTGATTCAGATGTCTAAGGGACCTAAGTTTACATGGAAGTCAGAATACGGGTTCTGCCAGTAGAATCCGAATAGTGTGCACTCAAAAAAATCATATCTCAAGATGTAATAATGGAGATGGGCTGAAATTTGGACAGTGGATAGTCAAGATCCAAATAAACAACTTTCATGAAGAACACATTTTGAGAAAAGAAGTCTAGCAGGTCATTTTGAGTTTACAAGTCGGAACAGAGGTGCTGAAGTTGGGTTTGAGCAACCTACGGTATTTGGGACATATCTTGGGCTTAAGGAAGCCAAATTGGACGAACCAGCTATCCATTTTATAGCCAAGACAAGGATCTACAACTTTGATGAAGAACACTTTTCATGGTTCTGAAGTATAGTGGGTCGTTTTTGGCTTCCAAGTCAGACACGAAATTTTCCATCCACTAATCCACTCATCCATCCACTAATTCAACCACTCAACCACTCCACCCACTCATCCACTAAACCAATCCACTAAACCAACCCACTAATCCATCCACCACTCCACTCATCCACCCACTCATCCACCCACTTCCCTTTGTCATTTTGTTACCTTAGACTTCTATAAAAGGCACCATTTATCATGAACAACATGTATTCTCTCCTTCATTTCTCTCTTAGTTTCTTGTTTCTTCATAGTTTCTTCATAGTTTCTCATAGCTTTTGTATATTTTGATGCTTCTCTTCATGGTGATGGAGGGCTAAGCTACTTTCGGTCAATTTAGAACTCTTGAAGAGATTGTGGTTTGGATTCTTGAGACCTTGGTTATGTATTGTATTTGATTTGTAATTGAATTCCTCTTTTCTTCTTCTTTATTCTTTTTCTTCTTCTTGATCTTGAATGCATGAATGGTGATTCTATTTATGTTGATCTGATTGATCTTGGTTTAAGATTGAGATTTGTGATGAAACTTAGAACTGATTGATCTAAACTAATCACATAAATGAAGATTGAGATTTGTGATGAAACTTAGAACTGATTGATCTAAATTAATCACGAATTGAAGAGGTTAGGTTACTTGATTTGTGCCTAAGTTAATTGAATTCGGTACTTGAAATTAACATAGATTTTCATGAATGATGCGATTGCGGATTTGTGTTTATCACTTGTTAATTGAATTCTAGACGATCGTCTAGTATGAATTCTGGATTTGATGCGAGAGATCTCGGTTAGATCCAAATTAACAATTCAATTGCACTTCAAGTGTTTTATGAAGGGTCTATGATTGAATCCACCCAATCTTGGATAGGTTTCTAAATTGACCGCTCTTTAATTGTTATTTCTCCCTTTTAATTTTGTTAAGTGCGATCCTTGAACCATCAAACCCCCCCTTTGCTAACTTTCACTTGATTTGATTAAATTGCATCTACGATCCTTGAGGAGACGATCCGGTGTTGTCACTGTGCTACAAGCTTAGGTAATAACTTCGGTTATAATTTTGACTGAGTTCGGCGCTCGTCAGCAGTCCAATATGGATTCCTCCATCAACAACCACTCAAAAGTTTCCTCACCACCAATAATGGTTGAAGTGAGTAAATCTCCCTCTTACCTAAAGGAAGAACACGAAAATCACCTCCTTGATGTGCTTGTGATTTTCGGCCAAAAGCTCCACCAAACCCTAGGAAATCAAACTCAAAGAATCAACACCAAGGGCTTGAAAAGAAAAGATCCATGGCCATAAAAATGACCATAGAAATGAAAAAGAATAAGAGAAAGTGAAGAATAAAAGGTTTACCTCAAAAGCTTCAAACTTTGTTCTTGAGAAAAAGTGAAGAAGATAATGGATTTGGAAGAAAATGTCTAAAGAGAAAAGGTTTAGAATGAGAAGAGGAGTGTAGAGATGGTGGTAGTCAAGCAAGAAAATGAAGATAGCCACTGCAACACCCCTTGATATAGCGACCACAGCACAATTGTCATTGCACCACAGTTACTAAATCCAGGTGTGTCACAACCTCAATAACAGTAAATTTCAGAAAATTTTAAAAGTTTGTTTTCACATTTATGCATAAGTAGAAAATATGAGTCTCGAATGAAATATAATTATATTGACTTATATCCGAATACAACATCATTTTAATACAAAATACATATCCATAATTAATGCATAAAGTAGAATTACACAATATCAAACTTGATTTTTTTCGTTACATAACATAAACTACCATATAAAGGTTCAGCCATCTCCGAAGTCAAACACGTGAATGGAATGATCCTGCACCTAATCTTCCTTGGCATCTCTGACAGATAAGACTCGCCCCTGCGATATGTCCAAAGGGAAAGGAGTACGAACATGTATCATAACTGAAACCTCTCCAGGGAAGAGATGGTGGTTACTCCACACTTCCCTAATGGGTATAGGGAGCTCCACACGTAAAGGAACATAGGCAATATTCGTCCCGTCGCCGGTTCATTACCACTCTGAACCAGGGTTACATCCCCAATGTAAATGATAAGCCCCGCTTCACAGTCGAAATGCCAGGCTTCCGAGCCTTGGAGAAACTGTATCCACGTGCGAAACAGATAGGGTGGTGCGGATGCCATCACTAGGAAATAGAAGTCGATCCTCAAGGTACAACTAATCGAATCCACTTGCACTCTTCACTGTTTTTATCCAATTTGACATAAAACATGGTAACACAGGAAAGAGGTGAGACACCCATCTTTCATTACCACTACGGCAGTAAAAAAAAAACATGGTGCAAGGCGCCCACAAAGCAATACAGTTCATACATTTATTAACAACACAGTGGAATTTATACCAAAAGCAACTCAATTATAAGCAATAATAAGAATCAATGATAATAGTGATATTTATAGTAAAAGCAGAACAACAGTAGGCAATAGCAAGAATTGACAATGATCAGATAATCATTTACAGAAGTAAAACAGTTACTTTCACATTCACAGGTGTTCATGCTCAACAATTTATGAGACCGACAATGAACGATGCACAATGCATTATGATACTACACTTCCTACTCCATGGAGCTAGACATAAACATTTTCAAAGTGAATGATCAAGGAGTAATGCCAGTATGTCGTTAGTCTTAAAAATAGTGTGCTTCATCTCATAAAAATATTTGCGCAAATGGCTTATACATGGCACCTCAACAGTTGATCGTGAGATAGGACAGTGTCCCGGTCCAGATCATAGGTGTGTTTGCATCGGTCTACCCCACGACACAGAGGAGCTCTTAACTGTCCATGACGAGGCACCCGCACCCCGACGCCCCCAGGGCCAACAACATATGGCACCTACGCTTAGTCTATTCGCACCCGCACATAAGTGTTATTCAACTCCTAGGCATACACCGCCTTTCAACAATGTCCAACGGACAACACATATGCCTGACGACACAATGTCCAATCATGTATGTTTATCAATGATGCATTCATCATATACGATACCACAACGGTATTTAATTCATTATCAATGTCAATACATCATATCAATGATACATTGATCACATTCAATACCACAGCGGTATATAATTCGTTATCAATGTCAATATATCATATCAATGATGCATTAATAATACTCAATACCACAACGGTATATAGTCCATTATCAATATCAACATGTCATTTCTCATCAAGAATTAAATCAACAAGTACATAACCCTTCATAGGGACTCACAACAACATAGAGTCTAATTTCAACATCAATATATTTTATGGTTTATCATTTATCGCCATTTCATATTATGGGGTTCAACTTTTACAATGGCATATGTCTTAGTCAATTATGAATTTCCTTGGGTTAAATGACTCTTAAAACCGTAGCCTCACAAGCCCTCAAGGTTCTATGTTTCCTTCCATATTATGCACTAGTCTCTTGATACCTAATTATTTAGTCTCTATTCCACATGGGATGAATTCAATTCCTCACAACAATAGGTATTCATAGTTTATCAATTATCAAAATGTCTACATTATGGATTCTCAATTTCAAAATCTCAAGTCTTTGGTCAATTATAAAAATATTAGGGTAAATAACCCTTTAAAACCGTGGTCTCCTCAATTGCCACTATTCAATTAAATTCTTCCATTTATTAAAGATTATGCATGTCTCTAAGTCTTCAATCTCCTAGGATGCACCAAGGCATCACTTAAACCCAATCTTTCTCTCTAAAACCGTGGTCATCATAAGTCTCCAAGGTCCAATCGTTTCTTTCCATTTTAGGTATCAACTTCTTAACATCAACTTATTTGAATTTTAGTTCACCAAGTTCATTCCAATTCCTTATAGTTTTAAGCCAAAGACTGTGGCATCATAGATCTTCTAAGTTTCAATTTTTCTTCCTCTTTTGTGTATTAGTTCCTTAACATCAATTCACTTAAATTTTAAGTTACCAAGATCAATCCAATTGCCTAATTATCAAGGTCAAAACCGTGGCCATCATTCGGGGTAATAAACCCTTAAAATTTTCCATCTTAAAGTTCTAACATTAACATTCAATCTTAAATTACATAGCTTCATTATATTATGTACAAAAACCAATTTTTTTTTAAGACAAAATCTTCTCAAAACCATGGCCATCATGTTAGGGTAGGAAACTCCAAATTTTCCATTTAGCAACCCTAACATAATCAAGCACATTTAACACTTCCAATATATTCAAGAACACAAATCAAGCATTAATCAACTTCAAGAACACTAAATCATACAAAATCACCAAATCAAGTAAGCATACAAAAATGGATTTCTCCATCAACAACACACAAAAGTCTTCTCACCACCAATAAATGGTTGAAGTGAGTAATCTCCCTCTTACCTAAAGAGGACAATTCAAGAAAACAAACTCCTTGGTTCCTTGGTTGCAAATTCGGATTCCACCTTCAAGAGAACCATAAAATGGTCAAATTTTCACAATTACAAACCAAGGCTTTTAAAGGATGATCCTTGGTCACATAGGTGAACAAAGAAAACGAAAAAGAGAAGTAAGTGTGAAGAAAGTGAAGGACTTTACCTAAAGCCTCAAGCTTGAACTCCTTGAGATTTATTCTTTGTGATTTTCGGATTCCACACACATAAAAATCGTAGAGTGTTCAAAATCACCCAAATCACACATCAATGCTTAAAAAGAGAAGCCCTTGGTCACATAGTAACCAAGAAATACGAAAATAAGAAGAAATAGGAGAGAAACCAAGAATCTTTACCTAGATCTTCAAAGTTAGGGCTTGATGATAGAAGATGCAAATGGAAGAACACAAAAATGGCTTCCTTGGATTTCTTCTAGGTGGATTCAGTTTTTGGCCCTTCAAGAACCCTAAAAATCCAATGTCATAAATCAGCACCAAGGTTTGGTAAAGACATGATCCATGGTTACAAAAATGACCATGGAAACGAAAATGAAGAAGAGGAGTGAAAGATCAAAGGTTTACTTCCAAAAGATTCAAGCTTTGTTCTTGAAGAAGATGATGTAGATGAGAGATTTGGAAAGTGGTCACAAAAGATGAAATGTATGGAAAGAGGAACACGAAAATCACTTCTTGATGGTGAAAGGGGAATTCGGCCAGCACACCTCCAAAACCCTTAAAGCTTCAAGCTTTGTTCTCTAATGGTGGAAAACGAAATAGAGGTTTTTAGGAGATGGATCCAAGAGGAAAAGTGTTTAGAATGATGAGGTGAAGATGGAAATGAGCTTGGCTTGATGAAATGGTGGAGGTAGCCACCAAATGGGGCTGCTGCCGTATTGGAGAGTGGAGAGGAGGAGGGGACAGTTTTGAGAGAAAAAGGAGGAAGAAGAAGTGAAGAGAGAGAAGGGTGGTAGTATAGTGAAATTATGGTTTGTTGTTAGTGAAGTGAGGAGTAAAATGAGTGAGGAAAAATTTAATTTCCTTGTCCCCCAAAGGGCTTCAGCTGTAGCACACAAGAGAGATGGGGAGGGAGAGTTTTGTCCTTCCATGTAATTATTTAGGGCAACTTGGTCATTTGGGGTCAAAGTTTCTAGAAGCTTTGATTAAAGTATCATCACTTTTGAATTAAAGTGGATTTGATGTGACATAAAGTGGATTACATTTAGATAAGGTAATAGGATTTCTATCACATGCTATTATCTAATGGATAATAGTTACAGTTGACAGGTATCAGTATTAATTGTCTAATGGGTAATAAAACACACAGCGGTCAGATAAAATCTTTAAAAACGTGAAATCTCGTAAACTGTGTATGGCCTCGGGTTTAGTAAGATCCCCCGTCGATGTTTTCACAGATCAAGGTTCTCGAAAAAATATCTCATTTTCCCAGTTCCGCTCAATGTGCACGTAAAACGAGGAATATATTAAAATATTCGACGTTTCCAGAAAAATTCTAGAAAATTCCCAAAAATCACAATTATTATAAAACGACTATTCGTCATAAAATTTTCCAACTTTCGAAGCATTACAGTCGTTTTCCAGACTCTGCCCAATGTGCACGCAAAATGAGAAATATATTAAAATATTTGACGTTTTCAAAAAATTTCAGAATATTCCCAAAAATCACAAATATTATAAAACTACTATTCGTCATAAAATTATTAATTTTCAGGATGTTACAGCTACAAGAGTGGGCTTCAAAAGGAGAGAGGAAGAGAAAGAAGAAGAAAGAAAATGGTGAAGAGAAAATGAAGAGAAAAGATGATAGCTTTTTGTGTATTAGAATTTGAGTAAAATGATAAAGCAAAAATTTAATTTTTGGCTCCCCCCAAAGGTCCAATGCCGCGACAACAAGGAGAGAAGGAGAAGGAGAGATTAGCTTCTGCTACAAGCTTTGGGCATTTTAGTCATTTTTGGCCAAACTTCCTTGAGAAGCTTTGATTAAAATACATTATTTTTGAGATAAAGGTGATTTGATTTGACATAAAGTGGATTACCTTTGAATAAGATAAGATTTATACTACAAGTTATTATCTAATGGACAATTGTTACAGTTAACAGAAGTCAGTGTTAATTGTAACACCCACCGTAGGGTGCCACATTTAAACGTTATTATTACCGAATTACCCCAAAGTTCATAAATTGTGATGTTATAATAAAAATACGAGTTGTAAAATTTCTTGATGTCAATAAAATAAACTTAGCAGAAATAAAACTATTGCAACATCATCACAAATAATTTACATCATATATACATTACAAACGTACTGTCAAGATCATTTATATATAGACATAGTCCTTAAAGTATTTGAACATTATTTAAAACTAACATACTGCCCAAGTATAAACTAGACAGCAGAACCCTCAGACAGGTCCTCCTCAAATTCCTCAGCAGGAAGGAATCAGACTTGATGCGACGTCCTACGAACAGGTGTCCGAGCAGACAACACAATACTAATTTCCATTGGGATGTGAAACCTACCGCCCCAATACCGTCTAATTGACAATGGAAATTCAACATGTACATATATAGTTATAGAAAAGAACGAGTCACCATGAAAAATCCTGCTCATGATGACCGTTAACAGTCCCTGATAAATCAGTCCCTCCTTATTGGGACTCAACCTCTAAGCACCAGCTCCGCCTTGGAACTGTAGTCGCACGTACCCAAAGAAACTTGACCGGGATGTCATCCGATCAAAACTCAGCTTCCTCTACAGGAATCTGCTCTTCTTCACCCTCTTGTTCAATTCCTTGCTCAACATCATTACAAATATAAATACAGTACAAAAATAGGCATACAAAGAGGTGAGATCACCTACGCCAATACTAACATAGTAGCACAGAGATAACACAAACAACACATTATACAGATATATTATACCATAATTACAATAATACCCTCAACATAATTTATCATAACAGATACCATAATTATAATCATGCCCTCAATCATTAGCTATCATAACAAACATAATAAATAATAATTACCATCATGCCATTACCATTATACAAATCACATGATAATTACAATAATACCATCAACATTATTTATCATCATCATCATCCAATATTCCTCAATTAATATATCATACATATATAAATATTCAATATTCATGATAATGCCCTCAACATTATCCAAGTATTCAACAGTTCAATTATCATAACCAATACTAAATAATTATGCATGTGCACATAGACTCAATTTTCTACTCCATGGAGCTAATACTCAAGTCGGAGAAATTAATCTGAAAGATCTGTCTATACTAACATGCCTCAGACCACGTGCCATAATTCTCATAAGTGTTTGCACATCTAGCATATACACGACAGTCTTTACCAGATCTTGATTAAGAATAGTGTCTCGGTCAGGATCATCAGTGCATTGCATCGGTCTAACTCACGGTACAGAAGAGCTACCAACTGCCCACTGTAGGTAACCCGCACCCCGATGCCCCCAAAATCAACAAGTGACTTACACTACGCATATCGCACCCACTCAAGAGGTGTACGTCTCTCCTAGGCAATTAGCCTTATCTAGTCCATCGGACCTTTCCAATGCATGTAAAATGCACCAATGCCAATCATAGGCAAACCTCATAATTTCCTCATACAGTGTCCATACACTGGTTCATGTATGTAAAATATACCAATGCCAGTTACAGGCAAAATTCATCATTTTCTCATACAGTGTCCATACACTGGTTCAACAGTAATCATACTATATATTCAATCGCAAAATAACATTATCACATTTTCATAGTCGCGTAACACTTTTGTCACGTTTTTCACAATCGCGCAACATTTCTGTTACGTTTTCACAATTTCATAACATTTCTGTTGCGTTTTCAAATCGTATAGCGATTTTTCATCGTTTTCTCAATCACGTAAAAATATTTCATCATTTTTCAATCACATAGTGTTTTTTTAACAATATTTCAATCACGTAGAAATATTTAAACGCTTTCTCAATCGCGTAGAAATATTTTAACATTTTTCAAATCGCGTAGCTTAAGAATCACGTTTTTAAGTTACGTAAATCATTTTTCTCCATTTTTCAATGTCGCAAAATATTTCTCAACCTTCAAAATCTCAATTTCAACTTTTCTCAAAATAATATGACTTCTCATATTATTTTCCACATTTTCTTACTCAAGAAAATCCTTTTCACAATAAATTCCACAATTTCACCATTTCATTGAATTAAATCAACGTTTCTAACTTAAAATTTACTAACGCGCTCCAAAACTCAAAGGATGAGTTATACATTAGAAATTTTCAAGTTACCAACGTATTTTCCATAATTCATGAATCAATTCCAAAACTCAGTTCTCTTTAAAATAAATTAAGGTTCAAACACTTTTAACCTCTCTTTTCCATTCATATACGAAAATTCCATTTTTCAAGTGTCAAAACACTTTGTTTCCATTTCTTTAATCCTTGTACTTCATCAATTATTTTTCCACTTTGAAATCACTTTATTTCATAAAATCAAGGCATTTACAAGCCTTCAAAACTGTGGTACTTGGCCATTGAAACCATCAAATATTTTTCCTTCTAAATCAATTAAGTACCATTTTTGTTTTTACACAAACAAAACCATTAAAATTTCCTTCAAAAATCGTGAACACTTGGTTTTTGAAATCAAAAACATTTATTCATTTCCTTGCTTCTCTAAACATCTAATTTTACCATTCATGAAAATATTAATTTGTGAACACCTATTTTCAGGTGTCTTGGCCGAAATCCTCATGGTCCTTGGAACCAAAAATTGTTTTCCTTTCCAACAATTTTTATGGCATACATCACATATAATCAACATGTTATATTTCAAGCATACCATAAAAGTAATAAAAATCATACTAAGCATGCAAGCATAAATAAATCATGTAAAGCACATCAAGCATAAGCAAATAATCAAAACACATAAACACCCACAAATAATTACATGACCATGGATATGAATCCTCACATGGATTCACCATCCATCAAATACAAAACCATCTCTCATCACCATACTTGGTTTGTGAGATGGATCTCCCTCTTACCTCTTGAAGAACCTCAAAAGCTCCTTGGTTTACTCTTTGAACAAGTGATTCACCACCAAAAGCTTCTCAAATACAAAACAAAACACAAGTTTATTAGCATATCAAGCTTGAACAAGAAGAACCATGGATCAAACATGGTTTAGATCATGAAAAAGAGATAAGTAGGGAAGTTTCCTTACACTTCACCTCAAAAACCCTAGAACTTTGCTCTTGAAGAAAGTCCTTAAACATGATGGATTTAGAACTTGCTCCAAACTACAAAGTGTCTTAGATTGAGGTATAGATTCAAGAAGTAAGGTTGTTTAAAATTTTTGAAGAGTGATGGTGGGATTTAGTGGTCTTGGCCGAAACTAGCATGAAGAGAAATGGAGAGAAAATTTTTGTGTGTTGGTTCTTGATATTTTTGGAGACAAGAATGAATGATTACATGAATGATAAGCTTCCTATAGCTAATGGCTTCTTCAAAACCGTCCCCCCTTCATGCACTCTCAAAGAGTGACCAATTTCACTAGCCACCATTTTAAGCATTCCTAGCCATTGATTAGATCAATGGTTAGGATTAATGTAGATTCTAAGTATAGCCTTTAGATTAGAAGACTTAATCTAGGCCATTGGATCTTTCTCATTGAAATCCTAACCATTAAATGTATCTCCAAAATGAAAGGTCAAGATCACTCCTTCTTACTTTACATCCAAGGGTTATAAATGGTCCTAGCCATTTTATAAGACCAAATCTCCACCGTTGATTAAATCGATGGTGGATATCCAAAAGCTTCAACATTATCCTTGCTTCCTATTGGTTCGTCATAAAGTTGTCATAACCACTAATGTTGACTACGCAGTACAATATTTATTTTTATCTGCTATAACCCTACGAATAATATTTTTACTGTATTTTTATAGCCTGATAATTAAATACAATACAAAACACAGTAAAAGAAAATTTTAAAAATTATTTTTGGATTTAGGTTTAGTAAGATCCCCTGTCTCCATCTCAACAGTATGAATTTCCTGGCTGCAGAAAAATTTTCACTTTTCTGGACCTACCTAGGCCCACATATAGCCCCCCTAGGCCCACAGATGGCTCACGGATAACATTAAAATAATCAGAGAAAGATAAATATTTCATAATCATCCACAAAATCTTAAAAATTATAAAACTTACAAAAATCAGATCAAATTACGCAAAATAATTAAGACTTAACAATAATAATTAAATTACGTAAGATTTTCCGCAGTCCGAAAATTATTATTTTCCTGACACGGAGTAAATCACACAAAACAATCAAATGTATTCACAGAATACTCAAAATAATTTTACAGTACACAGAAATCACTAAATAGTAGAATTCTGTTAACTGTCAAAATTACTATCAAAATACTTAGGAAATTTGGGGTGTTACATTAATTATCCAACAGATAATAAAACACACAGCAATTTTTATTTATCAGATAAAAATATCAAAAAACGTAAAAGCTCGTATACTATGTTCCAGCCTCAGATTTAGTAAGATCCCCTATCGACGTTTCCACAGATCAAGGTTCTCAGGGAAAATCTCATTTCCCCAGCTTCGCTCAGTATGCACGTAAATTGAGGAATAATATTAAAATATTTCACAATCTCAGAAAAATCCAGAAAAAATCACAAAAATCACAAATGTTGAAAAATGACTATTTATCATAAAATTATAAATTTTCAGGGTCTTACAACTCTCCCCTTTAAATAGAAATTTCGTCCCCAAAATTTTTGTACCTTAAAATAGTTGTGGGTATTGCTCTTTCATCTTGTCTTCCAACTCCCAAGTTACATCTCCGGTTGTTTCGTTCCAGATCACTTTCACCAAGAGGATGTCTTTCCCTCTGAGTTGCTTCTTCCTTCTATCCTCAATCCTTACAGGGGTTGTCTCATAAGTCAAGTCTTCATTTAATTGTACCATATTAGGTGCTATGACATGATCAGGGCTAGGAATATATTTTTGAAGTTGTGACACATGAAAGACATTGTGGAGATTTGAAATAAATAGTGGTATAGCTATTTGATAAGCAACTGGACCTATCCGGCAAAGAATTTGGTAAGGTCCAAGAAATTTTGAAGTAAGCTTTCTAGACTTAAGAACTCGACCGACCCTAGTCGTGGGTGTGACTTTCAAAAACGCATGCTTTCATTCCTCAAACTCAAGAGGCTTTCTCATTTTGTCGACTCTGAGCCATCCTTATCTTCTCCTGAATCATCTTGATCTTTTCAGTTATCTAATGTATAAGATCATGTCCAACAGTAAGTTGCTCTCCATCTTAGTACCAACACAAAGATGTTTTGCACCTTTACCCATATAGAGCCTCATAAGGTGCCATCCCTATACTCGAATGATAATTGTTGTTGTAGGTGAACTCTACCAATGGTAAAACTTCATCCTAACTTCCAGTTTGTTCCAAAGCACAAGCTCTAAGTAAGTCTTTCCAATGATTGAATTGTTCTCTCCAATTGACTATCGGTTTGGGGATGATATGCAGAACTTAAACGTATCTTTGTTCCCATTGCTTCTTGAAGACTTTGCCAAAACTTTGATGTGAACCTTGGATCTCTATCAAATATGATACTGGTAGGCACACCATGCAATCTGACAATTTCACCGATGTATAATTGGGTTAGCTTCTCCAATGAATACCTTATGTTGATTGGTAAGAAATGTGCTGACTTCGTGAGTCGATCCACAATTACCCATATCGAATCATAACCCTTTCTAGTCTTCGGCAATCCAATTACAAAGTCCATCGCAATGCTATCCCACTTCTATTTGGGAATAGCTAAGGGTTGTAACAATCCTGACGGTCTCTGATGTTCGACCTTTGCTTTCTAACAAACTAGACAGGAAGACACACATCTAGCAATATCTCTCTTCATTCTATGCCACTAAAATAACTTCTTCAAATCTTAATACATCTTAGTTATTACTGGGTGCATACTCAACTGACTCGTGTGAGCATATTCGAGAATGTACTTCCTAAGTTCTTGATCTTTAGGCACACAGACTCTACCTCTGAATCTTAAAATTCCTTCATTTCCTTCCTCTAATGTCGTCGCACCGCCTTGCTTCATCAGTTCCCTTTCTTCTTGTAAAAACTTGTCAACTTTCTGCTTTTCTCGAATATCTTCCATTAAGTCATTTGAGATTGTGACCATGTTCATACAAATTTTTTCAGGTGTCAACTCCACAAAAGACCATATATCTTTGAATTATTCTATCAAATCCTTTTCTTTGATCATCATATCAGAAACACTAATCGTTTTCCTACTTAAAGCATCTGCCACAATGTTTGCCTACCCAAGGTAATATTGCAGTTGCAAATCATAATCTTTTAGAAACTCCAACCACCTTCGTTGTCTCATATTCAACTTTTTCTGGTCATACAAATACTTCAAGCTTTTATGGTCGCTATAGATGTTGAACGTCACGCCATAAAAAAAATGCCTCCATATCTTTAGAGCTAATACAACAGCTGCTAACTCCAAGTCGTGAGTTAGGTAGTTCTTCTCATGCACTCTTAACTGTCTCGAAGCATAAGCTATCATTCTTTTGCTTTGCATAAGGACACACCCTAGTCCGTGGTATGAAGTATCGCAATACACTTCGAAGGGTTCATTTGGATCAGGCAGAACTAACACTGGTGAAGTAGTTAGTCGCCTCTTCAGTTCTTGAAAGCTCTCTTCGCAAACATCCGTCCACTCAAAGGCTTGACTCTTCCTTGTGAGCTGAGTGAGAGGTCCAGCTATCTTAGAGAATCCTTCAATGAATCTCCAATAATATCTAGCCAATCCAACAAAGCTCTGAATTTCTGTCACTATTTTTGGCCTTTGCCATTGCAGAACAGCTTCCATTTTTTACGGGCCTACAACAATTCCTTCCTTTGAGATCACATGGCCTAAAAACTTGACCTCGTCCAGCCAAAATTCACAGCCAAAATTCACACTTTGACAACTTGGTGTACAACTCTTTTTCCTTTAGAATCTGAAAAACTATGTTGAGGTGTTCAGCATGATCCTCCCGATTTTAAGGACAAAAGATTCTATTCATATAGTCCATTAATATGGCAAGTGCATGCGTTACTCCAAAAGGCATCACCAAGTACTCGTAGTGACCATAACGGGTACAAAAAATTGTTTTAGGAATGTCCTCCATCTTTACCCTAATCTGATGATAGCCTAATCACAGATCGATCTTAGAAAACACCACTGCTCCCCTCAGCTGATCCATCAAGTCATCTATCCTTGGAAGTGGATACTTGTTCTTGATCGTGGCTTTGTTCAACTGACGATAGTCCACACACAATCGCGAAGTACCATCCTTCTTCTTGACTAGCAAGACTGACGCTCCCTGTAACACCTTAACTTTTGGCTAAATTATGATTTTGTCCCAATTGTGCTGTTTTCTGTTTTCTGTGTGTTATAAAATTAATTTGACTGTTTCATAACTGTATTTGAGTATTTTGTGTGATTTGCTCCGAGTCAAGAAAATAATAATTTTTGGGCCGGGAAAATCTTATTTTAATTATTCGGAGCTAGGGGATCTTACTAAATCCAATTCCGAATAATACGTGTATCAATCATTTAATTTTTAAAATTTATCTGTACAATAAAATAATTTTATATTTTTATAATATTATTTTATTAGTCAGTACAAATAAAACGACTATGGACCCAAAAAAGTCTGTGAGACCCACTTTTGGTTTGTGGGACCCATAATTGGTTTGCGAGACTCACGTTTAGAAAAGCAGTCAACGTTGATGGCTTGATTTATTTTTAAGCCAATAGGAATTAGTCAACAAAGAGGGTAAAGTCTTGGTTACGGAACAAGACATCAAAGATCGATGGAAGGGTTATTTTCACAAGTTATTTAATGAGGAACACGGGGCATTAGGGGACTCAGACATTCTAAACACTAGAGAGGAAGACCAAAATAAAACTTTTTATCATAGAATTCGGGAGTTTGAGGTAAAAGAAGCTTTGAAGAGGATGGATAATGGAAAAGCAGTCGGACCGGATAATATACCTATTGAGATATGGAAGTGCCTAGGAGATAAAGGTATAAGCTGGCTTACAAAGCTGTTTAACGAGATAATGAAATCTAAGAAAATACCAAATGAATGGAGGAGAAGTACGTTAATCCCTATTTATAAGAATAAGGGAGATATACAAAACTGTGCAAATTACAAAGGGATTAAACTCATGAGTCATACCATGAAGTTATGGGAAAGAGTCATTGAAAGGAGACTAAGACAAGAGACTCATATTTCAGAGAATCAATTTGGTTTTATGCCTGGGAGGTCAACCATGGAAGCAATCTATCTTCTACGAAGATTGACGGAGCGGTATCGGAGGAAGCAAAAAGATCTACACATGGTTTTCATTGATCTGGAAAAAGCCTACGATAGGGTACCGAGAGAGGTCTTGTGGAAGGCTTTGGAGAAGAAAGGAGTTCGTATCGCCTATATTCGAGCAATCCAAGATATGTATGATGAGGCTACAACTAGTGTGAGAACACCGAGTGGGGTCACAGAAGAGTTTCCTATAACTATAGGACTGCACCAAGGGTCAGCTTTGAGTCCTTATCTTTTTACCTTGGTCTTGGATGTGCTTACTGCGCATATCCAAGAGCCAGTGCCACAATGCATGCTTTTTGCAGATGATATAGTCTTAGTTGGAGAGTCGAGAGAGGAAATAAATGGGAAGCTAGAGTTATGGAGACGGACTTTGGAAGAACATGGATTTCGTTTAAGCAGGAGTAAGACGGAGTATATGGAATGTAAGTTCAGTAAGAAACATGTTAATGCTAGCTTAGCGGTAAAAATTAGAGATTATATTATACCACAAGTCACACAGTTTAGGTATCTTGGATCTATCATACAAAATGACGGAGAGATAGAAAGAGATGTAAACCATAGGATTCAAGCTGGATGGATGAAATGGAGGAGTGCTTCAGGAGTTATTTGTGATAAAAAAGTGCCTCTCAAGCTTAAGGGTAAATTTTACTGTACAGCTATAAGGCCCGCAATGTTGTATGGTACTGAATGTTGGGCGGTAAAAAGCCAACAAGAGCACAAGATCAATGTCGCGGAGATGAGGATGTTGCGTTGGATGTGTGGCCATACTAGACATGATAGGATTAGGAATGAATGCATTAGAGAGAAAGTAGGGGCAGCATCTATTGTGGAAAAGATGAGAGAATCTCGCCTTAGGTGGTTTGGACATATAAGGAGAAGACCTTTAGAAGCCCCTGTAAGAAGAGTAGATCAGGTAGAAAATAGTCCAACACCTAGAGGTAGAGGAAGACCAAGAAAGACTATAGGTGAAACAGTTAAAAAAGATCTAGATTTGAATGACATTTCTGAAGACTTGGTTCAGGATAGGACACAATGGCGTCGTTTGATCCATGTAGCCGACCCCACCTAGTGGGAAAAAGCTTGGTTGTTGTTGTTGGATGAGAAGGTTTAGTTTTGAATATCAACCATTGATTAGATCAATGGTTGTAAAGACAAGCTTAATAAGGAAGTTTAGGATATCCACCCTTGATTTAATGTACGATGGAGAATGGTCTCTCAAAGTGGCTAGGACCATTTGTGACCATTGGATGGAAAGTAAGTAGAGAAGATCTTGACCCTCCATTTTTGAAGATGCATCTAATGGTTAGGATTTCAAAGAGAAGAGATCCAATGGCTTAGATTTGATCATATTATTTGGAAGCTTTTACTTAATACCAACCCTTGATTTAATCAATGGCTCTTGAAGCTTAGATTTCAAGAATACTAATTAATTAGTAATGTAACCAATTAACCTAATTAAACTAGATTAAGTGTGCATAGAAACTTAATGAGATTAGTAGCTTAATTAGTGATCATCATTAAGAAGAACATTCAAGAACATGTGATAAGGCTTGAATGAGCCAATAGGAAGCAAGCTTTGGGGAGAAGCTTTGCATTGAGCCCTTGATGAAAGCTAAGGCTAGGATGGAGTCTTGGAGGTCAAACAAAGAGTCACCTCCTCAAGAGTGAGCTCCACGGCCATGCACCATTAGGAGAGCATTTTACACTTCAATTTCTATCACGTGGCTTATACTTTCTCTCTTCCAAAATCAAGAACCACCATTGTTGTTCTACTTTGAGCCATTCGGCTAACCACCCTACTCTACCATCCAACCACCTAAAATTTCATCTAACCTATTTTTCCAAACCTAAACACTATTCTAAGAACATCTTTAGTTATGAGTTTTCACAAAATCATTCATCTTGAGCTTCAAATCCAAGCTTCAAGTTTCTATCAAAAAGGGTAAAGTTCATATTTCTTCACCCAATCTTTTAGTTCTGATTTTCTAAGCCATGCTTGAACCATGGTTTACCTATTCCTACACTTGTTATTGATTTTAACATTTGTTTATGATTTTAGGAATTTTTCCATGAAGCTTCACGAAATTGATAGGAAGGAAAACCAAGTGGTTTCACTTCATTCTTTACCTTAACCAAGTCTAAGAAGTCTTTTCCCTCACAAAAATCAAAAACTCCATATCCTTTTTCTTGGTGAGTTTCAGCCACCACCCTTACACCATACCTCCACTCTCGAATAATTTTAACTAACCTTATTTCTTGAATCCTTACATCAATCCAAGCATCTTTGTAGTTGAAGACTTTCTCTAAATCATCCATCTTCAACCTTGTTCTTCAAGCTAAAGATTGAAGCTTTATTGGTGAAGTTCATTAATCTTCACTTTTCTTTTGATTTTCAAGGTTCTAATCATGATTCTAATCCATGGTTTTCTTATTCAAGTTTTATATATATTGATTATATGTGTGTTTACTTTGATTTTTTAAGAAGCTATTGGTGGTGAAGGGCTTGTACTAGAAGCAAAGCAAGGAGCTTTGGAGGTTTCTCCAAGAGGTAAGAGGGAGATTACCCTCATCAACCATGTGTTGGTGGTGAGGAATTGATGTGTTTGTGGTGAAGAATCCATAAGGATTCATTCACTTGGTTGTTTATTGTTTTTCCTAATTGTGTTTGATTTTGTGTGCAAGCATGTCTATAGCTTTAATATTTTTGGTATATGTTTTATGATTGCTTTAATATATAGTATGTGTTCATTGATGCATAATTATTATTGTAAGATATGAATAATATGTGAAGGATTGCATGAGTGTTCCAAAGAACACAAGGGAGCTCACGGCTCCATCATCCCTAAAGAGGACCAAAATGTTCTCAACCATTTTCTAAAAGAATGATTTAATTGATTTAATTGGATTAATAGATTTTTCAATGATTTAGAGGATGGAAAATAATTTTAAAATGATTTATAAGGACATGTAGAATTTCGGCCAACATGCCATATACCTTTGATCCAAAAATTATTTTTTAACTATGGACTAGATGATCTAATAAAAATAAATTGGATTAAGAATTTTTATAAGAGATTATATGATGAGAAACAATCAAATATGATTTTTAATGCATAGAATGATTTTTGGCCAACATGCCTACTTATGATGTTTTCAATCCAAAACTATTTTAAAAGTGTGGACTTATGTAATTAATTTAATGAGAACTTAATTAATGGATTTTTAAGACTTAAAGAAGTAAACAAATTTTTATTAGAAATATGGTATCAAAGAGAAATAAACAAAACTCTTGAAAAATATTTACCTTTGAATTTTAAAGTATGATAGTAATTTTCAAAGTGTATTTTGTAATTATAAACTAAACAAAGGGATTTTTAAAGGAAAACTAGAAAATATATTTTATAGATTTTCTAGACAAAATATTGTCACAATTTATTAAAAATGAATGAATAAAGGAAAGAATTTCACAATATATTTATAACGTAAGAAAAATATTCTATGTAGTTTAAAAGTATTAAAAATAGCTTACGCAGTTTTAAAATAATGATTTTAAAGCTTTTCAATCAAGAAAACGATTTAAAAATCTTACGCGATTGAGAAAACGATTTAAAAACAGTACGCGATTTTAAGAACAGCAAAATATATTTATGCGATTTAGAAACGTTTGTAAAAATGACGAGATTATGAAAACGTGATAAAATTTCTACATGATTGACTAAAATAGCGAGTTTTACTGTCAGACCAAAGTGATGGACCCGGACAGATTGAGAAATAATATTGTCTGGTGGGACGTACTATATTTGAGATTTGTTGAGATTTGAGGGCGTTTTCATAATTATGGTTCATATATATGCATTGAGTTGGTATGCATAGTTGATGGTTGTGATGGATTTTGTTGTTTAGGAATGAATGAGAGCTAAATATTGTGATCCAAGTGGGAGATCTACTAGGGACGTCAGGGCGCGGTTATTCATAGTGACCTGTTTGTCACATTATATGCCTGGCCATGATATACCATTGCAATGCACTGGCGTATTATCCCGACAAACAATATTTATGTCTCGCGTCTAGCTTAGACTGTCATTATGGGTGGCAGATCTTCTGGACCATTCATATCCGAAACTGTTTAGCTCCATGGAGTAGGAATAGGATGCATTGTGCATATGCATAGTTGTGTACATATTGTTGTGGCATTGTCGAGGTCCATATCATGGTGGCATAATCATTACATATGTATATTATTGATATCTATTGTTGATATACTGTTGATGTTTATATTATTGTGATATATGTTTTCTGAACATAATGATAATTTGTTAACATGATTATACTTGTGATATTTGTGTGTATGGAATGACTTTGTCATTCGTATCATTCTTTGTTGTCGTACTGGTATTAGTGAAAGGGGATCTCACCTCTTTGTTGTATTGTTTTGTTGTTTTTGTATTGTCAAAATTTATATAACAGGCGAAGTAAGCTCTTTAGACTTAACTGGAGGCAATGTTTTGAGTTCAGTGATGGCGTCAAGGAGTGATCTTCTCAGTTTCAATGGTATATAGTTTGATGGAGAAAAATAGAACATGTATGTTGAGTTTTTCTCGTTAGTGTTGTTACCGTGCTATTAAGTAGGATCCATCATTGGGTTTGTTATTGTTCCTTGAGTCTATAAATTATGTTTTAAATGTTGTTTAATATTATGTGGTATAATTAACATGTGTATTAATTAGTTCAGTCTATTTTCTGTATTACTTATATTTTTGGTAAGTTTATATTATCAGCAACAAGAGATTTTAAAAATCCAAATTTTTTAACTCAAAGCCTTTTGTTAAATGATTTTTAGGTTTTAATTTTTTTTTTTTAGTTGGAAATGTGATGCCTTATGGAGGGTGTTACACTCCCCATGGCGACATACTAGGTCTTACAAATTGTTTCTCCAAGAATTCTTTCAATTGCTTCTTGAGTTCAACTAGCTCTATTGGTGACATTCTATAAGGCGCTATAGAAATAGGACCAGATCCAGGTACAAGGTCAATGGTAAACTTGATCTCCCGTTCTGGCGGTAAACCAGGTACATCTTCAGGAAAAACGTCGGGAAACTCTCTAATCACTGGAATTGCGTTCACATCCACCTCATTCTCGACTTCTAAAGAAGACAATAGCATATATCCCTGAGCTCTTTCTTTTAAGAAAGCATTCACTTGGTTGGCCGTCAAAAATCTAGAATTCTCATCCAAAGAGAAAACTATGGTTTTACTAGAATAATCTAACAGGACATGGTTAGAAGGTAACTAATCCATTCCTAAGATTATGTCTATTTGGGAAAGAGGTAAACAAATCAAATCGACAGAAAAGATTTGGCATTCAACAATCAAAGGACAATCTAAACAGACTTTGGTGGTAACAACGGGTTTAGCAGTAGGGGTTGAAACAGTTAAGTCAAAAGGCAAAGAAGACATAGGTAAACCAAGTCTTTTCACACAGTCATAGGAAATGAAAGAATGGGTTGCCCTAGAGTCATACATTACAGTTAAAAGATTACCCTCTATGACATCTTCTCCTTGTATGAGATCTTCGAATTTAGAGGCCTCAGAACCACTCAGGTTATAAACTCTACCTCCTGCTTGTGGTTTCGTAGTTCTTACAGCATTGACTGAAGGTTCAGCCTTGGCTTGGTTGCAGTCGTGAGAAGTATGTCCAGGCTTTCCACATCTAAAGCAAATGATTCCTTTAATTGTGCAATCCCTCGTATAGTGCTCCTTCCCGCACTTCAAACATTTTGGCATAGACGCCGTAGTCTGACCAGTTCTACCAGGACTTCCACCTTGCGAGTGTTGTTGCTGATTTCCAGGTGGTCTTGAATAAGGCTTTCTCTGATAACGATTGACACTGCTGTTGCCTCCCCTCTGGGACCGAAAAGGCCCAAAGTTGCGATTCCTCGTGTCTCGCACTTGGTCTAGGTCTTCTACCCGGCGACACGTGTCAAGCAGCTCCGAAAACTGGTTAATTCTCAAAGTTATAACAACTCTCTTCACATCATGTCTCAAACCTTCTTCGAACTTCCGACATTTCCACACCTCATTCGGCTGGTTTTGGAAATAAGTTGAGAATCTCGACAAGCTTTCAAACTTCGCGGCATACTAACCGATCGTTATGTTCCCTTATCGCAGACTAACAATCTCCATCTCTTTAGCATGTCTGGCACTGGTAGGGAAATATTTCTCCAAGAACCTCTCTTTGAATACCTCCCAAGTAATCGCTTGACCTTCAATTTCCAGTAATCTCTGTTCTCCAGTCCATCAGTCTTTTGCGTCCCCAACCAACATAAACGCAACATAAGTCACCTTCTTATCATTGGCACAGTTCTTGCCTCTAAAGACTTTCTCCAGCTCCTTGATCCAAAGAGTAGCCTTCTCAGGATCAAATTCTCCCTTAAATTGTGGAGGGTTGTTGCGATGAAATTTAGCTAAGTTTTGAGCATCTGCAGTAGCTTCCAACTATTGTGCAGCTCTCTCTTGCTGTTGAGCAGTTTACTGGTTCTGTCCAGCATGGCCTCAGCCATCTTTTGTATTGCCTCAATCGTTGTAGTCATATCTCCTCTACGAGCCATATTTATTTTCAAGTCAAACTATACAAAATACAGGGAAAAGTCACATGCATCCTTTCGGAACACCAAACACAGAGAATCACACAGCACAAACAAGACAATCCAAACCACAAGATCCAAAAGAAAACTTAAACTGAGACTCTGCTACCAAGACAGTGTAACGCCCCTTTTTCTAGGAGAAAAATGAACGTCACACCATGATAAGGTGAAATAAAATGCAGAAAATAATTACATCATAAGTTAAGACCCAATTCATTTTTAACATGTGAATAAACGTCTTTAATCAAAATTGTGTAGTAGTCGGTATTGAATTATATGTATATATATTTTTTTAAGTGAGATAATAATAAATATAGTTACAATAGAAATCGACATGAAATAAAACCAAACATTCACATTATATATATATATATATATATATATATATATATATATATATATATATATAGAGAAGAGAGAGAGAGAGAGAGAGAGAGAGAGAAGGATCAACTTACACCAATGTAAGTCTTTTTTTTGACTTACACTTATTTTTAACTATTAGATCCACTTTCATCTAATGGTTACTTTTAATGAAATAATCTCAACCATTAGATGAAAGTGGATCTAACAGTTGAAAATAAGTGTAAGTAAAAAAAAACTTACGCTGGTGTAAAACGATCCCTCCTCATATATATATATATAGTGGGGATCGGCTTACACTAGTGTAAGTTTTTTTTGACTTACACTCATTTTCAATCGTTAGATTTACTTTCATCTAATAGTTGAGATTATTTCATTAAAAGTAACCATTAGATGAAAGTTGATCTAACAGTTGAAAATGAGTGTAAGTCAAAAAAGACTTACACCGGTATAAATTGATCCTCCTCATATATATATATATATATATATATATATATATATATATATATGCATTAAGCCTATTTAGTTACAACACAAAGTATACAAAAAGCAAAAGCTTTACCCACCCCAAGATGTTTACAAATTTACATCCCATCAAAATAGCAAAACGTCAAGCTTCCCAAAAAGATATACGGATAGCCATCAGTAGCTATTGACAATACCAGCCCCCTAAGACTGACGAGAAGGAACTGTAGCGGGATCCTCCTCAGGGTCTTCCTCATCAGATGAAATCATCATCAGAGTGATCAAATTTCGAGCAATGGAGAGAAATGAATCCTCTTGTGGGGTGTAATAGAGATCATCCCACAGATCGCGAATAGGTAGGTAAAACTCTAAATGAACAAAAGCAGTAAAATAAAAAACAGGCGGGTCATAGCGACCCCAAGCCAACGACATTGTCAAGTCCCCGTGGTAAATGCAACAGTCAGTGCGCAGGTTTATATGCCAACAATCAGGAGCCCCGTGGAAGGTCATCCTTGCGTAACCCAAAAATCTCCGCGGAAGTGACGACATTTTCAAGCAACACTAGTCGTAATTGGGCCAGAAACCAGGAAACTCAGGCACTTCCCCTTCTTCGTGAACATCTTCTCAAAAGCATATAAATAAAACAGAAATACAAGAGTGCAAGAAAGAGGTAAGACACCCAGCATTCAATACCAATATGACAGTAAGAAAATAAAACGGCGCTGGACGCCCACATCACATCACAGTTCATACATATATAGATATATATCAGTAGTAATTATAATTAAGCAATAAAGGAGAAATAACAACATTATCTCAAGCAGTAAACAGATCATTAACCAGATAATTATTTTAACTAGTAAAAGTAAACAATTTAACAGTGATAAACACTTATGCCAGAAGAAATATGAGACCAACAATGCATAATGCATGAGGTACTAAAAATCTTACTCCATGGAGCTAGACATAAACATTTGGACAGAATGATCGAGGAGCACATGCCAGTATCTCGTTAGCCTTAAAAATAAAGTACTTATCAGAAAAATAATGTTTTGCACAACATGGCTTATACATGGTACTCTCAACAAGATCGCGATATAGGACAGTGTCTCAGTCCGGATCGTCAGTGTGTTTGCATTGGTCTATCCCACGGCCCCAGTGGAGCTACCACTATCTATTGTGAGACACCCGCACCCCGACGCCCCCAAGGCCAACATAATGACCTACACTTAGTCTACTCGCACCCGCACTAAGATGTAATTCAATCACCTAGGCATACACCGCCTTGACAAAAGGGTCCAACAGACTTTCACAAATGCATGACGACTCAATGTATATCATGTATATTCATCAACATTATATTTCTCATGAAACATGCCATAATTTGGTCTTATTAGATATCAACAAGCCTTTGGTCTCACACATGGACTCACAATAACATATAATCAATCCTCAATAACAACTAATATATATAAAGTTCACTCACAAATCACAATTCTATTTTATAAATCCAACATTCCTATTTATCTAAGTCTTGATCAAATATATAAGTCTAGGTCAATTTAGACCCTTGAGGTCGTGGCCTCTCAAAACAAAATCCAACCATTTTTCTTCCATCACATTATTAATTTCATAACTCAAAATTGCCTAAGTCCAAAGGTTGCACCAAAGCACCACTTTGGACCCCAACAACCCCCTAGAGGCTGTGAGCGTCCCAAGAGTATCAAATCCCAATTTTTCCATCACATGCATCAATCCATTAATACCCAATCATCTAAGTTTCATTTCATACAAAAATCAACTCAAACCCCCAAATTCTAATCCAAAACCGTGGCCTCTCTAAAGGGTAGGAAACCCTATATTTTTCCATTCATCCAATCCAAGCAATCAAACATCATCACGGCATTCAAGACAATCAACATTTCGATATAAATCAAGTATATACAAAATCATGAAAAATAAGCACACAAAGAGAGCAATCCATTTTGGATTCCTCCATCAATAACCACTCAAAAGTTTCCTCACCACCAATAATGGTTGAACTGAGTAAATCTCCCTCTTATCTAAAGGAAGAACACAAAAATCACCCCCTTAATGTGCTTGTGATTTTCGGCCAAAAGCTCCACCAAACCCTAGGAAATCAAACTCAAAGAATCAACACCAATGGTTTGAAAAGAAAGGATCCATGGCCATAAAAATGACCATAAAAATGAAAAAGAAGAAGAGAAAGTGAAGAATCAAAGGTTTACCTCAAAAGCTTCAAACTTTGTTCTTGAGAAAAAGTGAAGAAGATGATGGACTTGGAAGAAAATGTCTAAAGAGAAAAGGTTTAGAATGAGAAGAGGAATGTAGAGATGGTGGTAGTCAAGCAAGAAAATGAAGATAGCCACAAGAGTAAGCTGTAAACCGTGGAGAGGAAGAGAGGAAGAGAAAGAAGAAGAAAGAAAATGGTGAAGAGAAAATGAAGAGAAAAGATGATAGCTTTTTGTGTATTAGAATTTTAGAGTAAAATGATAAAGCAAAAATTTAATTTTTGTCTCCCCCCAAAGGTCCAATGCCGTGGCAACAAGGAGGGAAGGAGAGGGAGAGATTAGCTTCTCTTACAAGCTTTGGGCATTTTAGTCATTTTTGGTCAAAGCTTCCTTGAGAAGCTTTGATTAAAATACATTACTTTTTAGATAAGGGTGATTTGATTTAACATAAAGTGGATTACCTTTGGATAAGATGAGATTTATACTACAAGTTATTATCTAATAGACAATTGTTACTATTGACAGAAGTTAGTGTTAATTATCTAACAGATAATAAAATACACAATGATTTTTAGGGTTTAGGGTTTAGGGTTTAGGGTTTAGATCTGATTTTTATTTATCAGATAAAAATCTCAAAAAATATAAAATCTCGTAAACTGTGTTCCAGCCTCAGGTTTTGTAAGAACCCCCGTCGATGTTTCCACAGATCAAGGTTCTCAGGAAAAATCTCTCATTTTTTCGACTCTGCTCAGTATGCACGTAAATCAAATAATAATATTAAAATATTCCACATTCTCAGAAAAATTTAAAAAAATTCACAAAAATCACAAATATTAGAAAATGATTATTTATCATAAAATTATAAATTTTCAAGGTGTTACAAACAACATATGTTTCAACATACATTCAACATTTATAATGAATTCTAATGTTACTGAAACCACAACTAGTGTACAATGATTGATTAAGCCCTCAAAGAATACTAATTTCACACAATCAACTCCACACATATATAATCTTTAGCATGCAAACATTCAAAATCTCTTTTCAAGCAAATCTCATCTCCCACAAGCACGCAAGCTAAACTTCTCCTAATCAAGTCACGCTCATCCAGATAAGTTTATGAACACACATGTATAGGAATCCAATAATCCACAAGATTATCTTTAAACTCTCTCTCCACTAATATAAATCACAAACAATTGAGGATCAAAAGGGACTTCAACAGCTTGTAATGTAAGGCCAGTGGTTATGGGCAAAAGAACAACATGGAAAGGATGTAATACTAACATTGAGAAACATAAACATGTTATTTCAAGACTTGAGTCACCAAGTGAAACTATTAGTGTATTCAAAAATGAACTAATAAGACTTTCCAGAACCACTCTTTCATTGGTTTTGCCTTTTGGATTTTGGTTTTGGATTTCTTTTCTTTTCTTTTTCTTCCTTTTTTTATTTTTTTATATATTTCTTTCAAAACCAATTTCTTTCACAACATATGGTTCCTTCAAGTCTATTCTCCTTCAAGTTTTGTAATTGACATGCATTATACCCCTAATCACTGAACTCACTTCAAGAAATAACATATTATGTACTCAATAAATGAGATAATAGGATGAAGAATGCAATGTTTCCACATGCATTAGAATGGTTACATGGTAAGGAATATGTAGATGATTGAAAACATATAAGGCCAAACATTTATCAAGCTTCAAAAGGGACCTATGGATATGATCATGTAAAGGTAAGCTTTTAAGGCTCAATCGGTCCAAACAATGCCCTAATCATTTCTTTAATCATGCACAATCTAATATTTCACTTTAAGAGAGTTTAGATACAATTTCAAAGAGAATCAAAACCTCTACATGCACTATTCATAAACCTTCTCTAGATAACACTCATATCATATTCAAAGTTACACGGGCATATGAGTGGGATCTTAATCATGCATTTGAAAAACGACTAGATTGTTAAGCATGTTATTTGATCGCATATGGTTTCGCTTAAAAATTGGCAAATCGCAAACAATATTATCGTTGGTCACTCAAACTACACTAGAAACTGGCACATTGTGATGCATTTAACATATTCGACTTTGCGTTGAATATTCAAAACATGCATTCATTTGGCTCATGTGTAATAAAACATAAAAACTATATAATCACTTAACATTAATAACCAAAACACTATATATAATCATAATACTACATAAAATATCCATTAAACATAAAAATTTTTAACATTATAGCATGCTTTTTAACATTAGAAACATATAATCCCCAAAAACAACAAAACATATTATAATGCCCCCCAAACCTAAGGGAAACAATGTCCCCATTGTACACAAAATATAATATAAATACAATGACAGGAAATGCCCTGTATGGAGTAGGGCTAGTCATCATCCTCCTCGTTGTCCTGGTCAACATCATCAACTCTCTCTCCAGCTTGGGGAGCCTGCTGTTGTGGGGGAGGGACATCCACCGCCTCGAGTGGAACCGAAAAATTAGCCATAGGTAGTCCCAGTTGCTCTACCATCCAACGCTATGTATATATGGTATACTGGTACTAGTAGGTTTGCAAGGCCATCAATCGTGCTATCTGGGCCTTCATCTGGGCTCGCTAGTACTCGTTTGGTGTTGGGACAGCCCTGGGCTCTCTGCAAGCCTGTCTTTGTGCTGCAGGTGCAAGGGCTGGAGCTCCTCCCAGCCTCTCAATGAAATAATCATTAAGAGGTTATTTAACATCAATGAGCTCCTCGTGAGGCCCCTACTGTACATGTTGCCTGGTGTAGAGTGTGTGGATCAGAAATGGGAAGAAGAGGCTCCTGTACTCTTATACATCGATGGACCGGCACTCCAGGATAGCATAAATGAGGATAGATCGGTCGCATGTCACCTCCCATAGGTTTGATGATGGCAGGATGTGGGTGCTAATGAAGTGGTACCATACTCTGGCCTCCAGCGTCAAACAAGATCTGGGGAAGAACCGTGGCTGGTTTGTCTGCACACTCAAGGTCCAGACCATGGGCTGTAACTCAGCTATACAAATCCTTGTCGTGATCGTGTTAAGGTCAATGCCCTCCTCTAGCTCCCAACGGCAAAATGCAGCGTACTTGCAGATCTCTAGGGGCTCAGGCAAGCTCAAGGCAGCTCGAATAACCACCATAATGTAAGAAACCATATGCCCCCGCACTCTCATTATCGTGCTCCCCTCGCCAAAGAAGGCTATGTTTGCATAGAACTCACGAACTATGGGGAGGATAGGCAAACACAACCCAGTTCATGTGGTTGATGAGCCCCTTGATCTCCTGATGGATGGCCCGAGAGAAGGAGAACCCGCACTCCGAAATAAGGGGTCTGGTGACCAATAAAGTGTACCATTGAGCCACGAGAGCTGAGATGAATTTCCTCCTGTCATACTCAGGAGGAGGGGGAGAAAGCTCCATGTTGCCTCGGCTGGTGGAACCTCTTTGGCATTTAGGAGGCATGGTGTATATGATGTACCTAACCTATCAATTCTGCAAATAAAAAGACCACATGCAGCGACATACTCACCAGCGTCGCGACATTCAAGCACATTCAACCATGCATCAAGGCGTATATCACCAACACCATGGCATCTAAGCAAAAATCATGTCACGCCGTAGCGCGAATATAACACGCCACGACACTCAACCAAATTCCTCACAATGCCACAACATTAAAGCTACACGTGTAACAACCTCTTTCACTCATGTTAGGCTTATATAAGGTTACAAAGGTAGCTTAATACTTGTTTAACATGTCCTCCAAATTTTGTGATGTTTTGAGATAATTTAGGCACTTTGCTGCAACACAAAACGTGCAAAATGACTATTTTAACTCAGAAAAATAGCATAAATATGTAATTAAAGGAAATAAATATGGAAAGTTCATTTCTAGGTCACAAATGTGTGAAAGAGGATGTGGTTAAATTTTGAGGGCAAACAGAGTTAGTTTAGTATTTTTAAGGATACCGAGTGAGTGATTACGTACCGGATTGAAGCACAACAGATATGAAAAATTATGAAAATGATGAAACAAGAATTTTGATGGATCTTAGAAATTATTCTAAAGTTGTGGGAAGTTAGAAAACTTGATTTAATAAAATCAAAGTGTTTTTAACAGATTCAAAATTTTGGTAAAAGATTAAAGTGCCCCTAATTTATGTTTTAAAAGTGAGTTTCACTCACTTTTTCTCTTCAATTCTCGGCTGATAGTAGAACAGAGAAACGAAAGAAGATAAAGAGGAAGAAAGGGAAAGAGGGAAGAGAAGAAAGAAGAGAAAGAGGAAGAACCAAGACAAGAATGGAAGATTATCTTCAAGGTTGAGGTAGGGGTGTTTATTTAATCATCTTCATCTCTTTTCTTTCCTTCTTCTAACACAGGTTTTCATGGGTTGTTCAAAAATGGATTTTTGAGAGAGTTTCTAAATGATTTGAATTATATAAGCATAACCCAATGGTTGTTGACCTTTTTAACCATGTTTTGAAATCACTTTGGTTGAGGATTTTTATTCTTGAGTTGAAGGTGTTCTGGGATAGAGTTTCACATGTGAACTCCATGTTTTTCTGTTGAAAATGTATCAGATAACCGATTAGGCAAGCTTGCTAACCGATTATCTAGGCTATGTAAGGTATTGTCATGAAGCCATAACCGATTATGGGAATTGCCCTAACCGATTATGCATAAAATCATAGGCTCACGTTGGAGCCATAATCAGTTAGGCATTGTGGCCTAATAGGTTATTTTTGTAGGGTAGAGAGGTTGGGGAAGGAGATAACTAGATAGCCTAACATACTAACCGATTATTGGGGACTTCTAATCGATTATGAATATGTGGAAAATAGAATTGTCAGATTCTTGAGCATGATTTAAGACTTGTTTAAGCTTGTTAATCAATACCCATGGATCAATGAGAGCATTTTCAAAGATTTGAAACCCTAGTTCTTCCTTAAAGGGTGAGATTGAGTTTAAATGGTTTGAGATCTATGTTTTGCTCTCTTTTTAGTTAAGGTTGAACTAGGATTTTGTGATAAAAGTGTATTGGCTCCTTTATGTAATGAAGTTGAGCTAGAGATACATGATTGCTAGTTTTCTCCTTTCAATTTGTTGTGTGCACCTTATGATTGATTCTAGAATCGTTTGAAAGTTATGTTGTTTTTAAATGGAGACAAGCATGAATATCTCAAGTAAAATATTGATGGTTTATGAAATTATCTATAAAAGTTTTGAATTGAGAATAGATAATTATTTTTTGAGTATTGAGATAGAACGAATACATGATAGTTGATGTAAGAATGACTTATGAAGTAGATTATGATATGTATTTAGTACGAAAAGAATGATGAAAATGAGGCATTGAGCCATGATATAGTGTAATGTAAAGAAGTATATTGATTTATACATGTTATCAAATAATGTTGATGATCATGATATTGGGAAGCAATATAAAACGAAGGTAAAGGTAGATGAGGTTGGTTGAGTCCCTCTCTACAAGCATGTATGATAATGTAAAAGAGAAAGTATAATGATTATGGTATTGCTTCCCTATTATGTAATGGAAGATATGATTAAGTAAAAGTTAAAGAAAGAAAGGTTTTAATATTATGCATGTTTTATTTTCAAACTTGTTATTTGATGTTTCCATGTATTGTAAATCTATTACTTGGACAAAAGGGTGCCAAGCGGCTTGGACAAAAGGGCTCTAAGTGCCATGTTTGGTAGTGCAAGGAACAAAAGGACATCCTTTCTACCCAGAAAACAATACAAGGAACAAATGAGCTTCTTGAAAATATTCAAATAACATGAATTTTTCTAAAACAAGATTTTTTAAAAATCATTACATGAGCATACTATAGGATTTCATTAGGCATAATCATACATCAACATGCATTGCATAAAATTGGCAATTGTATGGGCAATTGTCTTGTTTGTATTAAATGTGAAGTCTAAGGATAAAAGTTGTTTAGAAAAGGTTGAAGGTCAAAGTGTAGCTTAGAGGTGTATAATGGAGGGAATGAGTATGCTTGCCAGCCTCTATAACTGTTATAGTGAATATATGTTGACTCATGTTGAGGTTTTATATAATGATTGAACTGTTTTCTTTATTAAATGAATTGTTTGCTTTGGGAATAGAATGGAATGAGTTTTTGGCTTATGCCACCTTTCCAAATGATTAAGTACAATTTGTGTTTTATTCAAAACAACTAGATTTACCATGATGTCATGATTTAAATTTTACTACTGAGAATTATTAATTCTCACCCCAGCTCTGTTTATGTTTTCCATGATAAATCCAAGGGAGAACCAAAGCAAGTGCAAGACAAGGCGATGAAGACTTAGTTAAGTAGTTTATATAAATATATTTGTTTTGTAATTACATTTATGGTTATGTAGTTAATCTTATTCAATTAGTGTTGTAAAAATTTGTAATCTCAGACATATCTGATAGATGTTTTAGTAAAGAGCAAGTTTCCTGAGGTGTAAAATGTCTTGCTTTCTTACTTCTGTAAAGGCTCTATATATTTACTCGTTAACAGATATTGAATAGGTTGTGAATTATATTAAGTAAGAAAGTGACATACTAATTCTATTTATTTAGTATACATAAAATATACTATAGTGAATGGGATTAGGGCGTTACAACATGTCGCGACACTAATAGCAAAATCATATTTATGTCGCGGCATGAAAGCTTTATGCCGCAATATCTATCAACATTAGGACATACGTTGTAGCATGGCATAAGCAATGCTGCGGCGCAAGCACGAAAAAATTGTGCTTTTGCCCAGCAACACGCAAGGCAGCACCAAAACACCATATTTTACCAAAACACCCTACTAAAACAAGCACAAATCAACTAAGAATAAACCAAAAATAGAAAACATACTAAAAACAAAACAAACAAACAAAAATGCAAAATAACATAAAATAGAAACTAAATAGCAAAATAACCTAAGTTAATTTATACATACCGTAAGAACTTGAAAGATTAAGGCTGAGATGTGTGGGGAATGCAGGAAATGGGAGAGGGGAACGCAAAGAAACATGGAAACAGAGAGAAATTTGGAGAGAAAATAGAAAAGAAGCACAAAACGTTGCAACATTTAATACTAATTATCGCAGTGGGCCGCGGCACTCACATACATGTGCCACGGCGTGCATTAATTCCCACCGAGAATTAAAATTTAAATTATTTATATTTATATTTATATTTATATTTATATTTATATTTATATTTATATTTATATTTATATTTATATTTATATTTATATTTATATTTATATTTATATTTAAATATTTATATTTATATTTAAATAGGCGAGGCACCATTCAAATATTGCGGCACTTTACTCTTGGGTTTTTGGCCTGATGCACCAGAAATGCTCATCACGCCACGGCGTGACAAGTCTCACGCTGTGGCATGAGAGGTCTATCTGCATAATTCTACAGAAAAATCCATTCTGCTACTGTTTTTGCAGCATTTTGGCCTCCACCACTTGCAAAACTTGTCCAAAAGGTTAATTTATAGTTTGAACAACAAATACATAATAAAACCACAAAATCAACATATTGACATATTAAAGACTTTAAACTTAAAGGATTAAACCTTTGGGTTCCCTCCCAAAAAGGGCCTTATTTATAGTCCTGGCAGGACTTTGCAGACTTCAAGCTAGAGCTGTCAATGTGAGGGAGGTCTTCCCCCTATCAATGTAAAGGAGGTCTTCCCCCTATCAATCTCTCCTCCATGATAAGGTTTTAGGCGCTGACCATTAACCTTAAAGCTTGATAAGCTATTCGATGGAGCAATCTCTACGGCTCCATGGGGGAACACTTTCATCACCACAAATGGCCTAAATCACCTTGATTTAAGCTTTCCAGGGAATAGCTTGAGCTTGAAATTGTAAAGCAGGACTTGCTGACCTTCTTCGAATCTCTTCTGCATAATCTTCTTGTGATGCCATTTTTTCACCTTCTTCTTGTACAATTTTGCATTCTCATAGGCTTGCAGCCTAAATTCATCAAGTTCATTAAGCTACAATAGTCTTTTCTCACCAATAGCTTGTAAGTTATAGTTCAACTGCTTTATTTCCCAATAAGCATGATGTTCAAGCTCAACCGGTAGATGACAAGCCTTCCCAAATACAAGCTTATACGGAGACATACCAGTTGGGTTTTTATAAGCTGTCTTGTATGCTCATAGTGCATCATCTAGTCTTCTTGACCAGTCCTTTCGTGATGGACACACTGTCTTCTCTAGTATTCGTTTAATTTCCCGATTAGAAACCTCTACTTGTGTAACACCCTAAACTTCCTAACTAGTTTACAGTAATTTTGACAGTTAACAGAATTCTACTATTTAGTGATTTCTGTATACTGTAAAATTATTTTGAGTATTCCATGAATACATTTGATCGTTTTGTGTGATTTACTCCGTGTTAGGAAAATAATAATTTTCGGGCTGGGGAAAATCTTATGTAATTTAATTATTACTGTTAAGTCTTAATTATTTTATGTAATCTGATTTGATTTTTGTAAGTTTTATAATTTTTGTGATTTTGTAGATGACTATAAAATTTTTATATTACTCTGATTATTTTAGTATTATCCGTAGGCCGTTTGTGGGCCCAGGGGTGTATGTGGGCCTAGGGGGCTGTATGTGGGCCCAGGTGGGTTCCAAAAAATGAAAATTTTTCTACAGCTCAAAAAAATCATACTTTTGAGACGGAGACGGGGGATCTTACTAAACCTGAATCCGAAAACAGTTTTTGAAATTTTCTTTTACTGTGTTTTGTACTGTATTTAATTATTGGGCGATAAAAATACAATAAAAATATTATTCGTAGGGTTATAACAGATAAAAAAATAAATATTGTACTGTGTAGTCAACATTAGTAGCTTGGATATCCACCATTGATTTAATCAACAGTGGAGATTTGGTCTTGATTTAATCAACGGTGGAGATTTAGTCTTACAAAGTGGCTAAGACCATTAATGACCCTTGGAAGTTTGAAGGAGTAATCTTGACCCTTCATTTTGGAGATACATCTAATGGCTAGGCTTTTAAGGAGGAAAGATCCAATGGCCTAGATTAAGTTTTCTATCTAAGGCTAAACCTAAAATCTACATTAATCCTAACCATTGATCTAATCAATGGTTAAGAATGCCTAAAATGGTGGCTAGTGAAATTGGTCACATTTTGAGAAGCAAGAAGGGGGGGATGGTTTTGTGATGGTGTAGGAGATTAGCAAAGTTTGAAGACACCAATTATTAGTTATCTTGGTCATTATTGATCAATTTCAAGAAGCTAACTCATCAAAAAAAATTTCTTTCCTTTCTCTCTAAGCTTGTTTCAGCCAAGCACTCTAAGTTTACCTTCCACCCCTCTTTAATTTCAAACAACCATACTTCTTGAATCTATACCTCATTCTAAGACACTTTGTAGTTTACATCAAGTTCTAAATCTTTCATCTTCAAGGACTTTTTCAAAGAGCAAGTTCTAGGGTTTTTGAGGTGAAGTGTAAGGAAAACTTCATTTCTTATTTCTTTTTCATGTTCTAAGCCATGTTTGATCATGGTTCTTCTTATTCAAGCTTTATATACTAATAAACTTGTGTTTGTTTTGTGTTCAAGAGACTTTTGTTGGTGGAAAACTTATGCAAAGTGCAAAAGCAAGGAGCTTTTTGAGGTTCTTTAAGAGGTAAGAAGGAGATCCATCTCACCAACTAAGTATGGTGGTGAGAGATGGTTTGTGTATTTGATGGATAGTGAATCCATGTGAGGATTCATATCCATGGTTATGCAATTATTTGTAGGTGTTTATATGTTTATGTGGTTTATATGCTTAGCATGGTTTATTTGTGCTTGCATGCTTAGTATGATTTTTATTTGCTTTTATGGTATGCTTGAAATATAATATGTTGATTATATGTGATGTATACCATAAAAATTGTTGGAAAGGAAAACAATTTTTGGTTCCAATGACCATGAGAATTTCGGCCTCAACACCTCAAAATAGGTGTTCACAAATTAATATTTTCATGAATGGTAAAATTGGATGTTTAGAAAAGCAAGGAAAATGAACAAATGATTTGATTTCAAAGACCAAGTGTTTCACGATTTTGGTAAGAAATTTAATGGTTTTGTTTGTGTAAAACCATGAATGGAACTTAGATGATTTAGAAGGAAAAATGTAAGAATGGTTTCAATGGCCATGTCCACGGTTTTGAAGGCTTGTAATGCCTTGGTTTTATGAAACAAAGTGATTTTCTAAGTGGAAATATAATTTGATTTAGTTCAAGGATTTTGGAAAGGGAATTGGAGTGTTTTATCACTTGAGAAACAGAATTTTTGGTTATGAAAGGAAAATAGAGGTTGTAAGGGTTTGAACCTCAAATTATTTTGGAAGAGGATTGAATTTGAGAATTTATTTTGAATTATAAAAGAAACGTTGATGATTTAAAATTTACTAACGTAAAACTCATCCTTTGAGTTTTGGAGAGCGTTAGGAAATTTTAAGTGAGAAACATTGATTTAATTCAATGGAATGGTGAATTTGTGGAATATATTACAAAAAGGATTTTCTTGAGTAAGAAAATGTGGAAAATAATGTGAGAAGTCATATTATTTTGAGAAAGGTTGAATTGAGATTTTGAAGGTTGAGAAATATTTTACGAAGTTGAAAAATGGTGAAAAATGATTTACGTAACTTAAAAACGTGATTTTTAAGCTACGCGATTTAAAAAACATTTAAATATTTTCACGCGATTTGAAAAACGTTGAAATATTTCTATACAATTTGGAAAATGTTTAAATATTTTTACGCGTTTGAGATATTGTTGAAAAATCGCTATGCGATTTAAAAATGGTGGAATATTTTTATGTGATTGATGAAAACGTTGAAAAATCACTACATGATTAAAAAGTGATGAAATATTTTTACGTGATTGAGAAAATGATGAAAAATCGCTATGCGATTTGAAAACATAACAGAAATGTTGCGCAATTGTGAAAATGCGACAAAAGTGTTGCGCGACTATGAAAACGCGATAATATGATTTCGCAACTGAATAAGCAGTAGGATCACTGTTGGACTAGTGTACGGACACTGTATGAGAAAATGATGAATTTTGCCTGTGATTGGCATTGGTACATTTTATATGCATAAACTAGTGTATGGACACTGTATGAGAAAATGATGAATTTTGCCTATGATTGGCATTGGTGCATTGATTATGCATTGGAAAAGTTCGATGGACTGTATAAGGTTATTTGCCTAGGAGAGACGTACACCTCTTGAGTGGGTGCGATATACGTAGTGTAAGTCACTTGTTGACCGTGGGGGCATCGGGGTGTGGGTTACCTACAGTGGGCAGTTGGTAGCTCTACTGTACCATAGGTTAGACCGATGCAACGCACCGATGATCCTTACCGAGACACTATTCTTAATCGAGATCTAGTAAAGACTGTCGTATATATGCTAGATGTGCAAACACATATGAGAAATATGGCACGTGGTCTGAGGCATGTTGGTACAGACAGATCTTTCGGATCAACTTCTCTGAACTGAGTATTAGCTCCATGGAGTAGGAAATTGAGTCTATGTGCACATGCATAAATTTTGAGTATTTATATCTGTATGATATAATAATTAGGGAATATTGGCTATGACAATTGAACTGTTGAGAAATATTGGATGATGATGATGATAATAATGTGATGGCATTATTGTAATTATTGTGTGATTTGAATAATGTTAATGGCATGATGGTAATTATTATTTATTGTATCTGTTATAATAAATAATGTTAATGGCATGATTATAATTATGGTATGATATATCTGTATGATATATTGTATTATCTTTGTGCTACCATGTTGATATTAGTGTAGGTGATCTCACCTCTTTGTATGTTTATTTTGTACTGTAATTATATTTGGTAAAGACGTTGAGCAAGGTATAGAACAAAAGGGTGAAGAAGAGCAGATTCCTGTAGAAGAAGCTGAGTTTTGATCGGATGGCATCCCAGTCAAGTTTCTTCAGATATGTGAGATTGCAGTTCCACGGCAGAGCTGGTACTTGGAGGCTGAGTCCCAATGAGGAGGGACTGATTTATCATGGAACGTTGACGGTCATCATGAGTAGGATTTTTCATGGTGACTCGTTCTTTTCTGTAACCATATATGTACATGTTGAATTTCCGCTATCAATTAGACAATACTGGGGCAGTAGGTTTCACGTCCCAACGGAGATTAGTATTGTGTCATCTGCTCGGACACTTATCCATAGGACTTCCCGTCAAGTCGGATTCCTACCTACTGAGGAGTCTGAGGAGGACCCGACTGAGGGTTCTGCTATTTAGTTAGACTTGGGTGAGTTGTTTAAATATTTAAGTATGTCAATTACTTTTGAGACTTGGTCTGTATATAAATAATGTCGACAGTACTTCTGTAATGTACCTAATGTAAATTATGTGTGGTGATGTATAATATTTTTATTTTCTGCTAAGTTTATTTTATCGATATTAAAGAGGAAAAAAGAAATTTTATAACTCGTATTTTTATCACAACATCACATTTTATAACTTGCGGGTAATTTGGTAATTAAATAACATAAATGTGGCACCCTACGGTGGGTGTTACAACTTGCCCACTTGTCTGTGGGTGATAAGCAGTGGCAATCTGATGCGTTACCCTATACTTGGCGAGGAGATCTTCAAAGTACTTGTTACAGAAATGTGACCCTCTGTCACTGATATTGGCCCTAGGTGTTCCAAACTGGGTGAAGATCTATTTTTTCATGAAGTTAATCACTATCTTAGAATCATTAGTAGGAAATGCACATGCTTTTACCCACTTGGACACATAGTCCACTGCCACAAGAATATATTGATTCCCAAAGGAGGGGATAAAAGGGCCTATGAAGTCAATGCCCCAAACGTAAAAAATCTCAACTTCTAGAATGGAATTGAGGGGCATCTCATTCCTCCTCTAGATATTCCTAACTTTTGACACTGATCACATCTTTTAACAAGGAAATGTGCATCCTTGAAGAGAGATAGCCAATAAAAGCCAGACTAGAGCACTTTTGTTGTAGTCCTCTCACCACTATAATGTCCACCATACGGAGAAACATGACATTGGTTCAAATTTGTTGAACTTCCTCCATAGGCACACATCTTCTTAACATATAATCTGGACACTATTTAAATAAGAATAGCTCATCCTAGAAATAGTGCCTCGCATCATGTAAGAATTTCTTCTTTTGGTGCGAGGTGAGATCAGGGGGCATTGGTGCGTGAAATCTGCAAGTGTACGGTTTCGTCGTCAAGTAATAAAAATATCGAATCCACAGGGACTATGTCTATGAATACCAATTAATTAATTATTTCAATTAAATTAAATAAAAGGGAATATAATTATTGATTAACAAGAACGTAGTAACCAAATAATTAAATAAATGAATATCAAAATGCAAATTGAGAACAAAAATAGCAATTGTTAAGGAAAGGTTTTCAGATTCAAGAAAGCTTCCAAGATTGGGGTTAACCACAATGATACAAGACTCCTAATTGATAATCCTCTTATTAACACTTGAAATTCAATTGAAGGTGAATTACCCTAATTTAGTTAATGTTCCCTCTCAAGATACAAGAACCATGCCCAATTAAACCAATTCTTACTCTCGTGGTAATTGAATCTAAATTGAACCCATTACACTTTTTGGTAATTCATTAATCCTCGAAAGGCTAAACCTACTCTCGTGATTTAGACCTTAAGTTCAATTCTTATGGTTCCAACACCTAGGTTCACCTTTCAGTACATCCCTAGATATCTATGAGATGCAAATAAGTGGCTAGCAAATTCACATGAATAATCAAATAATCACAATAAGGATCGAATCAACAACATTCAAGATTAATAAAAGGGGTAAACAATATCAATTAATCATCATCAATGTATCAAAGGGCATTGCCCAATCCTAGAAACAAAAGGAACTACTCAGACATAGAGAAGAAGAAACCAGAAATTCAACTTCAAGAACATCCAAACCCGTAATCCAAGAGAGAAGAGAGGAAGATGAAGATCAAGAGCCTCCTATGTGCCTTCTCCAAAACCAAATTCGAACCCTAATGTTGTCTTCAGAACATCTATATATATCCCATGGGTTAAAACTGGTCCAAGCCCATCAGAAAAGAGAAAAACAGACTTAAACAGCTGACATGCACCCCGAACCACGACCGTGGTTCATTCCACGGCCAGGCCGTGGTTGTCTCTGTTTGGCAACCACGGTCGTGGTTTAGTCCACGGCCAGGCCGTGGTCTTCTCTGGACTTCCCCTTTGCTTTTTTTACGCAGCTGCTCGATCCATGGCCGTGGTACCCTCTGGAGTGAGCTTTTTGTCTCAAATTGCTACCCTTTAATCTCCAACTTCAATTGTGCAAGCTTTCCATCCATTTCAAGGCCAATTAAGTACCAATCCTGCACAACAACACCTAAAACACCACAGTTATCCAAACTAAAGGGAAAAACAAATAAAAAGGGAAACTAAAATGCATAAAAATGCATGCAAAACAAGAACAAAATATGATGTTGTTTCACACACATCAAATACCCCCAAGCTTTAGATTTTGCTTGTCCCCAAGCAATAACTAAGACCAAACCAAGGAGTGGGATCAAAAGGCAATAATGAATGAGGAACCCGAGGAAACATCCGACCAAGCAATAGGCAAAGGCAAACCAAGAAGCAGAGAGGTAATCAAAATCAAGTCCAATTAGAGGCTAAGCTCTCAGAAACCATGCATCCTCACAAAATTAAGTTCACACTGCTAACCACACTCAAAGTGTTTAAGGGTGAAGACAATTCGCTCAAAATTCCTCTTAGAAAAAGCACTTCCATAAGCTTGATAAGAAACCAAATTTCCACTAATGATCAGCATGCATGCAAGAATTAAAAGGTCTTTCAAGGGATATAATGGGGCCATGGGAATGATGTCAGGTAGGATAAAGAAAGGAAGGTATACACAAAGGACTAACAAAATTTTAAATAAGCACAAGAAACCCAATAGAACATAAATGGAGCAAAAGCATTTTTCAATCAAGACCATAACTCCACAATTTCTCCCTTTCTTTTCCTTCTTTTCAAGCTTTCATCTCATGTTTTTTTTTTCTTAAGGGAGAGATTTCATTTTCAAAACACATGATTCCTAATACAACATTCAAACCCAAACTGCTCCATTCAATATTCTAAATGATCACCGACAATGTATTATCATAGGTATCAAGAATAAATAATTATACATTAGGCTCAAAATGGATAACTAGTGGATGAAAGTGTAACAAATTCAGAAGGCCAGAAAAATACCTAAGATGCCTTAATCACATTCAAACATGCAAACCAAGATTTTGCCTCAAAATGGTTTCAAATCAAGTTCTAGAGCACAAAATCAATGAGGAATATTCACTCAACACAAAGAATGGGATGAAAAGTCATATAGTGCACAAATCCCATACAGGCTCAAAACTCACTTTTAGAGGTTCAGAAATCAATGAGAAGCACAAATTCATAGAACATATGCTAATTATCAACTATCAAGAAATCACCTCCATTATCAATTAAAGACAATGCCTGTTGCCTACCACAAGAATCAACAAATTGGGTTCCAAATTAATATCATCTCAAAATCCTCAAAAGAGAGGAGCACAAAGTTCAACCAAAAAGCTGAGAGAAATGATGGTGTGAAAATGCAATGAGACAATGCAATATGAGAATACATGATAATGAAGATAAAAATAAAAAATGAAAAAAAATACCCCCCCAAGCTTAGACCTTATATTGTCCCCAATGTAAAAATCTAAAACTATGAAAGGAATAAATGAAAAGAACTCACTGCGATGGTGGGAAAGGGAAGCGTTTAGCCATGACCTCGAACATTCGGACTAAAACTTTTTTTTTTTTGCGGTCGACAGCTATATACATCCCAAAGACTCCGAACTCAGGGAGGCACCAAAGCCGACTCAACATTAGCTAACTATGAAACAAAAAAAACAGAAAAGTGTTAGTCAATAAAAATAAGAAAATAAAGAAAAGAGAGAAAATTTTGGGTTGCCTCCCAAGAAGTGCTAAGTTATAGTCATTAGCTTGACTATGAGCTGGTTCTATGCTCAGGTGATGTCAATGGAGTGGTACTCAGTCCCCACTCCTTCTTCATAGTGTTGCACTCTCTGGCCGTTTATCATAAATGTCTTCTGGCCTTCTATCTTCACCTCAAGCACACCATAGGATAAGACTCGAACAATCTCATATGGTCCAGACCATTTCGACCACAACTTACCTGGACAGAAACGTAGAAGCGAGTTATCAACAAGAACTTTATCCCCTGGTTTAAATTCACGCTTCTTAACACATTTGTCATCCTGTTTCTTTGGTCCTTTCTTGTAGGGCTTGACCTTCTCGAACTTGGAAGCAACCTTGGGCAAGGTCTCCTCTAACATAGCATGAGTCACAGATTCCTGCATATCTGAAAGTACAACTCTGTCCACAACATCAGTAGCATCTATGCGATTACATGAATTAGGATTTTTTTCAGAATTGAAAACATTAAAAACTACTTCTTCATCGTTCAATCGCAAAGTCAATTTCCCTTCGTGGACATCAATAATTGCTCTTCTAGTGGTGAGGAATGGTCGCCCAAGTATGAGTAGCATTTTAGCATCTGCTTCCATGTCAAGCACAACAAAATCTACGAGTATAAAAAACTTACCCACTCTAATAGGAACATCCTCCAAGATGCCTACGGGGTACTTGACGAACCAATCCGCCAATTGAAGTGAAATAGTTATGGGTTTCAGCTCACCCACCTCCAACTTCTTGCACACAGAAAGGGGCATAAGACTGACACTAGCCCCCAAGTCACACAAAGCTTTATCAAAACTTGTGTTACCAATCAAGCAAGGAATAGAGAAACTACCTGGATATTTTAGCTTAGGAGGCAATTTATTTTGAATTAAAGCACTACACTCCTCAGTTAGAGCTACAGCCTCATATTCCTCAAGTTTTCTCTTATTAGACAAAATGTCCTTAAGAAATTTAGCATAGGTAGGCATTTGTTTCAATGCCTCAGTGAAGGGTACATTAATGTACAATTTCTTAAGGACCTCTAGGAACTTCCCAAATTGCATATCTAGCTTGGCCTTGGCCAATCTTTGAGGGAATGGCACAGGGGGTTGGTATGGTTCAGGGGGTACATACTTAGACACCTTTTCGTTAGTTTCCTCTTCCTCTAAGGGTTGTGTCTTAGTGTCTTTTTCCTCATTCCCCTCATCTTTGTCACTCACCTCCTTATCCTTGGGATCCTCTAATTTCTTACCACTTCTCAAACTAACAGCCATGCAGTGTTCATTACCTGGATTCATTTCAGGCTGACCAGGAAACTTACCTTGTTGCCTGTGTGAAGTGCCTGCAAGTTGGGCAATCTGAGTTTCTAACAACTTATTATGAATGGCCAAATTTTCAACCTTAGATGACAACTCTCTAATGGCCTCAGTCACAACTTGTCCATGTTGCCTAAACTCCTCATTTTGCTTAGATTGACTCTCAACAAAATTCTCAAGAAGAGACTCAAGTTTAGAGTTTTGTACCTGTTGGAATCCAGAAGAGGGTTTAGCACTACCTTGCCCTGCTTGGTATTGACTATTCCGGTAGGAGAAGTTGGGATGTGACTTCTAACTGGGGTTGTAAGTTTGAGAATATAGATCATTCCTCCCCTTTTGGTTAAAGTCATGGAAATTGTGGCATGATTCCACTTGCTCCACCGGAGCACTTTGTGAGGAGCCAATTCCAACTTGGCATTCAGCACCTATGTGTCCCTGTGCTCCACAAATCTCACAAAAATTGTTAGAAGCACCTATGGCATTAACATGAGCTTTTTCAAGCATGTCAAAACGTTTATTCGAAGAATCAAATTTTGACATAATTAAATCAACCCCATCTACCTCAAACTTACCTCCCGAGAGTTTTCTTGGGTTATTACCTCTTTCATTTGCCCATTGGTGATGATTTGTGGCAACACTCTCAATGATCTCATAGGCATCTGTCAGTCATCTATTCATCAAAGCTGCACCAGTTGTGGAGTCTAGAGACACCTTCGAAGAATATTCTAGCCCATTATAGAAGGTGTGGATGATCAACCATTTTTCTAACCCATGGTGTCGGTAGCCTTCCAGCAAAGCTTTTTATCTATCCCAAGCTTCCGACAATGATTCACCATCTTTCTGAACAAAACTCATGATTTGGGTCCTCAGATGAGCAGTCTTGGATGGTGGAAAGAATTTGTTCAGGAAAGCTTGCTCCAATTGGTCCCAAGAAGTGATGGTCTCAGCGGGAACTGACCTCAACCAAGCCCTAGCTCTATCTCTCAATGATAATGGAAATAGGCGAAGGCGAATAGCATCAACAGAGGCATCTTCAATCTTGAGGGTCTCACAGAATTCCAAGAACATATCCATATGATCGTTTGGGTCCTCTGATGGCAATCCTCCAAACTGGTTCTGCCTTATCATGGAGAGTAAAACAGGTGGTAAGGTGAATTGTCTAGCTTCAATGTCTGGCCAAGCAATTCCAGAGCGCAAACCCCGAGCATTAGGGGCTGCATACTCTTTGAGAGGTCTATTATCAGCAGGTGCAGCCATGACAAGCGTTGGTTCAAGTATTCTCTTGCTCTTTCCTCTCGTTGCCTTCTCCTTCTACGAAGAGTTCTTTCAATTTCAGGATCTGCTTCAATAAGAGTCCCGGAACGTCTAGTACTTCGCATAAATAAGAGAAATTACTTGCAGAGAGTCAAAGAGAAACCAAGAAAGTAGTAAAAAGGTTTAAAATAATTAAATCAAAATTAACTGATATTCAAGAAAAACACAGTCCCCGGCAACGGCGCCAAAAACTTGGCGCGTAAAATCCGCAAGTGTACGGTTTCGTCGACAAGTAATAAAAATATTGAATCCACAGGGACTATGTTTATGAATACCAATTAATTAATTAATTCAATTAAATTAAACAAAAGGGAATATAATTGTTGATTAACAAGAACGTAGTAACCAAATGATTAAATAAATGAATATCAAAATGCAAATTGAGAACAAAAATAGCAATTGTTAAGGAAAGGTTTTCAGATTCAAGAAAGCTTCCAGGATTGGGGTTAACCATAATGATACAAGACTCTTAATTGACAATCTTCTTATTAACACTTTAAATTCAATTGAAGGTGAATTACCCTAATTTAGTTAATGTTCCCCCTCAAGATACAAGAACCATGCCCAATTAAACCAATTCCTACTCTCGTGGTAATTGAATCTAAATTGAACCCATTACGCTTTTTGGTAATTCATTAATCCTCGAAAGGCTAAACTTACTCTCGTGATTTAGACCTTAAGTTCAATTCTTATGGTTCCAACACCTAGGTTCACCTTTCTGTACATCCCTAGATATCTATGAAATGCAAATAAGTGGCCAGCAAATTCACATGAATAATCGCAATAAGGATCGAATCAACAACATTCAAGATTAATAAAAGGGGTAAACAATATCAATTAATCATCATCAATGTATCAAAGGGCATTGCCCAATCCTAGAAACAAAAGGAACTACTCAGACATGGAGAAGAAGAAACCAGAAATTCAACTTCAAGAACATCCAAACCCGTAATCCAAGAGAAAAGAGAGGAAGATGAAGATCAAGAGCCTCCTATGTGCCTTCTCCAAAACCAAATTCGAACCCTAATGTTGTCTTCAGAACATCTATATATATCCCATGGGTTAAAACTAGTCCAAGCCCATCAGAAAAGAGAAAAATGGACTTAAACAGCTGACACACACCCCGAACCACGACCGTGGTTCATTCCACGGCCAGGCCGTGGTACCCTTTGGAGTGAGCTTTTTGTCCCAAATTGCTACCCTTTAATCTCCAACTTTAATTGTGCAAGTTTTCCATCCATTTCAAGGCCAATTAAGCACCAACCATGCACAACAACACCAAAAACACTGCAGTTATCCGAACTAAACGGAAAAACAAATAAAAAGGGAAACTAAAATGCATAAAAATGCATGCAAAACAAGAACAAAATATGATGTTATTTCACACACATCAGGCATCACACCACCCACTATGTAGTTCACTATATCTGCATACCATGGATATGAATAAGTTGCGGTAGAAAATAGTTGTTCATACGGGAATGTCTCTTTAATTGTGATTAGTTGAATTTGATATTCCTCATTTTTTAGTCTAGAAAGGTGATCTGCAACTTAATTCTCTACCCATTTCTTATCACGAATTTCTAAATCAAATTCTTGCAATAATAAGACCCATCGAATCAATCGTGGTTTCTTGCTCATTAGGTATTTAATTACGGAGTGATCCATATAGACTATCACCTTAGTGCCCACCAGATATGCTCAAAACTTATCAAATGCAAAAACTACAGTGATAAGTTATTTTTTCGTTGTGGTGTAGTTTAGTTGTGCATCATTAAGTGTTTTGCTAGCATAATAAATGGAGCAAAACAACTTGTCCTTTCTTAGCCCCAAAATTGCTACCCACAACATAATCACTGGCGTCGTATATTAGTTCAAAAGGTAACTCCCAATTTGGAGTGGTAATCACCTGAGCTGACACAAGTCTCTTCTTCAGTTCCCTAAATGCAACTTGGTATAATTCATCAAAAGTAAACTAAACGTCTTTCTCTAGAAGGTTGCAAAGAGGCTTAGCAATCTTAGAAAAGTCTTTTATGAATCTCTGGTAAAAGCTGGCATAACCGAGAAAACTGTGAATTCTTTTTACTGAATTTGGCGGAGGAAGCTTGTTAGTCACCTTTACTTTTGCCTTGTAGAGCTCCATCCTTTTGATAGAAGCTTTGCGGCCAAGAACAATGCCTTCTTGGACCATGAAGTAACATTTCTCCCAATTTAGGACAAGGTTGGTCTCTTCACATCTTTTCAGCAAGGATGAGAGAATCTGTAAATAGCTGTTATAATTATCTCCGAACACCGAAAATTTATCCATAAAGACTTTAAGTCCATGCTCAATCATATCTGCAAAGATGGCCATCATGCAACGTTGAAAGGTTACTGGTGCATTGCATAACTCAAATGGCATTCTCCGGAAAGCAAACATATCATAGGGATAAGTGAATGTCGTCTTTTCTTTATCTTCAGGTGCTATGGCAATTTGATTATATCCAGAGTAACTATCAAGGAAGCAGTAATAAGCCTTCCCAGCCAATCTATCCAACATTTGGTTAATGAAAGGGAATGGAAAATGATCTTTTCGGGTAGCCTTATTCAATTTCTGGTAGTCCATGCATACCCTCCAGGAAGTAACCTTGCGAAAAGGGAAGAGCTCATTATTTTCATTGGTGACTACTATTATACCACCCTTCTTTGGAGCACTTTGGATTGGTGAAACCCATGGACTGTCAGAAATAGGATAGACTTTGCCTGCATCAAGCCATTTGATTATCTCTTTCCTCACTACTTCCTTCATTATTGGATTAAGCTGCCTTTGGTGCTCCACAACCCCACTCTGACTATCTTCCAACAAAATCTTATGCATACAGATGGAGGGGCTAATGTCATGGATATCAGCAATAGTCCACCTAATGACATGTTTGTATTTCCATAGCACACGAAGAAATTTATCCTCTTGATCATCAGTGAGGTATGATGATATGATTACTGGAAACGTGGATCTTGCTCCCAAATAAGCATACTATAAATGATTAGGCAAAAGCTTCAACTCAAGATTTGGAGGTTTCTCAATGGAAGGCTTTGACGTCTCCTTAGATGCATTGAACTCCAAAGGTTCAAACTTGGGTGACCTGAAATACTTAGGAACCGCATCAAACTGTTTAATAAAATCAAAAACATCATCCCTAGTATTTTCATCATACTCAGTTAATGAAGTCAATGATAATGCAAGAGACTCATCAAGATAGTTAGCATGGAATGCATTAACAATGATATTATCTAACATACCTATGTATGAACACTCTTCATGGTCATGAAGAAACTTAATTGCTTTAAAAATGTTAAATGTTACCTCTTGATCATGAACTCTCATAGTTAATTCACATTTTTGGACATTTATGAGTGTTCTTCCCATGGCAAGGAACGGTCTACTAAGAATTAGAGGCACTTTACGATCATTCTCCTTATCCAGAATGACAAAGTCATAGGGAAATAGGAATTTGCCCACTTTAACTAAGACATCCTCAACAATTCCCTTTGGGTAAGTATAAGAACGATCATCTAGTTAGAGGGTCACTGATGTGGGCTTGCATCCCCCAAACCTAGCCTCTAGAAAATGGATAAGGGTATGGGATTAATACTTGCCCCCATATCAGATAAAGCTTGTCCAAAGAATTGATCTCTGATGGCACACGGAATCGTGAAGCTTCTCGGATCCTTCAATTTTGGAGGAAGCTTTTGTTGCAGAATAGCACTGCATTCCTTTCACAATGCCACATTTTTAAACTCACCTAATTTTTGCTTTTTTGACAGAATGTCCTTCATAAACTTGATGTAACTGGATATTTGTTCCAATGCCTCAATGAAAGGAATGTTGATGTGAAGCTTTTTAAAGACTTCTAAAAATTTCTTGAACTGTGCATCCATCTTGTGCTTAACTTGTCTGTTGGGAAAAGGTAGAGGTTGTGTATAAGGCTTGTCCTATACCATCTTGTCCTCTACCTTCTTCTGGATAATTTCTTCTTTCTTTTCCACTTCCTCATTCATAATCTCGTAGTCTTTTCTTACTCCGACCTCTTCCTCAAGCAGTTTTGTCTTTAAATTCCCTTCTATGTCCTTCCCACTCCTTAGTAAGATGGCTTTGCAATGCTCATTGGAGGCACCTTTTGATTTATTGATAGAGTCACTTGGAAAGGTGCCTGGGGGCCTATTATTGATGGCACTTGCCAACTACCCTTCCTTCGTCTCCAATGCTCTTATCAAAGCCATTTGGCTCTGAATCATCGAATCATTCTTTACTAATTGAGCATCAGTCTTTGTTATGAATGAATCAGTCTTAATCATTAATTGCATGAGCATGTCTTCTAGAAAAGGTTTCTTGTCTTGCATAGGCTGCCTCGTTTGTGATGAGAAACCAGGGGGATAGTTAGATCTCATTTCCAAGTACTGAGAAGGAAGCTCCTTGGTTGTCCCTCCAAGAGAAGTTAGGATGGTTTCTCCATCCAGGGTTATACTGGTTTGAGTATGGGTTGTTCGACTGTGGGAGATAGTTCCCAACATACTGTGCACTTTCTGAAATAGAAGGGCATTTATCACTTGAATGTGGAAATAAGTTTGCCCCAATGATTTAATATGTTAAGTTTTGATGATGACAAATACAAGCCAAAAAGAATGGTGCTTATGCTACATAGATGTACTTAATAGATTATATGAAGATATTGAATTATGAGTTTGAACTAACTATATTTTAAGTGAGCAATACTTTAGAGGATAGTCTAAGTACCAAGAGTGAGCATTGCAACAAGAAAGCAAAAAATCTCAATTATGCTCAACTCAAGGAGAATGTGAATGCCTATTTCATAAAGGTTTTGATAACAACAAAGCCAAGTCAAAGACCAAGTATAAAGGAAGCTTAAATGGTATAATTTATAAGACTTAGGGTCTTTATGTGAGAAGCTTTCTAGATATCTCAAATATATTTTTAAATCTTTACAAATAGTTTTTTACATGCTAAAATGTCCAACAAATATGTTTTGAAAAGCTAGTCACTGTGGTAGTTCAAAACTATAAAAAATAGTCAAGTTTGAAGTTTGAAAAACTAACCATTAGTTACTATTTTGCTCATAACTTTCAAAATACTTTGATTTTTGTTCTGAAACTAGTTTCATTTGAAAATAGACTCAAATATCTTTCCAATGAGTGATCATTTGTTTTACATGGATGAGAAATGAAGAAGTTATAACCATTTAAAGTCAGTTTTCAAAACCATAATGGTTTATTCGAATAGATGACTTGTTATTCAAATAACAATGTTTAAAAACATTCCAGAACATGTTTTTTATTCTAGAAAACACTTCTTGATGTGCTATAAGTGGATTTATTCAAATAAGACTTGGCTTATTCGAATAAACATGGCCAGAAACACATAGCGGCTTTTTTCTATGCATTTAATGATGAAATAAATGATGCCCAATGACTCTTTTTCTTAGAACTCTATATATACATGTTTTTGGGTCATCTTTTACACACACCCAACTATCTAAAACAATTCTCTCTTGCTTTAATTCGTGATTCATATTTTTACATATTTCATGTGCTCTTTTTTGCTAAAATTTAAGATATCCTTAAAGAGCTTCATAGTGCTTCAATTTGTATTATCTACTTTTGTGAGAGTTTTCCTTTCATCTATACTTTGATTCTCTATAAAGAGCATGAGGCATCCCTCAAAGAATTGTAAGGGTGAGGTATCTCTGGTTGTTGAGGCTCAAGCACAGAGGCTAAGGCATCCCAAAGGTGTGTTGAGTGCTCTTGGTTGTAAAGGTTTTCAAGCACATGTTAAAGCTTGAAGGTTTAGTGAAAAATCTTGGGTAGTTTACTTGAGGACTAGACGTAGGCCACAAGTGGTTGGTGGCTGAACTAGGATAAATACTATGCTTGAGTTGAATTTGATATCTAGTTTATTTGCTTGATTTATCCCATAACCAAAGTTATATTTAGGTAATCGACAATAGTTGTATCTTTGTTAAATTTATTCCACTGTATGTGTTAATTGAAAAATATCAAAATGCATAATTTTTCAAAGTTGTAATCACTCAATTCATTCCCCCCCTCTTAGGCGATGGTTTCCATGACTAACATTGAATGGTTATCGCCACACTTGTCATAGAGAACAAATAGGCTCCGATGAGGGCTATACCCCATACTGTCCAGTTTATTTGCAATTGCTGCCACTTGAGCTGACAACGATATTATAGCATCCACCTCATGCACTTAGCCACCTTCTGTGAAGTGTTTCTTGCAGAGGGCCATTAGTAGCTGTTGGCCGCCAATTCCTCCAATAGTTGAAAGGCATCATTAAAAGATTTGCTCAATAAAGAGCCTCCAGCTGCTGCATCCACTGTAGGACGATGTTGCAGTAGCAAGCCTTTGTGAAATGAATAGACTTGATGCCACAACGATATAGCATGATATGGACACCTCTGGAGCAGATCCTTGTACCTCTCCCAGGCTTCGTACAAGGATTCAAATTCAATTTAGGTGAATGATGTGATATCATTTACCATCACTGCAATCTTGGCCGGTGGAAAATATTTGTTTCGAAATTTGTTGTAGACATTGGTCCAAGTTGTTATTGATCCCGCAGGCAGAGATTGCAACCAACTCTTGGCTCTATCTCTGAGAGAGAAAGGAAAGAGCCTTAGGCGAATGGCATCCTCAGAAACTCCATTATGCCTAAAGGTGTCGCAGATCTCCATGAAGTTAGATAGATGAGCATTGCGATCTTCACTGGGCAAACGGCCAAATTATACTGAAGTTTGTATCATTTGGATTATGGCTGGTTTGATCTCAAAATTGTTTGTACGGATGGCTGGCTGTGTAATGCTAGACTACAAGTTATCCAATTGAGGAGTTGCAAATTCCCTCAAAGGCCACGTGTGATTATGATCATCTGCCATCTTACCAGTACCTATAATAAATAAAGAATGGATGGTTAAATTAATATGAACAAAAAGAAACTTGAACTAGAACTAATTAAGCTCGATGTTAATATTAGCAATACTAAAATTAAGTCGTAGATCCCTAGCAACGGCGCCATAAACTTGTTCGCTCTTTTGCTTACCACAAGTACACGGGTCGCACAAGTAATATAGTAAAGAGTAAGATATTGTTCCCATGAGGATGTACGTTAATCTCAAAAGCAAAATATTAACCAATAGCTTACTTAATACTATTTAAGAACATTCAAATTTAGAAGGGTTGTATATGATAATTGTAAAGACTAAAATGCAATAAAACGGAATAAAAGATATTGATTAGAAAATAGAGAATCCTTCTTCACCCTCTACTTCAATTGATGATATGCAATCCTCATAAGCAACATGTAACACCCCTAGATCTAATAACTACGGCACAATCGTCATTACACTTCAGTCACTAAAATCCAGGCGTGTCACAGTCTCAAAAATAATATTTTCAAAAATTTATTTTCATTATACATAAATAGAAAATATGAGCCCCGAATGAAGCATATTTAGTATCCAACCATTAAGATACAACCACTGAAGGAAAACATATTTCATATATAATATATTCGTCCTTAACACAAAGCATTGATAACACAAAACATAGTACTTACATATTCAAATAAAAGATAACAGGTACAAAAGCACTAAAGGGGAAAGTAGTAACCTTGGGATAGGTACTACTAGTAGACAAAGCCGCAACCCCAATATATATGTGACGCTCGATGTTCTAGTCGACACGACAGGCATCAATACCCCTATGAATTTTTGCACCCGAACGTAACCGAAGAAATCTCGTCCAGACGCCATATCAAAAATAATGAATCAGCCCAATCCAATCAGTAAGGGTGTGGTCCTTCTTCTTCATCCTCACGATCTTTTATCAAATATAAATGTAAAATAGAAATACAGTGATACAGGAAAGAGGTGAGACACCCAGCATTCAATACCAATACAGTAGCAAGAAAATAGAATGATGCAAGATGCCCACGTAACATCACAACACATATATTCATCAACAGTAATCATGAAATAAGCAATAAGAGAGAAACAACAATAAGTAATAATAAAACAAGCAATAAAAGAGAAACAACAATAATATCTCAAGCAGTAAACAGTTCAATAGTCAGGCAATTTTTACAACATAAAAAGAGATAATTTAACAGTTATAAGTACTCATGCTAGATGAAATATGAGACTGACAATGCATAATGCATATGGTACCAAGATCCTACTCCATGGAGCTAGACATAAACATTCAAAGAGAATGATCAAGGAGTACATGCCAGTATCTCGTTAGCCTCAAAAATAAAGTGCTCATCATAAAAATATTCTTTTGCGCAACATAGCTTATACATGGCACTCTCAACAAGATCGTGACATAGGACAGCGTCTCGGTCCGGAACGTCGGTGTGTTTGCATCAGTCTATCCCACGGCCCCAGTGGAGCTACCACTGTCTATTGTGAGACATCTTCACCCCGACGCCCCCAAGGTCAACAACATGACCCATGCTTAGTCTACTCGCACCCGCACTAAGGTGTAATTCAATCTCCTAGGCATGCACTACCTTTACAACATAGTCCAACGAACATGCATAAATGCATGATGACTCAATGTGCATCATGTATATTCATCAATAATATGTTTCTTGTAACACCCTCCCTAGGGTATCACATGTCTGACTCCCGACTCATAATCAAAAAGAAGTTCGCACAAGGTTTGAATCATAAAAAAATGGGTTTTAAAATTTTTTTCTTGCTGAAACATAAATTTACTGAAATCCATAAATATTACTGAAAATATATTTAAACTGATTAATATACAATATTGACACCACTTAATATTTAACAATTTAAAGAGAAATATAAAACTAACAGACTCTTTTTTTTTTAACAGTAGCAAACCCTATGATGGGTCCTACTTAATAGCATGGTACAACACTAACGAGAAAACTTAACATACTCATTCCTTCTCTTGTATCCATCTTGATGCATCAGACATCTGTTCTTTGTTAACATTGTACACCAGCGAGTCCTGAATGTCCACTCCACCATGTTGTCACCAATCTCAGAACATTTACCACCCGTTATGTCTAAGACAACTCGTTCCTTCTACTGTATTATTTTAACAATACAGACACAGCAAAACAATATAACAAAGAGGTGAGATCACCTACGCCAATACCAACATGGTAGCACAGAGATAACACAAACAACATATCATACCGATACATCATACCATAATTAAGATCATACCATCAACATTAATCAACTATCATCATCCAATCATTCATCAGTTCAATTATCATAAACAACAATTACGATAATATCCTCAATATTGTCCTAATTATCATCATCATCATCCAAGTATTCAAAACAATTGTCATAGCCAATATTCCTCAATTATTATATCATACAGATATAAATGCTCAGATTCATGCATGCGCACATAGACTCAGTTTTTCAAAAACAACTCCATGGAGGTTTTCACAATTTCGAGAAGAATGCTCTGGTTAATTGCCCAGCCTAAGCCCACAGACAATCTCCCAGTCGTTGAAAAGAATTGTGTTCTTGTCGGGTATCGTCAATGCGTTGCAACGGACTGCATCGCCAAGTGGCATATGGCCCAGCCTTAGCCCACAGACAGATATCCACTAGTCGACCACCGCGCCTTGATGCCCCCAAGATCCATCATAGATCTCATTATCAATTCTCATTCCCTCTTCAACCACAAGGGCCAAAATAGCTTATTAGCTATACTTTATACAATGCACGAATATATCAATGCAAGTCCAACCACAAAGGTCAAATCTTTTCAATTTCATTTGTTCAATTTAATCACATGCCTCAATGTATATTTTTCCAATGCATGTATAATGCACCAATACCAATCACAGGCATATCTTTCTAATGCATATAAAATGCACCAAATACCAATCACAGGTAAAACTCGTCATTTTCTCATACAGTGTATAGACACTGGTTCAACAGTAATCATCATGTTATTATGTTTTTATAGTTATAAAACACTTTTGTCGTGTTTTCACAACCGCGTAACATTTCTGTTACGTTTTCACTATTCCAAAACATTTTAGTTATATTTTCACAATACCGTAATACTTCTGTTACATTTTCACAATACCACAACACTTCTGTTGCATTTTCAAAATACTGTAACACTTTTGTTACGTTTTAAAAATTCCAAAACGTTTTTATTACATTTTCACAATACCGTAACACTACTGTTATGTTTACAAAATTTTGTAACATTTTTGTTACGTTTTTAAAATGTTGCAACTCTTCTGTTGCACATTTAAACCACGTACTAATTTTTTAACATTTTTCTTAATCGCGTAAAAATATACGTTTCTCAAATCACATAGTATTTTTCCACTGTTTCAAAATCGCGTAACTTAAAAATCATTCTTTTAAGTCGCGTATATCATTTTCCATCATTCTCAAAATATTTAAAATACTTTCCAAATCACATAACGGTTTTTCGTCATTTTCACAATCACGTAAAAATATTCTATCACTTTTAAATCACATATTGATTTTTCAATAGTAGTTCAAATTACGTAAAATATTTAAGCATAATTCAAATCGCGTAGAAATATTTTACTGTATTTCAAATCATTTTTAAGATACGTAAAATATTTTTCAATATTTTACAATCACATAAAATATTCCTCAATATTCCAAACATTATTTTGGACTTAAATAAATCAATATCATTTTCAACACATTTTTTAAATTGCGTAGCTTAAAAATCACGTTTTTAAGATACGTAAAACATTTTTCATCACCATTTCATTATAAAAAATATTTCTTAACCTTCAAAAATTCCTTTTCAACCTTTCTCAAATTAATATGACTTTGTATTTCATTTTTCACATTTTCTTACTCAAAAAAATCTTTTTCCACATTTCTTTACTCAAGAAATCCTCTTCCAAAATATAATCCACAAAAAAATCACTTTTCCATTAATATAAATCAACGTTTCAAAACTTAACATTTTTTAACGTATTTCAAAACTCGAAAATCAGTTATACGTTAGTAAATTTTCAAAACACCATTATATTCTTCATTTTTCCCAAATCATTTCCAAACACAACCTTCTTCAAAATAAATTGAAGTTCGAAAACATTTTCGTTTACAAAAACTTGATTTTCTCAAGTGATAAACGCTCTAATTCCCTTTCCAAATTCTTGTGCAAAAATCATTTTGTTATAAAATCAAGGTATCCGCAAGTCTTCAAAAACCGTGAACGTGTTCATTGAAAACTGTCAAATCTTTCGAGAGACAAAACACTTCGTTTTATAAAATATCACATTGTTCCATAAAAATTTAGGCATTATAAGCCTTCAAAAACGTGGACATGACTATTGAAACCATCAAATATTTTTTTTTCCTTCTAAATTGATATGGTTTTACATAAACAAAACCATTAAAAATCCTTTACAAAAACTGTGAACACTTGGTCTTTGAAATCAAGTCATTTGTTCATTTTCATTTTTCACTTTCTTTGCAAATCTATTTTCACTTTCTTTGCAAATCTATTTTCACTTTCTTTACAAATCCTTTTTCACTTTCTTTGCAAATCCTTAAAATCAACATTGCTATTTTCATTTAAAACTCATGTTTAGTAAAACACTTAGAAACTTTTTACACAAAATAAATCAATAAAAATCCTTCTTAAACTGTGTTCATGTACTCTTTGAAAAATAAATCCTTTGTTTATTTTCCTTGTTTTTCTAAACATCTCATTTCATCATCCATGAAAATATTAATTTGTGAACACCTATCTTGAGGTGTCTTGGCCGAAATTCACCATGTTCTAGGGACCAAAAATTAATTCTCTTGTTCTTGAAAAATTTCAACATAGACCTTAATCTTGAGAGTCAAAAACCGTAGCCTCCCTTTGGCCATTGGAACCAAAAATTGATTTCTTTTCCATCATCACATCATGGCATATACATACATATTCAAATATATATCACAAGCATGCCAAAATCAAAGCAATAAATCATGCAAATCATACCAAACATAGGCAAATAATCAAAGCACATAAACACCCACAAATAATTACATATCCATGGATATGAATCCTCATATGGATTCACCATCCATCAAATATAAGACCATCTCTCACCACCATACTTGGTTGGTGAGATGGATCTCCCTCTTACCTCTTGAAGATCCTCAAAAAGCTCCTTGCTTTGCACTTTGAACAAGATCTCGACCAACAAGAGTTTCTTAAACACAAAACAAACACAAAGAAATTAGTATATTAAGCTTGATTAAGAGGAACCATGGATCAAACATTGTTTAGATCATGAAAAAGAAGAGAAGAAATGAAGTTTCCTTACACTTCACCTCAAAAACCTTAGAACTTGCTCTTGGAAAAACTCCTTGAAAATGAATGATTTAGAGAAAGTCTCCAACATGAAAGTTGCTTGGAATAAGGTAAGGATTCAAGAAATATGGTTGTTTGAAATTGAAGAGTGATGGAAGGTATACTTGGAGTGCTTGGCCGAAACTTAGAGGAGAAGAGTGGAGAGAAAATATTTGATGAAGTCTTGGCTTTTTGGAGGAGACAAAGATGAATTAGGATAGCAAATGCATGAAATGATTTTGGCCCCCTTTTTCCTATCATTGTCGTAGAGTGAAGAGAGAATTGAGTGAATTATTAGAGTGTTAGTCAAAGACACCAAATAATTAGAGAGTTTCCAAGTGATAGTAACAAACTTGGACCATTGGATCTTCTTCCTCCTTTAATCTTAGCCTTTAGATGAAGCTACTAAATGGATGGTCAAGATCTCTCCTTCCATGTTGCCATCCAAGGGTCACAATTGAAGTCCAAGCAATTATATAAGACCAAATTTCAACCATAGATTAAATCAATGATTAAGATTCAATCTTGAAAGTACAAGCAATTATTTGAAGCATTCTAAGCCATTGATTAATTCAATGGTTAGGATTAAGGTAGACTTTTGATTTAGAAGACTTAATCTAGGCCATTAGATTTTTCCTTCTTGAAATCTAAGCCATTAGATGCATCTCCAAAGAAGGGTCAAGATTACTCCTTCTTACTTTTAATCCAAGGGTCAAAATTAATCTTTGCTACTTTTTAAGACCAAATCTCTACCATTGATTAAATTTACATCCAATGGTCATAAATGGTCCTTGTTACTTTTTGAGACCAAATCTCTACCATTGATTAAATCCATATCCAATGGTTACAAATGGTCATAGCCACTTTATATGACCAATTCTACACCGTTGATTAAATCGACGGTTGATATCAAAGCCTTCCTTATTAAGCTTGTTTAGATTAAATCTCCACCATTGATTAAATTAATGGTGGATATCCAAACCACCAATGTTGACTTAAGCAGTATAATATTTATTTTTATATGCTAAAAGCCCACAAAATTATATTTACTGTATTTTTTATCGTCCGATAAATTAAATACAGTACAAAACACAGTACAAGAAATTTTCTAAAACTGTTTTCGGATTCAAGTTTAGTAAGATCCCCTGTCTCCGTCTAAGCAGTACAAATTTTTCTATGCATAAAAAAATTTTCACTTTACGGGATCCACCTGGGCCCACGTATGGCCACCTAGGCCCACAAACAGTAAAAAATTTCATATTCATCCACAAAAATCACAAAAATTAGAAAATTCACAAATATCAAATCAGATTACGTAAAATAATTAAAATCTAACGGTAAAAATTAAATTACGTAAAGTTTTCCCCGGCCCGAAAATTTTTATTTTCCTGACACTGAGTAAATCACTCAAAATGATCAAATACGTTGACGGAATAATCAAAATAATTTTACAGTATCCATAAATTACTAAACAGTAAAATTCTGTTAACTGTCAAAATTACTAGTTAAGAGATACAAAATTTTTTTTAGGATGTTACATTTCTCATAAACATTGCATATCATGTATATTCATCAATAATATACTTTTCATGAAACATACCACAATGGCATATAAAATCAATCCTCAATAACATCATACCACAATTTGGTCAAGTAAACACCAACAAGTCTTTAGTCCCACACATGGACCCATAATGGCATAAAATCAATTCTCAACAACATAACATATTTAAATCTTCAACAATAACACATGGTTATTAAAATTCAACCCTAGGTTACGATTTCATTTCAAGACTTTCATCATTAATCCTCTCTAGGGGAATCATCTTGTAATTCTCATTAAATCTTTAGTACTCTTGATTAGTCAAGTTCTTTACTTTGAATTTAATCATACTCACTTAGTATATCATTCTAAGGCTCTTCAAGCTTCAGTCTCACTCTTGTTCTTTTCTCAAGTCTAAAATCACTCTAAGTTATCAAGTAAATCTCCTTCCTTCATTTTTCCATCTTATGAATCCATAATAGCTTGTTAAATTACCTATTCACCTAAGTTTCATCTTGATACGTAAATCTTAGCCAATAAAGCCCTAGAGGCCGTGAACCTTCCAAGGACAATAATCCAATCAATTTTTTCCATCACATTGTTAGCATGAACCTTAGGGATCATTGAACCCAAAAATTTACATCTTGCTTCATCATTGTTTACCCTTAATCAATTCCTTCTTAACCTAATCTTCTATGTTTCAAATTATCACAAAAATTGTCTTGGATACCCCATCTTCTTTTCCTCTTGGCCGAAATCTCTCCCAAGGGTCTCTAATCCCAAAATTGTCATTATTTCAACAATTATCCATCACCTAATTTCTTAGTCCCAAATTAGTACACAAATTCCATCATGAACCCATCATTGGGCCACTTGGCCGTGAGCCTCCAAGGTGAGAAGTCCCAAAGTTTTTCCATTATAATCATCAATTCTTTAACACCTAATCACCTAAGTTTTAATTCTCACAAAATCAATCTCAAACCCCCAAAATGTGGTCCAAAACCGTGACCTCACCAAAGGGTAAGAAACCTTACATTTTTCCATTCATCTAATCCAAGCAATCCAACATCATTAAGGCATTCAAAACAATCACCATTTTCACATAAATCAAATATACACAAAAGCATGAAAAACAAGCATACAAAGTGAGCAATCCATTATGGATTTCTCCATCAACAACACGCAAAGGTTCCCTCACTACCAATAAAGGTTGAAGTGAGTAAATCTCTCTCTTACCTATGGAAGACAACTCACGAAAGCAAGCCTCTTTGTCCCTTGTGGAGATTTTCGTCCTACGCCTTCAAGAAAATCCTTAGGACATCAAAACTCACCAAAATCATCATCAAAGCTTTGAAAAGGAACCATTGATCACCTAAGAGATCAAGAATCACGAAAATGAGGAGGAAAGGTGAAAAAAGCTATGAACTTTACCTTAAACGAAAATGGTGGATTTTGATGGTGGTCACAAAAGAGAAAATGTTCTAGGTAATGAGAAATTGTAGGAAATGAGGTTGGTTGAAAGAAAAGCTTGGAGAACCCCAAAAATGGTGTCTTGGCCGTGAGGTGGGTGAGAAAATGGAGAGGAAAAGTTTGAGTTTTTGAGGACGTCTTCTAACAAGAATGAAGAGCTGCAAAGGATGGTTAGTTCAAGTAAACTCCTTACTTAAAATCAAGCAACAATGGAGGGGAAGGATGGTGTGGGTGCTGTGGAAGAAGGAGAAGAGAAGAGGAAGAGAGAGCTTGAGAGGAAAAGATGAAGAGAGAAAATAGAGAGAGAAAGTGATAGTAAAACTTGAAATGGAATGAAATGCGGCTTAGGTGTATTTTGTGTAAGTGCATAGAATAAAATGAGTGGCCACAAAGAGCCCCCAAAATTGTGTGGTGGTAAGGACGAGAGAGGAAAATGTGGCTTCTCTAACAAGCCAATAAGAAATTTCTAGGAAGCTTCCTCCAAGCTTCTCCAACAAGCCAAGTCTCCACTTTTTGAAAAGTCAAAGTGATGTCATGGTGATGAAGTCACCATTGTGATATCATTAAAGTGTTTTCTAAAATACGACTAACACTATATCAGATTTATTATCAGTGGACAGAAGTTACAGTTAACAAAAACCAGTATTTATTGTCCAATGGATAATAAAATTATTCTGTAATTTTTATTTATTAGATAAAAAAACTTGAAAAACGTGAAATCTCGTAAACTGTGTCTGGCCTCGAGTTTAGTAAGATCCCCGTCGACATTTTCACAGCTCAAGGTTCTCGAAAAAATATCTCATTTTCCTGGCTCCGCTAATTTCACATGTAAAATGAGGAATAATATTAAAATATTTCACGTCTCCAGAAAAATCTAAAAAAATTCACAAAAATCACAAATATTATAAAACAACTACCTATCATGCAATTATTAATTTTCAGGGTGTTACACAACATAAATGAGACTGGATTTATTAGCTTGAGAAATAACTTAGTTAAAAGCCTATGTCTAGGTCATTTAACCATGATTCATTTACCTAGTTCACTATGTTTCCATGAGATCTAGTGCAAACTACACTTAGTAGGAACAATTCTCAATAATAGATATGCATGACCAATAGGTATATGTCTATCCCATTAGCCAATTAACTTATTCCACCATTAGAATAAAATTAAACACGCATTAACCATATTCATGATCTCAAACCTAAACTCCTATGTCTAGTTCAATAGATTTAATCAAAACACTTTAAATGTTGGCCAAACACTCAAGAGCATTAAGAGAAATATGATTAAACAAACCCAAATCATCTATATTAACTCAAAGAGTTACAAAATCATCAATATTCATAGAGGGATCCGAAGAAATCACTATATACAGCTTAGCTACTCATGACAAACGAAAATCTATCACAAATAATCATTTTGATGGCAATAGAAGAGAGAAAGATAAATGAATGAAGGATGAAAGTTCAATAGGAGTGATCTTTAATGCTTGAATCCTCTTTCTTGAAGAAGATGGCCTCCAACTTTGGTCCCTTTAGCTTTCCTTCAACTTCAACAACAAAACTCTAGTAATTATGGTTCAAAGTGAAAAGCTCTCTTCTAAAATCTAATAAAATAGTATTTATAGGCCAATATTTTTCACTTGCACGTCGTGGCGTGAACCACCTTGCGCCACAGCGCATGCTGAAATTAGGTCACCACGCCATGACGACATTCATTTCTTTGCGTCACGGCGTTCAAGCCTCGAGTTTCAGTATGCAGCAATCTGAATGCACCACAAACATGCCTGCATAGCGGCATAAGATGTTGAAATTCACCTTGGCATTCCTCTTCCAATGCAGCTCCAAGTCTTCAACAATTCTGCTTGTTTTGAGCCCTTCCTGCATTAGAGAAATTACCAAGTTAGTAATAGTTGTAATTTCACATAATCATATGAAGAATTATACCAGATTTACTCAAGATCATATAAGAAGATATCACAATTAAATTCAAAGAATATAAGCTTACAATCTTCCATATATAGATAATATCAAGGACTAAGTAATCAATAGAGCAATGATATAGGGCATAAATAACTACATTTTATAGATATATCACATGCCCATAAGCATCACAATAATATCAAAAAATTTCTAAAGGTAAAAGAGGAGAGTAACATATATTTTTATCAATTTTAAACTCAGGAAATTTTGGAATAAATAATAATGGACATGAAAAAAATAATTAAAATATCCAAAAAATAGTATCAGGTGTGTGGAGTGTAAAGCGAAAAAAATTAAAAAAATCAAATTTATACAAGCTACATGTGCCCCCACGTGCTTGGAGCGTGATTGGGCGTCGCTAGAAGACTGTCTTCCTTACCCGATTTCTGCAAATCGGGTCGTGCGACCCACTTCATGGCAGAATAGGTCACGCGAGTTTTCTCGCTTAATTCTTCATCGTTTCGTGAGATCAATACCTCATTTGAATCACAAAACTAGGATCTACAACATCCCCAAGTCAATTTCGAGAACAAATCACAAAAGAAATTGAGTTTTTGGAGCAAAACTGAAGCCACATTCTCGAGACCAAAAACGAAATTGCTCACTAGTTTCTTAACCATTTGATATAATTCTTATGTCTATCAAAACACAATTTAAGGATCTACAGTAAGCTTATAACAATTTCTAGAATTGATCAAGTGAAAAATTTCGAATCACAAAGCTTGAATGTTTTAGGGTTTCACAAGTTTGAGTGAAATTCTCGTTGAATTCATAACATTATAATGCGACTTACATGTTTTTATACTCAGGATAACCCAATTTACAAAAGCCCTAACTTGATTTTCAAAATTGATCTAAACAAATTTGAATTGAATACATTAAGGTTTTAAGCTTGTTCAATTTTTAAACTCATACGATTTTAAGTAAAACAGAAAATTGATAGTCATAATTAGGATTAAAATTGCATTGATACCAATTGCTAGAGTTCTCGGATTAATTAACGCCAAATATGACATATACAACAATATGTATTGATTATTATGATTACCTGGAAAAGACGACGATGAGGTAAACATGTTTGAATCCTTTAAAACAATCTTGATGAGGGAGATAAACTATTCATATCCCACAGTAGTCACTCACATGTTAGTGTCGATGTGGTAACCCCACACATCAGAGTGACTAAGAAAAAGGGTCTCTCCCTGTATATATAAAATAATAGTATGAGCTAAACCTATCAATCACAGTAAGCTTATATACCAAACTCATAAACAAAATCCACATATGAGTAATGTTTTCCAACAACAGACCCAATAACAATACTGATCTCAATTTGGACTAAACAAAATACTCTAATAATTTTGATATCCAATTAATTTAGGTTTTATAAAAAATATAATATTATTTATGCTAGTTCATATAAATTATTATAACATTATAGTCTTGGGAGAGTTAACATGATTTTGGAAGCATTGACTATTAAATTTCTAGAAATTGATGTTGCTGACACAAATGCTCCTCGGAATTTTAGATCATAATCAGAGTGATCATGTTGAGACAACCTCATTTCTTTTTCCTTCATACTAAGAAACTATTGTGCTAATTACAGTTGACTAGTTAAATGTTCAAGTAGATAACACCCTTGTTCAAGCTACAAAATCAACTAATAGAACCTAGTGTGTTGAAGCATATATATTAATAGGTTAGAGAAATAGAGACGTACCATACCTCATGATTATTATGTTTACCTTGGAGAACATGATTATGAAATTGTGCTGGTATAGTTGATTCTATAATATGTCAAGATGTTTTGACATGTCCTCAATCTAACATGTGAGAAAATGCCATGAAGGAAGAAATGCAATCAATGACTAATAATGAGGTACGAGAAATTGCTAAACTCCTTTAAAATTATAAAACTTTTAATTGTAAGTGAGTCTTTGTAACACCCACCATAGGGTGCCACATTTATGTTACTTAATTACCAAATTACCCCCAAGTTCATAAAATGTGATGTTGTGATAAAAATACGAGTTGTAAAATTTTTTCTTTCTTCTTTGATAATGATAAAATAAACTTAGCGGAAAATAAAATATTATACATCATCACACATAATTTACATCATCATACATTATAAACGTACTGTCAGGATTATTTATATACAGACCAAGTTCTCAAAGTAATTAAACATAATTTAAAACTCACATATTGCCCAAGTCTTACTAAACAGCAGAACCCTCAGATGGGTCCTCCTCAGATTCCTCAGCAAGAAGGAATCCAGCACGATGCAAAGCCCTACGAACAGGTGTCCGAGCGGATGACACAATACTAATTTCTGTTGGGACATAATATCTAGTATCCCAATGTTGCCTGATGGACAGCAAAAATTCAACATGTACATATATAGTTACAGAGAAGAACAGGTCTCTACAAAACTCTCTGCTCATAATGACCATCAGGTTTCCCTCATAAATTAGTCCCCTCTTATTGGGACTAGTTCTCCACGCTTCAGCTCCACCATGGAACTGTAATCTCATGTAACCGAAGAAACTTGACCGGGATGCCATCTGATCAAAACTCAGCTTCTTCCACAGGAGCCTGCTCTTCTTCACCCTCTGGTTCAGTGCCTTGCTCAATGTCTTTACCCAAAAATAAATACAGTACAAATTAATATACAAAGAGGTGAGATCACCTATGCCAATACCAACATGGTAGAACAGAGATAATACATACAGCATACCATAATTACAATCATGGCATCAACATTATTTATCATAATAGATATAATAAATAATAATTACCATCATCATCATCCAAGTATTTCTCAACAGAACAATTGTCATAGCCAATATTCCTCAATTAATATCTCATACAGATATAAATGCTCATATTCATGCATGCGCACATAGACTCAATTTCCTACTCCATGGAGCTAATACTCAGTTCGGAGAAATTGATTAGAAAGATCTGTCTGTACCAATATGCCTCAGACCAAGTGCCATATTTCTCATATGTGTTTGCACATCTAGCATATATACGACAATCTTTACTAGATCTTGATTAAGAATAGTGTCTCGATCAGGATCATCGGTGTGTTGCATCGGTCTAACTTACGGAAAGAAGAGCTACCAACCGCCTATGTAAACAACCCACACCCTGATGCCCCCAAGGTCAACAAGTGACTTACACTACGCATATCGCACCTACTCAACAAGTGTACGTCTCTCCTAGGCAAATAGCCTTATATAGTCCATCGGACCTTTCCAATGCATATTCAATGCACCAATGCCAAACATAGACAAAAATTCATATACAATGTCCATCCACTAGTTCATGCACTTAAAATGCACCAATGCCAATCAAGGGCAAAATTCATCATTTTCTCATACAGTGTCAATCCACTGGTTCAACAGTAATCCTATTGTATGTTTAAATCGCAAAAATCATATTATCGCGTTTTCATAGTCGCGCTCTACTTTTGTCGCGTTTTTACAATTTTGTAACATTTTCTGTTACGTTTTCAAATCACATATAGATTTTTCAACATTTTCATCCATCACGTAAAAATATTCCACCATTTTTAAATCACGTAGTGATTTTTCAATAATATCTCAATCACGTAAAAATATTTAAACGCTTTTCAAATTAAATAGAAATATTTCAACGTTTTTCAAATCGCGTGGAAATATTTAAACGTTTTTCCAATGGTGTAGCTTAAAAATCACGTTTTTAAGTTACGTAAATCATTTTTCACCATTTTTCAACTTCGTAAAATATTTCTCAACGTTCAAAAAATTCCTTTTTAACCCTTTTCAAAGTAATATGATTTCTCACATTATTTTTCACATTTTCTTACTCAAGAAAATCCTTTTCGCAATTCATTCCATAAATTCACCATTTCATGGAATTAAATCAATGTTTCTAACTTTAAAATTTACTAACGCTCTCCAAAACCCAAAGAATAAGTTATACGTTAGAAAATCCTAAGTCACCAATGTATTCTTTATAATTCCAAATCAATTCTAAAAATCAATCCTCTTTAAAATAAATTGAGGTTCAAACACTTTCAACCTCTCTTTTCCATTTACATATGAAAATTCTATTTCTCAAGTGATAAAACACTCTGATTCCCTTTCCAAATTCCTTGTATTAAATCAAGTTATATTTTCACTTTGAAAATCACCTTGTTCTCACAAAACCAAGGCATTTCAAGTCTTCAAAACCGTGGACATGGCCATTGAAACCATTCTTGTATTTTTCCTTCTAAATCAACAAAGTTCCATTCTTGGTTTTTACACAAACAAAACCATTAAAACTCCTCACCAAAACCGTGAGCTCAAGTTCTTTGAAAACAAACCATTTGTTTATTTTCTTAGTTTTTCTAAAGATCCAATTTTACCATTCATGAAAATATTAATTTGTGAAAACCTATTTTGAGGTGTTGAGGCCGAAATCCTCATGGTCTTTGAAACCAAAATTTGTTTTCCTTTCCAACAATTTTTATGGCATTTATATACATATTCAACATATATATCACAAGCATGCCATAATCAAAGCAATAAATCATGCAAATCATATCAAGCATAGGTAAATAATCAAAGCACATAAACACACACAAATTATTACATGACCATGGATATGAATCCTCACATGGATTCACCATCCATCAAATACACAAACCATCTCTCACCACCATACTTGGTTGGTGAGATGGATCTCTCTCTTACCTCTTGAAGAACCACAAAAAGCTCCTTGCTTTGTATTTTGAACAAGATCTCTACCAACAAAAGTCTCTTGAACATAAAACAAACACAAAGAAATTAGTATATTAAGCTTGAATAAGAGGAACCATGGATCAAACATGGTTTAGAACATGAAAAAGAAGAGAAGAAATGAAGTTTTCCATAACTTCACCTTAAGAACCCTAGAACTTGCTCATGGGAAATCTCCTTGAAGATGAAAGATTTAGAA